>LOEQ01001267.1:111910-127830 GCA_001685075.1 Bramus lutescens
GTTTCGCTTGTCCCCTTCCCATTACCAGCCCCAGGGGAGCAGCTTGGGCATCTTGGAAGTGGGGGGGCGACACTAGCTAATTCTGCTGTGGGTGGAGGTGCAGCCATTGCAGGGTCAACTTGCTCATGGATTAAGTTTCAGCATTTCTCCGATGAAAACAAATTGGCCTCTTTATTGCTCTGCTTGGCCTTTGGGACCACTAAAGGCTGGTGCATATTTACAGACTTCCTGTAAGTCACTGCTTCTGCCCTAGCTCCAGGGCAGAAAATAGCCTCAGATGAGTTTAGAGCCTTTAGCCAGTGGCACAACCAACAGGAGAAGAGAAACAGGTGCCTCAGCCACTGTCTGGCTGAACATCTTCCCTAAAGTGGGCAGGCCTCCAGCAACCTCCCAATTCCAGTTGCTCAGAGGAGCAAACGGAGGCTAGCCACAGTCACCTCTTGGTACCCTTGGCTGGGACTCCCCATCTGCTGCCAATGCTGTCTGATAACACTGCTGAGTGAGGCCCCTCTCTTACCTTGTGGAGTGTTAGAGAGAGAAGGCTGTGGATTTTAGCTCTAGGCCTGGGATGGGGGTCTGGTAACTAGGAGAACCCTTTTAGTTATGGGGTGAGAAACGGGAATGGGTGATGTTTCATTTTTCTCTTTTTGGTTCTTTTCGGTGCAGCCCTGGCTGTCCTAGAACTTGCTCCATTAAACCAGGCTGGCCTCACACTCACAGATCTGCCTGCTTTGGCCTCCTGAGTGCTGAGATTAAAGCCATGTACCACCACTGTCCAGCTTCAGGATAGTTTTTCTTGAAGTTGGAGTGAATTTTTCCACCCATGCACCTGTGTGGGTGATGTGATTGTGGCTTGTGTCTGCAAAGGAACAAGGTGACTTCTAGAGTTCTCTGACAAGACTTGCTTTCTGGGTAAAGAGGACGCCGTATCTTCCACTCCAGACTCCTCGTTCCCTCTTCTCTCCTTTCTTGAAACTGTTTGTGCCCAAAGCCTCTCCCACAGGGACATAGATCTTTTAAGGGCAGAGCTGGATGCCCTCCAGCCCTGCTGGCTCCAACTGGATTCCCCTTGCCTGGTGAGCCGAGGCAAAGCCGGCTGAGGGTGAGGCCCTGACTTCTCACGGCCTAGTTTCCTGTCTTGACAGCTGTCACTGACGCTTATCTGAGGCTTTAGTTGTGTGTTGCTTTGATTGCTGGCGGGGGATGGAGGTTGGGGGGGTCAGGAGCAAGCTTTCTTTGATGTTGGTTCTGTGCTCTCTACCCCTGGACCAGTGAGGTCAGACTCTGATATGAAAGCAAAGACTTCCTTCAGATCTTTCCTCTCCCTTCCTCCCTCAGAGCCCCCTCTGTCTGAACTAAGGTTGAGAACCTCTGAATGTCCACAGGTGTTCCTTGTAGGATGCCAGGGTGGGAAGGCCCAGGGCTGGGCCGGGGGTGGGGGCTGTCTCCTATCCAGGAAGGTCCCCTGTGGGGTGGAGGACTTGGGAGCCAGGGAAGGTCATTTCACTCATCATAGAAGTGAACTGCCTGGTTTAAAGGGGAATATGGATCATCTGTATCCATTGCCCCGCCCACACTCACTCATGTAGAAAACTCCACAGACCCACTGCACAGTTCTCTTGTTCACTGAGCCCCTGGATTACTCTGCAGACACTCTTCTGTAGAGAACTCCATGGGTCACTCTGTACAGTCCCCTGTAGTGTGCCCAATGAACCCCTGGACTTCCAGCCCTGAATTCCCCTGCCTCACAGCCAGAGCTATATTCTAGAGGCACACAGCCCCTGTGGCCCCCAGTACTTCTGTCAGGCTGAGAGCTTACATCATTTTGAGATCGACCCACTGACTAAGGTGGGTCCTTATGTGACTGTGGACTGCCCAGACGTGGTGCCACATGATCCTGTCATGCTCATAGCTCTCCTTGGCATGAATGCAATTCCCAGGGAGCCCCTTCCAGGAACTCAGTATTAGCCTGGCCATTGGTGTATAGGTGCTTGGTTCTGAGCGTGTCACGTGGTCCCCTCTGAGCACTGACTGGGTGCCTCCCTGTCCCCCTTTCGGGGCTCCTTTGTCTTGGGGAGCAGAAAGAGCATGTGGACAGGATCATCTTTAGCTCCCTCCTGGCTGCTGCATTGGGCAGGCGGTTTATGGAGGCCAGCATGAGAGCCCTGCTTAAGCGTGGTCACCTGGCGAATGGATGCAGGCGTTGATTGATTCGCTTGAGCTCCCCAGACTCGTCCATCCTTCTTTCCCTTCTCCTCCACCTTCCTAGGTGAAGATGTTTCTGAAGCATGTCCCTGCTGGGAGCAGTGGGGTGAGGAGAGCCAGGAGGACCAGATGTCCGTCTGTCCTTTGTTCAGTGCATACATTCATCTGGGAGCTGATAGTCGCCTTCCTGCATAATCTTATCCTATTCTTGGGGACCATACTCCCAGACTGGCCCTGCCTGCTACCTTCCTGGATTAGATTTGGAGCCCCCCAGAAGGCTTGCTCTCCATAGCCTGCCCTGCCCCTAAAACGCGCTTCTTCAGGTCTTCTGGGCTGGGGGAAGACCCTAGGGCATTCGGGGACCATATTTCTATCACACACATGCATACATGCTCACACACTCACCCACTTGTGCACACACCCCTGCATGCACGCACACACACAGCCTCAGTGCTGCAACCTGCCAGGCAGCAGGCCCTCCTGCCCTCTTTCTTACCACCCCTCCTTCTTCCTCTCCTTCTCTCCCTGCTCCTTCAACAACTTGAAACCATGTCTGTCGTAGGGTGTGGGATGCTTCTTCTGGCCCCCACCCCTCTGCCTATGTCTGCTGCCTCTTTCATGATCCTGGGTTCTCCCTAGAACCGGAAGTTCTAGAGCACCGTGCTTTCCTCAGTGGATTTTGCCACTCTGAGAACTAAGCCAGCCAAGGTCGTGCAGTAAGCAGCTGAACTGGAGTCCAGTTTTTGGGAATTCAGTTTTTCCTCCCTGCACCTTCCTCTCTCTCTAGCTCTGGTCTGCCTGCTGTATGCCCATGGCATTTCTTCCAGATGCCTCTGGCTACATGTCCCCTGGGTAGCAAACACCTGGTGCTGCGCACGGCACCCCACCCCACTCTGCCAGCTTTACTCCAAGGACCTGCTCACAGACCATGCAGTAGCCCTTCGGGAGACACTGGTTTGTTTCCTGTTTCTTTCCTAACCCTAAGACTGCCAGAAGGCAGGGCACACAATCATTTTTTGTCCCTTAAGAACAAGAGCCAAGGAACTGAAGAGATGGCTTAGCTGTCGACGTGCTTGCCGTGCAAGCATGAAGGCCTGAGTTCTATCCCAGCACCTGTGTACAAAGCCAGGCATTGTGGGTGGGTGTTTCTACTACCAGTGATAGGGAAGTGAGCACAGGAGGAGCCCTGGGATTCAATGGCCGGTTCCCTTAGTCTTCTTGGTGAGTTCTGGGCCAGGGAGGCACCTTGTCTCAAAGGAAAGAGGTAAACAGGGCCTGAAGAAAGACATCTGAGGTTGGCCTCTGACCTCTGTACACACGGGCATACAAGTTCACGCTCACTCTCACTAATGTACGTGTGTGCACACAGAGAGAAAGAGAGGGAGAGAGAAGAAGGTGGGGGGCACTAACACTGACCAAGAGCCAAGAGCCAGGCCTGGGAAATGCTCTGAACCTGCCAGTCAATAGAGAAAAGGGATTAATTAGTACAGAAACAAGAAACAGAACAGTGAGAAGGGACCAAGCCTCTTAAAGTTGTGGCCATAGCAAGCTGAACTCCTTTCTCCCCAGATGAGGACTCTGCTGAGCCAAGGCTGTCCTGGGACGGATGGAGAAGTCATTGGATCTGTAGGCAGAAGCTGATTCTCCAATGAGGTGTGGCCCTCCAGTGTCTCACCATTTTTGTACTGTTGGATCAGCCGGGGATGCTTATGGTCCCTGTGTACTGGGCTCCTAGGACCCTTCAGCCACCTCTCTCTGGGCAAGTGTCCCAGTTCTGGCATAAGGGATGACTTCCTTCCGGGAGTCAATGGCCCCGAGTTGTGATCTTGGCTCTGGTTATAACTATCTGTGGGGACCTCTGCTTTCTAGAGTTGGATGGCTGGGATCAGGTGGACCAGCATCTGAACTCAAGTTGTCCCCTGAGCTGACTGTGTTGTGATTCTAGGAAATAGCCTGCGATGGCTGCCCGCAGTGGCAGCAAATCTGGGGACTGGATGAATCCTGGGCACCTAGAAGCAGCCACAGGTCTCTGGGTCCACCTCCCTGACTCTAGAGTCTAGAACTTGTGCATAAAACTACCATGCCCAGGGTTATGTCTTGGATGCAGGGAATGAATGCTGACTGCACAGAAGTAAGAGCAGAACTGTACTGAGCATCTTCACAGTTTCAGTGACATCACATTCTCCAGGGCTGGGTCATTTCATGAGACTCTTGCCTTTGCTGGACATTCAGTACAATATCTTTTTATCAGAGAAGGGAAGGCTAAATTATATATCCTGGAGTGAGCATTCATGTTGTATGTATTGGCCCAGTGAGACAGGGTTGCTGAGATGCTGTGCTCCCAGCTAAATCCTTGCAGATGGTGGATTGGCATAGGCAATAGGGTTAGGTGTACTCTGAGGCTGTGTTATAGAAAGTATGGCTTCCAGACAGTACAAGGTAGTGCACTTCTCATGTGCCCTGCTATACAGCCTCCTTTTGAGGGTGACAATGAGCCCTAGGAGCAGGGCAGTGGCGCAGATAAGCTAGTGAGAGTGGACTGTCCAGGAGAGCTCAGAGGACATCACACACCCTGAGTACCTGTAGGGGTCTCTTGGAGGACCTTGGTTGTTCTGCACTACCCAAAGTCCACTGAGACATGACAACCATGAGAGCTAAGAGCCCCCTGTTTCTGTTACTTAAAGACAAAATGTGCCTCTTGGGAAGATGGTAAAGTTCCATAACAGGAAATGTTTAGATGCCATGAGGACAGACCATCATTGGGCAAACCTGCTTGTGCTCACAAGGGCATTTCAAAATTCTGATTCCCAAGCCATGGAGCTTTCTGTCTTTTGAGGTGAAGTGGGGCCTTGAGGCCAGGGTCTCTCTGCCCCTCTCTCCTTACCTTGCTTCCTCTCCTGCTGTGGTGGTTTGAATAGGAATGACCCCCCCCCCATAGACTCTTGCATTTGAATGCTTGGCCCATAGGAAGCGGCACTATTAGGAGGTGTGGCCTTGTTGGAGTGTGTCCCTGAGAGTGGGCTTTGAGGTTTTATATGCTCAAGTTAGGCTCAGTGTGGCACTGTCTCCTACTGCTGCCTGTGGATTGGATAGACTTCTAAGCTACCTCTCCAACACCATGTCTGTCTGCATGCCAGCATGCTTCCTGCCGTGACGATAATGAACTAAACCTTTGAACTGTGAGCCCGCTCCAATGAAATGTTTTCCTTTATAAGAGTTGCTATGGTCATGGTGTCTCTTCACAGCAATAAAAACCCTAAAACACCCACCTTTCTCTTTTTTTGACATAACCTCACTATGTTGACCATGCTAGACTTGAACTTGCTTTAATCCTGTGTTCATCTCACAAGGGAAGACTGTCCAGCTAGTCAGGGTGTTTAGAGGACTTCCTAGGGGCTCCCATTGCCTTCTAGAGGCCATCAGGTTAGGGTCACTGTTGGCACCTGTTCTTTTCTTTCCCTTCCTTCCTTCCTTCCTTCCTTCCTTCCTTCCTTCCTTCCTTCCTTCCTTTTCCTTCTTTCCTTCTTTCATTCTTTCTCTGTCCATACAATTTTAATTGTTTATTGAGGTCATATACTCCTTAGCTCACATATTCACGTTTCATAGTTTAGGAACACAGGTCAGCAATCTAAAGAATTCTTTACATTCTGAAATCACTTCACAGTCTGAAAGACACCAGCCTTCCTCATCTCTTCAAAATCTTTCTTGGAATCGTAATTTCTGCAGAAATCCTAATGTGCTTTCTTTCTTGGTTCAGTCACGCCTAACTTATAGGAAGCAGGACTCCCAGGGTCACAGTGAATGCACCATGAGCTCCAGTTAGACCCCCACTAGCATTTAGAGCAGCCTCGCTCAGACTTTGTCAAGGTTCCCGGGCCAGAAGCCAAAGCTATTGGGACTTCTGCCCTCCTCTCCTGGTGGTACCCCAGCCCTCTCTGGGACATAAGGGGCCTTTTCTTTTTTTTCTTCTTCTAAGCCACTGGAGTGTCCTGGCTCCTACACTCTGCTTGGAGGTGGCATGAGTAGGGTTGGGGAGGGGAGGAAAAAACACACACACACAAAAATCCCTCTCCACCTACTGCTCAGCAGCTGGAAAATTGTTGTCATGTGCTCTGCCTTCCATTTGCCGGGAGTGGGAAAAATGTGGAAAATTTGGGGAAAGAAATCTCAGTCCCTCACATAATGCTCTTTTCTCTCAGGGCCTGGTAGCCCTGCCTATCCCTCTGGGCTCAATCTCCTTTGCACCGGGGTCTTTTCCTTTGTTTGCTCTAGTTTGGTACCGCCCTTGGCTGGGGACTGGGGCTTGGATGGCCTGGGTTTGGAGGCTGGAGTCAGACTCCTGTGCTGGGGCAGGTTGAGCTGGGATTGAGGTTGGGACTCAGAGCAGGGCTGGAGGGGAAGCCACTGTGATGTCATTAAAGAGCTGCATAGCTGCAGGATGATAAGTGAAGCCCAGGGGACCCAGCTGGCTGGGATTACAGACAGAGTTTGATCCCACTGGCTTCCTACAAGCCAGAGTGAGCCTGAGCCGAGAGGGGGAGAGAGCGAGCTAGAGNTGTGTGTGTGTGTGTGTGTGTGTGTGTGTGTGTGTGTGTGTGTGTGTATGCAGGGCCAGTCAGCACTGGCTCCTCCCACCCCCTGACAGTCCCAGGGAGCCTGAGGAGGACACTCAGCTTGAGAACTGTAGCCATAGCCGGACAGGAAATTACTTGAAACTTGAAGGAGAGGGGACGGATCCAAGTGTTCCTACAGCCGCTCTTCTGCTCTGTTCAGAGGGTAAGTGCAGCTAGCTGTGCTGCTGTCCCCTGTGTGGGTTTCTGCTGGACCTGGGGTGGGCACCTTCTGCCTGGAGCTCAGTGTCCCTCAGACCTGATACCCGGAGGGTATGAGTCTGTGCAGGGCCACCTCTGAGTGCACTGGGAATATGCTTGTGTCAGCCTGGTTTGGTGTCCCCTCCTGGAGGGACTCTCTGGTCACAGATTTTGGAGGAAGGATAGCGGGGTGGAGGAGCATGGTGGATCTGAGTTGTCTGGTCTCTCTGGGCAATGGTTCACCTTGAGTGAAATTGGGGTGGGTAGAGAGAATGTCATAGGAGTCCACCGTAGGTGGCTTCCCTTATTTTGTAGATAAAACTGTAGGGTCTCCAGGGATGGTCATAATGCTCCCATTCACGGCTTTCTTCCCATCTTCATTGGCAGGGCTCTTGGCCACTCTGTTGTTTCTCCAGTCAGGGCTCTCTGAGTGCCCAGGCAGCATCCTGACCTGGCAGAGGACTTGGTAGCTATTTTTACCATCCTGAATGTGTCTGGACTATCTGGTACTTGGATAGGCGAGGGCGGGGAGTGGGTGTGCCAGGCTCTGGTTATAGCACCAGTCTGGGGAGTCAAGTGCTAGGTCTGCAGGGCTTCTTGGGACGGGACAGGTGAAGTCTGGCCCGGACTTCACGTTTGTTCTATGTGCACAGGCTGATGTGTGGCCAGGGTAGGTCATTTGCCTTCTAGGTAAGGGTCCCTGCTTGAGAGGGTCTGAAATGAAGGTCACGGTCACCATCTCCCACCTCCTCCCTCTGGAGGGCATGGTATGGATACAATTAGGATGGTTTGTGGGAACAGCACCTCAGATCCCTCATAAGGAAGACCCAGGGGACACATCTGTCACTTTGACTGTACTGGATCCTGCATATCCTATTGCCTTGAAGTTAAGGGCTTCCTACCATAGCTGGAGCGTTGTCTCCTTCTCTTCCTCCCAGGTACCACTTTCCTAGTCATTTTCACCTTGAACCATCATGGAGTCCGGAGCACTGCACGTGGAGCCAGGTGTCAGTTTGACATGTCCTTGCCAAGTGACCTTCAGCTCCCCTGAGCCCCACTTCCAGCCTATAAAGTGGGGGAATGAATCCCTCTGGTCCTCTCAGCTCTAAGGGCTCGAGGCTTTTAAAATGGCTCCTTTTTTGCCCAGTTGACCTTGAGTCCCTCCAGGTCTCAGTTTAGCTGCCCCCAGTCTAGAAGAGTGGAGCCGGACAGGCACAGTAGTTTTTCTTGTCTTTCTAGGTTGACTTCCCTGCTTTAATGACCAGAAGTCCAGATGCTCTGTCTCTGGACACTGGATCTTCCATCTCTTCCTACCCTTTTCTTGTGCTTCAGCAGAGGGGACAGCACCCCACCCTTCCTGGACCCATGGACATGGGTTTGTGTAATGCTGGTGAGATTGCTCACACTTGTCCCCTTCTTGTTTGCTTGCTATAAACATTAAGGGTTCTTTCAGATGTATTCTGATTAGGGCGATAAAAAGACAGGGGTCTCTCTTGCCACACCCAGGCTCATCGTCCCCTGACTACAGGAACCTGAGACTCCAAGCTTGTCTGTATTATGCCAGGGGACAGCTCTCCTCTCCATGGACAGCAGACCTACATGCCCTTGGTGTCTCTTGCTGGTGCCTCCCTTTTTTCCTGTTTCCAAGGCTGTGTCCCCTATGTGGTTCCCTTTAGAGGTTGGGTGTGGCCTTTCAATCTGTCATTCTGCTGCTCATCCCCCTGTAGAAATTCTCAGAGTTCTCTATAGCCTGAGCTGACATCCTCCTAGATAGCTATAGACAAGAAGTGACCCCATGTAGAAGCCAGACTGGCCACTGAGCCCAAGAGATCCCTGTAACACAGGCAAGCCATCTCAGAAGCCCCTGGAGTTTCTGGGCCATTGGCAATATTTCCTCTTGGCCTTGTCTGTCCTCCTGTAGGTTAGTTAAAGCATTAGGGTGCTCTGGGCAGGAAGTTTCTAAGTCCCCCAAAGGTTTGCATGTTGTCAGTGTGCTTTCCTCCTGGAGCTTGGATTCTTCACACTGGTCCTGAGTGCTGGGCATCCCAGGAGCAGCACCCTAACTTTTAGATGAGCATGTCTTTTAATTTTTTTTGAAATTTATGTGCATTGATGTTTTGCCTGCAGGTGTATCTGTATGAGGATGTCGGAGTTACAGACAGTTGTGAGCTGCCATGTAAGTACTGGGAATTGAACCCTGTCATCTGGAAGAGTAGTCAGTATTCTTAACCACGGAGCCATCTCTCCAGCCCCTAGATGAACATGTTTTAACTTGGGGCCTATAGATGGGCTTTAAAGTGCTCATGTATTCCCGGACTTACAGGCAACATACACATTAAAAAATTTTTTTCTAGAGAGGCTGGAGAGATGGCTCTGTGGTTAAGAGCACTGACTGCTCTTCCCGAGGACTCGGGTTCAGTTCCTAGCCTCCACATGACAGCTCATAACTGTCTGTAACTCCAAGGTCTGACACTCTCACACAGACATACATGCAGGCAAAACACCAATGCACATAAAATAAGAATAAATAATTTAAAAGTATTCTAGAATTTCATCAGATACCCTCAAGATGTCCTTGGCTTAGGAAAGTTATTGTCCCCTGGCCTGTAGTGTGACTAGGGAGATCTGTAGACTAGGCTCTGCCCAAGTCAGGTTCCATGGACTTGGCCTATGCTGTGAAGTAGGAGGAATCCTGCTTTGTGGATATTTTTGCTGTAGTACTATTAAGGAGGATCTTCTGGAGATGGCTTGGGGTCCACCTAGAACCCCTGATTGTCAACTGGGTTATGTGGAGAAGTCTCTTGGGAAATGGCAGGATTATCACAAGCTTTGGGGGCTACTTAAATGTAAGGCAAGTGGATTATGGGGATACCTAATATGTGCAGGTTGTATTCTCCATGGAGATATCCTATAGGGTTACAGTGAACTCCAAGAGGCTCCATCCTTATAGACCATGTGTCTGGTGCTTTCTGAGCACCAGGGCTAGAGAGAGAGAGAAGCAAGATGCCTTTCTTTGGGAAACACTTGAATTCTTGGAGAAGACAGGCACAATTGTCTATAATGGTCTAGCAGTGTGTGATGGACTCACAGGGCAGATGAATTCTAGTGGCAGTGGGAAGGGCCCATCCTATGGGAGGCTCCAAAGGAGTTGCCACTGGGTCTAAAGGAGGAGGCAGGGGTTTTTGCCAGTCCCAGGGGTCGGGACAAGGCAGGGCCTTTAGGAGGAGGAACAGTGTGTACTGCATGCCAGAGAGAAAAGCACAGAAATAGCCTAGTACGAAGAGAGTGGAGGCTGTGTGGGGTGTTGAGGGCAGCAAAGAAGAGGCTTCAAAAGGCGGGCAGGGCCAGATGATAAAAGATCTGGTGTGTCCATCAGGAGGGTTGGGCTCTCCCCTCGGGTAAGGGGAGTGGTTGGAAAGTGGAAAGCAGAGGATTGAGAGCGGGGAGCACAGCCTGCTTGGGTGCACCAGGCCTTGCTCCAGGGCCCTAGCTCTTGAAAGCTGCCACTCAGCAAACCTTTGAGTAAGCATCCAGACCCTCGCATGCATCTTGGAGGCCGCTTCAAAGTGGCCTAAGTAGTCGATGCAAGCTGACTAGGCCATTTTAAGGTGGGAGCTGTTTTTCTAAGTGAAGGGTGTGCCTGGTGTGGGGGATGGGGGGCATGTTTTCCCACTGTGTCCTCTTCAGAACCACGTCTCTATGGCCCTCCAAGGATTAGAGGTCTGTACTATCACACTGTGTGTCTAGTATTACTTTTAAGGAGCACAGAGGTCCCACTGACATTTTACCTCCAAACTGCCAGGGTCCAGGGTGCCTCTTCCACTTGGCCCTGCACTGATTTCTGAGTGGTCATCGCTGCTCTGGGTAATGTATTCCAATAGATCGTTATTTGTTTGGCTCTAAAGGGCTTTTTATCACTCAGGGCCCCATTCTGAAGCCCTTCATAAATCAGCCACTCTTCCATACACATCTGCTGGCTGCTCAGGTTTTCTTCTCCAGGAGACCTCTTTACGAAGGGGGTGCCTTTCTCAGAGCTAGCCAGGCCAGTATTGCATCCTCCCCATGGCTGGGCAGTCTGTCCTGATGTCTCAGCAAGCAGCATCTCTCTGTTCCACATTCGGATCCAAATCTTAGATCCCAAAGCTACAAATAGCATGTTTACAGTGCTGAGGCTCAGTCCCAGCTCTGGCCTCCCAGTAAGAATCCTTCAGATGGGCCCTGGGATCTGCCTTCTTAACAATTCCTGGAAGAGTCCAGAGCATCAGAATTAAAAAAAAAAACAAAACACTTTCCCAAGACTGGTTTAACTTTAGCGCCTTCTATTCCTTTTCTCCTCTTCGGTGTGTCAGATGGACTTGCCCTGCCCCATCTGTGTCCTGCCCTATGGTGGTGCTGTTGTTGGGGCTTGGCATACCTCTGCACAGGGTGCTGCTGGGAGGGGGCCCCAGTGTGTGGATCCACATCCAAGTCAGCTGGGGATTTTCCTCAGATCTTTCCAAAACCATGACTCGTCCATCTGGATCCCTGCCCTGGTGGAGCAAGGGCCCCGTGCAACCAAACACAGCCCCCTGAGCTGAGTCGTTTCACAATGGCTGCTAGAACGAGCAGATGGTCAGGGGAAGTGAGTGGGGCCTTGATTCCACCATGGACTTGTCAATTTCCCAGAAAGATGGACAGCATGCAGTCTGTGACAGAAGAGGACACCCAGCCAACCTGCACTGGGGTCTGGGGGCTTGCTGCCCAGGATTGATGACAATCTGGGTATCTGGTATTATTGATCTTTCTATTCTGTCGCCACCTGGCCAGGACCCATGACCCCTCCCAGCTAGACACCCCCCTTCTGTGCCAGATCTCTCTGAATCATGACCTCCTTCCTTTTTCAGGGGGCTTTACTTGAGATGCTTGTGTTGGCTGCTGGGCCTTGGATTCCAAGGTGACTCCTCAGCTCGTAAGCCTTGGATCCCCCTCCCCACCCCCAGCCCCCACAGGTCCTTCTCCTGCCACTTTATCCCACTTCTACCCTCTGGTGTCTGCCTTTCTCTTTTACCCTTGCTGCTTTGATGGATTGAAACCAGCCTTGTGTTCCGGCTTCTTGTGGTCCCGCTAAATAGGACTTAATGTGCCTGTGGTGGGGGAGAGGGAGCCAGAGAGTGTGTATCCTGGTGTGGGGGGCTGGAGGCACTGACCTGGGTGTCCCTAAGAGGAGGAGGGTGAGAGTGCTCCACTGGTTGGGGTTTTGCTCACTGGGCCATCAGTTGAAGTCCTGCTGGGGATGGGGCAGGCCTGCTTGCCCTTGATTTTGCCCTTGTTAGGTAGAGGGCCACTCAGTGAAGGTGCTGTAGTAGCTCAGAGGACAGGGCCCCTGTGGCCTGCACTAGGCAGCCAGGAGCAACTAGCCCCCCTCCTGGGGGACAGCGCGATATGTTTGCTTTTGTATTTCACAAGCAGTGTTTAATTAAATAATTTACACCTCTTCGATTTTCTTTAGTGGCTTGGCAGTTGATATTCCGGACGCTGCCGAGAACAGTAGCCCACGCGAGATACGTTACATGGCCGAACAAGTTTAATATTGACATTTTCAAAATCAATGCCGAGCGAGGACTGGCTAAGAGGGGAAAGGAGGAGCCGGGAGGGGCCAGGAGGTCAGGTGCCGAGAATCAGCCTGCATGCTCCTGCCTGCCTTGGGGGAATGCTCTTCTTTTACAAACTCCTGGGTGGATTCTGGGATGATGGTCTTGGGTGTTCTCCCATCGGTCAGCACCACTGGCTCTCATGGCTGCTGTGGCTGAGTGAAGGAGCTGCAGGGCAGAGCCAGTGGAGCTGGGTAGAGCTTATAGAGGAGCCCTGGTCTTAGGCGTACAATGACGTCTGTTCTGTTGCCTGTGTGGAGTGTCTACAGCTGCCCAGGCTCAGAGGCGGGAAGGCAAGTCTCCCAGCCCTCTTGCCCAAGAGACCCACTCTCCAGAGACCACTTCACAAATCTCTGTGGATGGCAGCCCTTGGTTTTGGTACTTGTCCCCTCTGGAAGCAGCCAGTAAACGGGGAGCCTATTCTCAGGGAGACAGGGCCAGAGGAAAGCCTCCTATCCTATACTTTACTCCTTTGGAGATAAGGGCAAGCAAGACAGAGAGGCAGCCATGCAGGGCCCACCTTAGTCCTTAGCAGTCTGGTGCAGGGTAGGCTGATGGCACACTCAGGCCACAGTCTTGGGAGCCTGGGCTGTCAGACACAACAGGCAGCTGGTCACTTAGGGCTGGTTGCTTGTGTAGATCCTAGAGCCTCAGTGGAAACTGAGGCCAGAGTTGTAGCTCCGTGGCCCTGGGGAGCATGTGTGGAAGTTTGGAATGTATTGTCTGGCCAGCATCTCTGAGAGCTTTGAGTGACGTGTGGTGGCCTGTGGCGTGTGGGCCCTTGCGCACAGGAGCACGGCTGGAGGCATTCCTGTTTTGTGGTCGTATGGTCACCTGTTTTTGGCTATAATTTTCTGTGTGAGTGTTTGTTTTCAGTGGCTCATTTTGGGCCTGAGGGATAATTCTTGGGCACGGCAAGATCATTTGTAGTTTTTGAAGTGTTTGTGGTTTTAAGTTTAAATATTTATTTTGGATCATTTCTGCCTTTTGTGTGTTTATTCTCTCTCTCTCTCTCTCTCTCTCTCTCTCTCTCTCGCTCGCTCTCTCTTTCTGTTCAAAGTGAATTAGTCCTCACTGAAAGCTTTCACAGATTCCACACATTTGAAAATGGATTCCTTTGCCTTTCTGTACCTCTGTTTCTCTATCTTTCCTGGAAGCACAGCCCTTCTTGAGTAGCAAGCCTCGCAGAACTGCATGTATGAAGTGCCTAGTAACATGTCTGGTTACACGGAGATGGCTTCTACAGTCTAGCAATGACTGGTGTTTGGACATGTAAACAGACCCCACTTTCTTACTGTTTCTCTCTGCCCTCTGCGAGCCCTCGGTGTGGACACATCTTGGTGTGTCTGACTGACTGATTTCTATGACATGTGCTTTCTCATGGCTCTTGTGTCTGGCTTTGTGTATGACTGAGGTACAGCCTTTGGGAAGTGCCTTTTCCCTGTTACCTAGGGTCTGGATTGGAGAGTTGGGAGAGGAGGTATGTGGGGGTGNTGGGCTGCTGTCTCCTTAGGGTGTGAAGTCATTGAACTGCCTGGGCAGGGGCGGGGCCGCCCTTGTTTCTGAGTCAGCCCTCTGGCCCCAAGCCACTCAGCCCTCACTTTTTCCTTTCAGAGAAAGTGTTGCTCTTGGGGGCTTCTCCAGAGCTGTCTGCAGACAAAAGGACACCCCTCAGACTTCATACCTAAGATGCTTCTACTACTGCTCTGGCCTGGCCCTAGCACCCCCATCCCCCAAAGTCTCCCTTTCCCTTCTCCATAGTTTGGCATGGGTACTACTGGAGCACCGAAGTACAACCTTCCCGTTCCTGGAGCTGCAGGCATCTGAGTGATTATTTTGAGGAGCCTCCTGCAGCCCCACCTTGCCTCTCCTTCCCTTCTTTAGAGGCCTATACATCCTGAGTTAAGCCTGCTGGTTATGGACTACGGGTCCACAAGGATGGACCATTGCTCTGGGAGAAATATGGAGAAACTTCTGGAAATGTGACAGTGGGAGGGAAGAATGGCATTGTTTGAACTGTTCTGGAAAATTCTTTGTATTGAGCTATAAACTACACTGTGAAAGGCTATGGCTGGTTTGCCTTTAACTTTGACTTCGGCGTCTTTGCCCAGTCCAGCACTGAGCATGCATGGATCCTGCCCAGAGCCCTATCTCTCCCGGACCTCTCCAGATCCCCTCTATGAAGGGAATGATTTTATGTATTTATACCCCCTGCCATCCTCTGGGACTCTCTTTGGCTCTCCTGCTTGCCCGTTTTCTTTAGGGGAGGTCTGGGTCTCCATACTTAAACCTTCCATGTGCTGTGTTGCCTCTTCTGGCCCTGCTGCCTCTAATCCAGGACAGGACTTCTAGGACTGGAAAGCAGAGCTTCCTGAAGTGGGTACTGTAGGGGCTGAGTAGACTCAGGATGTCCCCTTTCAGTAATTAATGGTGTTCATAGTAACAGAAGTCATGGCTCCCAGTGAGTGATGTCTTACTGTGACACCACTATAGGACGTCAACTCATTTGGTTGGAAGGGTCTTGAGTGAATAGGGGTTGTCTTCTATGATTCAACATGATTTAGTTACTGTCTTCATTTTATTTTATTATTATTGTGTGTGTGTGTGTGTGTGTGTGTGTGTACATGGAGGCCAGAGTAAACACTGAGTGTCTCTTCCTCCCTCAAGTCTTTCTCTACCTTACTATTTGAAACAAGGTCTTTCGTTGTATCTGTAGCTTGTCGGTTCAGTTTGTCTGACCTGGTTGACCCAAGGATATCTTTGTCTATGTTTTTGTTTTTGTTTTTTCTCATGTGAGTGCTTGAGGACTGAATGCAGCTCCTCATTCTTGTGCAGCAAATGCCTTCCCCATTGAGCCATCTCCCTCGTCTCTTGCCCTCATATTAAAAAGAAGGTTGCTGAGGCCCATGGAATAATTTGTACTGCTCTGGGTTGGAAGCTGTGATGTACCACATCTGGACACTGGCCTGGGCCAGTCTGCACCGTCTTATGCTGTACCTCACTTGAAGCTGAGTACAAAATTGAGGGCTCTTCCCCAAAGCCTTGGTTAGGGGCTGGCGTATTTCCCCTTTGCCATTCTCAGGGTAGTGAGGAGAGATTTGGGGCTCAGTGGATGGGAGCCTTTAGCTCTTTTGGGGGGACTATCACTAATGAGTGTGACTGCCTTTTGCTGACATGTGTTGCCTGCTGTCCCCTTTGTCGTCCTTGCAGAAGTGGTGGGTCACACTCAAGGGCCACTGGATGGGAGTCTGTATGCCAAAGTGAAGAAGAAGGA
>LOEQ01001267.1:154923-166345 GCA_001685075.1 Bramus lutescens
GACACCCGGGGGCCCACCAAGGGAATCTGGCCTCCAGTCTCCATGGCAATGCAGTCATCAGCCCTGGAAGTCCCAGCTTGGGCCGGCACCTGGGTGGATCTGGATCTGTGGTTCCTGGAAGCCCCAGCTTGGACCGGCATGTGGCTTATGGTGGCTACTCTACTCCCGAGGACCGACGACCAACGCTGTCCCGGCAGAGCAGTGCCTCCGGCTACCAGGCTCCTTCCACACCTTCCTTCCCTGTCTCCCCTGCCTACTACCCTGGCCTGAGCAGCCCTGCCACCACGCCCTCACCAGACTCAGCAGCCTTCCGGCAAGGGAGCCCTACACCAGCCTTGCCAGAGAAGCGGAGGATGTCTGTGGGAGACCGGGCAGGCAGCCTCCCCAACTACGCCACCATCAATGGGAAAGTGTCCTCCTCATCCATTGCCAATGGAATGTCCAGTCCCAGTGGGAGCAGCACAGTCTCCTTCTCCCATACGCTTCCAGACTTTTCCAAGTACTCTGTGCCAGGTGTGTCTCTTCTATTCCTACCCGCCCAAGTGTTAGGACATCTGTCCTGGCCATCCCTTGGCAGATCAACTTGGGTGGGTCACTGACTTCTAGACCTGAGATCCTCGCCTATGGAAGGAGTTGGATCTTTAAGACATGGCTGGGATGGGGTTGTTGTGATGAAGGTGTGCAAGATGAGGAGGATGGAATAATGAGCACGAATGGTCTGCTGCTGCTTGAATGGCCATCACTGTTGTAGCCTCCTGTTGAGCACATGCTTTGGGGTAGCCTGAGCTAAGTACTCATTTAACCCTCCAGCCCCCAGGGAAGTAGGTATTAACGTTGCTTTATATAGGAACACTCTATGGCCCACAGAGTTTCTGATCTTTTTCTGGATTATATTGTTAATTAGTGACAGAGCCCATATTACCCCCAGATGAGTGCTCTTGGGGCAGGGGAGATGGCACAGTGGGTAAAGCACTTGCTGTACAAACGGGAGCCCCTGAGTTTGGATCCTGAGAACCCGTGTAACACTGAACGCAGTAGTTTGTGCTTCTAATCCCGGTATTCCTGTGGTGGGATGGGAGATGGAGAGTTCCCAAAAGCTTGCAGGCCAGCTAGCCTGGCATATGCAGCAATGAACAAGAGGCTCTGCCTCAATCAAGATGGAAGGCAAGATCTGACACCCAAGGTTGTCCTCTGACCTCCACATGCAGGTTGTGGCACGCACACACATGCACGTATGCATGCACTCATGCACGCACTCATGCACACATGCACACACGCATGCATGACAGGAATGTCTTCAGCATGTATTGGCTATTTGAGGGATGAGGGATACTGTGACTTAACTGAACTTTGACACTGCTGTCCGAGACCTCTATGACTGTTGTCAGCCCCAAACATCATTTAACCATGGGCCAGGTGGGCAGGTGGGACAGGGTAAAGGTGAGATGCTTTAGCACAGCCTAGTTTGCACTGACCTGCTTCCTGCTGGATGAGTTCTTCACCAGCAGGTCTCACTCTCTAAACATAAAGTTCAAGGCTTCGGGTGATCTGCACCTTTGCGACCAGACCTCGTCCCTCATGTATGAAGGGGCCCTGAGGCTACTTGCGTCCAAAGCAGATACAGACTCTCTGAGTCTTGTGTCTTTCCAGGTCCTTCCAGGCTGAGACACTTAAAGTGACCCTGCACTCCCCTGCTTCCTGCCGCCTACTGGGGACATCTGGTTCCCAGCCCCAATCCTTGAAGGACGCAAAATTTCTAGTAGTTAGGAGGACACTTCCTGTTTCCCACCATCTTGCCTACTTAAAATAGCCTTTGGAGTCAACACAGGAAGGTACACAGGACTCCAGCCGCTTCTCACAGCTCCTTAGATCACCCATGGCCTGGCTTCAGAGAAGGGCCAGGCGCCTGCAGCAGAGGCATTTCTAGCTGCCTGGCGTGGAAACGGAGATGAGTCCCCTCAGGCCACTGGGGACAGCCCAGATGCCCCTGAGAACCAAGGTCCCTGGCTGCAGCTGCAGGGCCCTTCTCTCGTAACTTGATGGCATCTTCAACATGGTGTCCCCTGCTTCAGTCTCTCACAAAGAAGGACTAGGGAACTGTGAAAGTGGATTCTACCCTTTTCCTTCTTCCTGCCCCTTTACTTTTTTGGTTTCCTGCTTTGGGCGGAAGGGTGAAAGATTGTCGGAAGAAAGCAAGGCTAAGTTCTGATACTCCACTGTGTGGTTTGGTGACTACAATTCAAAACAATCTGGTAGTTATTTCATAAAGAATCAAGGTTGAGGACCTGAGAGTCTCAGAGCATAAAGATACGATAAGGAGCCAGACACGGCAACACTTGCCTATAGTCCCCGCACTGGGAGGAGGAAGTTCCAGGGGAAGGCCACCATTGGACTCAGTCTTGTCCAGTCCCCCTCTGCAATGTAGTGTTTTCAGAAAGAGGCTACAGAGTGACTGAATAGGATATCATCTGTGTATGACATCCTGTTAGTGGCCGCTAGAGTACTGGCCATTCCCTGGTCGAGATGTTGGAGGATATTGGAGGATTCTATACTGCTATAGAATGTCCCTTTCAGTATGGGTATCAAGAGGGGATGGGCCACAGGAGAGAGACATAGGTCTTCTTGTCCTCTGTTCATGGATATTAGACTGAGCTTGGGGGAAACAGTGCAAGGAGAAGGGAGGTATCAACCTGTGGAGGGAAGTGGGGAGAATTAACTCAGAATCTGCTAGGCATGGGGAATGGGGTGGGGAAGGGGTTTTTCACTAGCTCAGTGGATACCTGCCAGGTCCTTTAACCACAGAATGTCCAGGCAACGGCTGTGGCTAGCAGGAGGAAGGCTGGGGGAGAAGGCTACTGGGTACCTCCCACCACGTTCTCAGATGTTTGAGGATCTAGCTTTCGGGTTTATTTCCTGGGGCTGACACATACTTGCTAGCTTAGCATAATAGAGGCAGATTCTGTCATAGCAAAGGCCAGAGATAAAAATCCAGATGTTGGCAGAGATGCTTTTGTGTCTTTTGAATTACAGATGTTTCCATACTCACCTACAACAGTCCCCGTGTGTCTGTTGTCTATTCTCTACTTTGAAAGACATTTGCCATATTGGATTAGGTCTCACCTCAGTCTGGCATGCCTTTGTCTAAATTTGATTACATCCACACGGACCCTCTTTTCAATAAGGCCATGTTTGTAGGTTTGAAGTGTTAGGATGTTGACACCTTTTGGGGAGCAGGCAATTCAAGGGTAACACTTTTCCTCTGCTTCATCCTTTAGACAATAGTCCCGAGACACGGGCTAAAGTGAAGTTTGTCCAAGACACTTCCAAGTATTGGTACAAGCCTGAGATCTCCAGAGAGCAGGGTGAGTTGTGGACAGCATTATTGGTTTGGTGGCCCATTGGAAGACTTCATGGACTCCCTCTCACCATGTCTGCCTTGGGAAAGAACTCATTCCTCAATTCAGTAGGTGGTGGTCACAGAGAGGAGGCTGGGATCAGAGTCATAAAGGAAAAAGCACTTCCCATGGAAAGGGGTGGGGCTGTTAAAAGCAGATCCTTGAAGTGGTCAAGCAAAGTCTTGGTTTTCCCAGGAAAAGTAAAATGCCAGTCAAGGGATCTGAAACTGTGATATGTAAGGTGATATTATTATTATTATTATTATTATTATTATTATTATTATTATTACTATCATTATCATCATTATTATACAGAAAGAAAAAAAACAACAAAACAAGTTTGGAGTATAGGCCTGAGGGTGAAGTCCACCTCAGGGTCTCAAGGAAAGTCCATCATTGTAGAATGAGGGTCAGCAGGGAGGGCCTACAGACCCTCTCTTTTTCTGGAAATGAGATTACAGAGCCATCACATTTCACTGTCTGCTTCCTGTCCTGGGGCTGTGCTGAGTAGCAGCTGTAGATGGCATGGTCTTCAGCACTGGCTCTCTCTGGCCATCTGCAGAAGACATTTGCTTTGCTTGGGACAGGAGGGCCCTCCAGGGTGCTTGCTTACACCCTGGCATTGATGAATGTCATCTCAAGAGAAGAGAGAGTCCTCTCAAGCCAAGCCAGTGCCACTGGTTTCTTGATGACTCTTTTGCCAACTCTCGTTTCAGCCATTGCACTCCTGAAGGATCAGGAGCCAGGGGCCTTCATCATCCGTGACAGCCACTCCTTCCGAGGGGCCTACGGGCTGGCCATGAAGGTGTCCTCGCCTCCTCCAACCATCACTCAGCAGGGCAAGAAAGGTAGCATCTTCTCCCCACCAGGCTGGGGCTTCTTGCTTTCTTCAGAGCCTTGGGTGCTGAGCAGGTCCTCACTCACCAGGGATTGTCCCTGAGAAGCTGGGCGACAGTGAGGGGTGGTTTTGGGACAGCAGTCATTGGAACTTGGTGTGTATGTGGGGTGTTTCCTGGAGGGATAGAAGAGAGTGTCACAGGCTTTCTTTTGGGACAACAACCAGCTCCCAAATAAAGACACAGAGACTTAATATTAGTTATGAGTGCTTGGCCTTAGCTCATGCCTGTCCCACTAGCTCTTATAACTTAATCCACCTGCTTCTCTTCATCTGTTTTGCCTTGGGGTTTTTAAGGTTTCTTTCCTTCTGTTGTCTTACTCCGTGTCTGGCTGTCTGGCATCTCCCTCCTTCTCTCTAATTCTCGCTTCTCTTTTTTTCTCTTCTGTTCTCTTGAGCCTAGATTTCTTCTCCTACTTATTCTGTCACCAGCCCCATCTATCCCTCTACTGCCTAGCTATTGGCCATTCAGCTTTTCGTTAGACCAATCAGGTGCCTTAGGCAGGCAAGGTAGAATAGCAACACATCTTTACATAATTAAACAAATGCAGTTGTAAGCACATGTAACACACCTTCACATAGTTAAAGTATTATTCTGCAGCATAAACAAATGTAACAAACACATCTTTACATAGTTAGAGTAAAAGTTATAAAAAAGTAACTAGTAAAGCAACATAAACAAATGTAACACACCTTCACATAGTTAAATTACTATTCTGCAACATAAACAAATGTAACACATATTTACATAATTAAAGTACTATTCTGCAACATAAACAAATGTAACACATCTTTACATAGTTAATGTACTATTCTGCAACATAAACAAATGTAACACATCTTTACATAGTTAATGTACTATTCTGCAACATAAACAAATGTAACACATCTTTACATAGTTAAAGTACTATTCCACACAGTGGAGTGAATGGTGATCCTCATCCACAGGACTCAGTAACCTTCTCTCCCATCTCACCCTATTCACTGCAGAGGCCATGAGACAAGTGTTGGGGGGGCGGTGCTGTGACAATGAGTGACCAATTCTGTTTCCTCTTTTCCCTTCCAGGAGACATGACCCATGAGCTGGTGAGGCACTTCCTGATAGAGACAGGCCCCAGAGGAGTCAAGCTCAAGGGTTGTCCCAATGAGCCAAACTTTGGTGAGCGTCGTGGCCTGTCATTCTGATCTCCATCCTGGTCCTCAGGGGGTCTGGCCCAAGTTATTTCTATCTTACTGCTGCCAGTTCACCTGGGCGTGGCTTTGGCAGAAGGAAGGAATTGCTGCTGTTTTTACAAAGTTCTACTGAAACCTGGCCACACTTCCTGGTTACAAACTGTGCACCATGGCTCCTCCACTCTGCCGGGTCCCTTTCTGTATTTGTCTTGCTCAGTTGAGGCCGGCTGTTAGTACATTAAAATAACTGCAGTAAGGATGGCTGTCCTTGGCTACCAATATGTGAAAGTCAGTATCTAGGTGTCATGTCACTCTGGTGTCACAGCAATCCTGCACGGTAGCTGTCATTCTCCCCATTTTGCACATGAAGAATGTGTAAGTGCCACTTAGGTCCTCCAGATAAGTGACAGAGCTGGGATCTTATGTCACCGTTCTCCTACTGTGCTGGTCTGATGGGGACTTAGGGGGCATGGCTACCAAGGAAAGTACTTAGGTCCCCTGGGAATTCTCAGTGTAAAGGGCAGATTTTCAATTCTGTTGGTGGCAGTGGTGATGAGGAAACTGAGGGCTGGGATGGGCTCAGGCCCCAGGTTTGAGCCTAACATGCGACAGATACTGGGAAGGTGTGGATGGATGGGGTGGGGTTCCTTGTCTCTTTTCCAGTCTCTCTTTGTCACTGTGCTGGGTGTGCTATCTCTCCCCGCAGGCTCCCTGTCTGCTCTGGTCTATCAGCACTCCGTCATCCCATTGGCCCTGCCCTGCAAACTGGTCATTCCAAGCCGAGGTAGGAAATACTCCCTCATGCTGTCTGCCCAGAATGGAGCCAGGGCAGAGGAAATACAGGGAACCCCTCCCCCATCTCTTACTTTTTTTTAAAGAGAAAATTAATTGCCCATTAATTAACAGATTATTCTCAAAAGTACTCTGGCTGTTTAAGAAATTTCACACTGAATTCTCAGAACAGGCCTTATTCTCAGAACGAGGACAGTCACACGAGGATTATATCCTGGTACATGAGAAAACTTCTAGTGTCAGGTGACCATTTCTGTTCCTCCAGTTTGACACACTGAATTATTAATTACCATTGGCCAACATTATTAGCTTAAAGGTTCAAATGCAACTTCAATAACATTAGTAACCACACAATTTAGACACTAATTCAATTATATTTGTATGGAATTTACAAAATCGTTTGATATTTATATCATATAAACTGGCAGCTCTCAGAGCACAATGCTTGGAGTTGCTGCAGCCATCCGGGAATTTGCTAAAATGCAGCTATTTTCAAATTTGTCAGAAACTCTGGGTCAGATATAGGCCTGAAGCTGCCTGCAGATCTCTGGCCTTAGCAATGGCTGAGCCAGGCGGATCACAGGTTCATGACCTGCTCTGGCTGCAGAGTGAGTTTAGGTCCCATCAGGCAACACAGAGATCTCAGAATAAAAAGAAAAAAAGAAGCCGGGTGGTGGCGGCACACGCCTTTAATCCCAGCACTCAGAATGCAGAGGCAGGCGGATCTCTGTGGCTTCGAGGCCACCCTGATCTACAAGAGCTAGTTCCAGGACAGGCTCCAAAGCTACAACAACAACAAAAAAAAAGGAAAAAAGAGGAATAAAAATGTAGCCCCACGACAGAGCACCCCCTGTACGTGTGAGATCCAAGGTGCGAGCTCCAGTGTCAGCACAGGGATGCTGCACACCTGTGGACTATGCCCGCCGTCTGTATCCTAGCACAGCTGTGTACCAGCATATAGGAGCACAGATACAAACGTCACTCAACTCTTCTTCCTCCTATTTTTCCGCCTCTTCTTCCTTCTGATATTCTTTTTAAGAGTTAAGGGTTTTTTGTTTTGTTTTATGTATTTATTAATTTTTGCTATGTAGACCATGCAGTCCTTGAACTCACAATTCTCCTGCCTCAGATTCTGAAGTGCTGGATTACAGGCACACACCACATTCCTATTTCTGACAGATTTTTAAAGTTTCTTGTTCAAGTATAATTGAAATAAAGCATAAGCTCTATGTGACATGAAAGGTGGCGTGTGTTGCTGTAGGTACACACATACTGTATGCTGGTAAAATCGAGCTGCTCAATATATCTGTCACTTGACTCTAAGTCATCACAAAGAGATTGGTTGGGTTGTGTTGTGCTTCAGTGAATTCAGTCGCTCATTGGTTTATACAAAGATACACTGATGCAAAATCCAGTAGTCCCCATTGCTCCTTAAAGCCTTGCTGTCTGCTGCATGCTGGGTTCCAGAGACCCGGACACTTGGGTGCCACCATTGTCAACACCACCGTCGGTTCATTGGTACTTAGCAGGTGCTGCAGTGGGGATTCAAGCCCAGTTCTTCTGGACTGTAGCACCTCGCAGCAGTGTGGTGGGACCTGGGAGTCATTTTATATATGCAGTGCTGACTGCCAAGACCCACTGTTAGAAGAACATCTATTGCAGAAAGCATGTACTTGCCTTTGGCCCAGCCAGACTCATTTTAATTTCTGTAGGGTTTTAATCACGAATTGAATTTTTGTCTCAGATCCCACAGATGAATCAAAAGATAGCTCAGGCCCTGCCAACTCAACCACCGACCTGCTGAAGCAAGGAGCAGGTAAGTGTCACCCAAGATGGGACTGATTCCCAGGCCTGTCTTTCCCACCTCCTGCCCAGTCCCCTCCTGCACGTGCAGGTTGGAATTTTCTCCCAGATTTCATTTTTGTGTGCAGTGGTTTTGGCTCAAGGCTTGCCTAAAAGTTTGTCATCACCTGCCTCTGCACAGTGGCACTGAGGGATTTTCCACCACATACCCCATCCCCCATGACTCCTTGGTTCCATTTCTTCCAGCTTGCAATGTGCTTTTCATCAATTCTGTGGATATGGAGTCACTCACCGGGCCACAGGCCATTTCCAAAGCCACGTCTGAGACTTTGGCTGCTGACCCCACACCAGCTGCCACCATTGTTCACTTCAAGGTCTCTGCCCAAGGAATCACACTGACTGACAATCAGAGAAAGTAAGCTTGCCTGCCCATCTTTTCCTCCAACCCTTATCCCCTTACACATGCTCTGATGATCCCTGTACTTATTGCCTGTTTGTACACTGTGCATCCAAAGTGAATCCACCCATCCATCCATCCATCCATCCATCCTCTACCCATCCATCCATCCATCCATCCATCCATCCACCCATCCATCCATCCACCCACCCACCCATCCATCCATCCATCCATCCATCCATCCTCCACCCATCCGTCCATCCATCCATCCTCCACCCATCCATCCATCCATCCATCCATCCATCCATCCATCCTCCACCCACCCACCCATCCATCCATCCTCTACCCATCCATCCATCCATCCATCCATCCATCCTCCACCCACCCATCCATCCATCCATCCATTCTCCATCCATCCATCCATCCATCCATCCATCCATCCTCCACCCATCCACCCACTTGTTCATCCATCTACCTACCCACCCACCTAACCAACCATCCACCTATCCATTCACCCACCAACTTATCTACTCTTGCATCCATCCATGTATACATCTGTTCATTCACCAAACCATCCATACATTGTGCAAGCATGTATGCATCCCTCTATCCAACATCATCCACTCATCTATCCATACTTCTAAAGAAGTGGCCTGCTTTCAGCATGTAGAATACAGATGAAGAAAGGTCCTTGATTTGAAGAGTAGAGGCTTTCACACCATGAGCTCTATGTTCTCAGCCCATTTTCCTCCTCTTCCACAGTTCCCCATTTATCATTTCTCAGTGCCAGTTCTATGGTGCATCTGTCTGTCCCTGTGTGGGGCTTAAGTCCTGGTATGAGGCTGAGCTCAGGCAATCTTATTCATAAGGAGAGGCTTATGAACCCATGATAGGCACAGTGATGGGAAGGTGGCCTGCCCTGCAGGTAGTGGCAGGTGTGAATAAGCAGTTACTCCCATGCTCACTCTGGCCCTCTGATATCTTTGCCACAGGCTCTTCTTTAGACGGCACTACCCCCTCAATACTGTCACCTTCTGTGACCTGGATCCACAAGAAAGAAAGTAAGTATCTTTTGTTTTTTTAGAGTGAGGTTGGATATTTACTTAGTGGGTTTTGGAGGGGGAAAGGAGAAGGAAAGAAGAGCAGGGAGGCAGAGAGAGAGAGAGGGAGGGAGGGAGGGAGGGAGAGAGAGAGAGAGAGGAGAGAGAGAGAGAGAGAGAGAGAGAGAGAGAGACAGAAGCTGCCTCTCCAAGAGGGAGATGGAAAGGAAGAGCAAAAGTAAGTATCTTATAGGCTCCTCCTTCCTCTCCCCTAAAGTATGTGTGTGTTGTGTGCTGGTGTATTCTTGTCTCAGCCACAGCAATGGTTTGTCCTGTGCAATGAGAACCATTATGTTGACAACCACTCTAGTCTCCTCCCCAGACCTGTGGACTTTCCACAGACTTCATTCTGCTGTGTCTCTTCCCTACGCGGGAGGTGGGCTGCAGCATCCTCTCCATTTGGATTATCCTGTGTGTGATCTTAGGGATGTGTCTGCTGGAATGGGGTCTCCTCTGCCTTCCCCTGGCAGAGCTCCTGAAAGAGACACATTGGCTTACCATGGACATTTTTTTTTCCACAGGTGGATGAAGACAGAGGGAGGCTCCCCTGCTAAGTAAGTGTGGCTTCCCCTGCACCGAGCTGGTTGACCTTTGAACTCTGTGGGGAAGTCAGGGACAGGGACGGGGACAGGCTATAGAACAGGGTCTGATGAGGGCCTGTATACCAAGGTCTCTGAGATCAGGAGAAAGGGCCCACATCTTGTTACTAACAGAGACATATGTCTAAGCATGGAGTTGGAAGGCTTTGTGGAAAGAAAGAATAGTTAAAAATGGGCTTAAGTGACAGGCACATTTTGGGTAGATAGAAATGGGTTTAGGGGTAGGGGAGGCAACCTCAGAGGAAGGGGTTGTGTGACTCTCAGATTGCAGGCTCCCAAGGACAGGGTGGGTCTGTCAGTTGCTAACAGTTGTTGAAGGAAGAAATGGAGGCCACAGGTTCTGGAGAGGGCCAAAGAGAGAGCACCTTGCTTGGTTAGGAATCTAATCCTTCTCAACAGGAGACTCCAGAGGGGCTGTGTAGGAGGGAGAATGCATCAGCCTTCTGTGACCTTCATAGGATCAAAAGGGACCTCACATTCTTGTGCCTCCCTATGCCACTGAATCTCTTCACACTACTGCCAGACATCAGACAAACCAGAGTTTGCCAGTGGATCAGATGGCAATGTTCAGAGCAGGCCCAGTTGGCTGGGCCTCTGTCCTAGCGACACAGGGAGGGAGATAGGCCTGTGTGCTTCTATTCTTGGCACTCAGAGATATCTTTTACCCTGTCTGGGTCACACATACCGTTCCACAGGTACAGTCAAACTGGAAAGGAAAGTGCCCTGACTCATCCGGTCATTATCGCGGACCTTCAGGTCCTACCACAGAGTAGAGAGAGTCAAGCCATTTGACACACAGGGCTGTGTGTGTGTGTGGTTTCCTCATCATTGTGTGTGCAATGTGGATATGCATTTACTGTGGGTCTCTTGCGTAGGTGTGAACAGGGCATGTTTGTGTATGCGTGCACAGACACACACGGGCAGGCAGAGGCCAGCCTGGCTAATTTTAGCTGTGGGTGCCATGCATACCCGGCTGAGGGGTTTCCATCGGCATTTCCAGCTGTCCTGATTTCCCCATCTCGCTCTAATTAGCAACAAGCTGGCTGGGAGGGGCCCTGAGCTCACATTCTGTTCCCTGCTCTCATACTTTTAACTCTGTTTTGCAGAGAGTGAGAGAATGCTGGGTCAGTCCCATTGGTGTTGAGGGGGGCAGGGGACAAGTGTGGGGTTCCTTACCCCTCCTATTTTCAGGGCTTCCCAGCTCCCAGAGCTAGCTAGGAGTGTGTGTGTGTGTGTGTGTGTGTGTGTGTGTGAGAGAGAGAGAGAGA
>LOEQ01001267.1:174095-186191 GCA_001685075.1 Bramus lutescens
TTGTATACATAATAAATAAATAAATAAATAAATAAATATTTTTTTTTTTAAAAAGAAACTTTCCACTGACCACTTGCAGCCTGGGTACAAGCCTGGGTATTAGGATTGTTTTCTATATATCTCCTCCACACAGAGTCCAGAAACTCTGAAGACCTTTGCTCTGGGGGCAGGGAGTGCAGGAGGTAGGGTCCCCTTGCACTGCTGTGTGTGACAAATGTCTATATTCTGTCAATTAATATTTTAAATAAATGCTGATTAGCCAGTAGCTAGGCAGGAAGTATAGGCGGGATGACCAGACAGGAAGTAGAGGCGGGTCAATGAGAACAGGAGAATTCTGGGAAAAAGGAAGCTCCTTGCGCAGTTGTGAGCCTGACACAGAAGAAGCAAGATGTGATTGCCCCGCTGAAAAAGGTACTGAGCCATTTGGCTAGCACAGACAAGATTAATGGGCTAATATAAGTTATAAGAGTTAATAAGAATCCTGAGCTAATGGGCCAATCAGATTATAGTTAATGTAGACCTCTGTGTTATTTCTTTGGGACTTAATGATTGCAGGAACTGGGCAGGACAGAAACCCTGACAACAAACAGGCCCTCAGTCAACACTGCTGAACCCTGACAGTCCACCCTCTTACTCCTTCAGTGGACATGATGCTAGGATTCTTGACACACTCCAGACATGGAAGGGACCCCAGTGTCTCTCCTGCATCCCTTGGGCCAAGTTCCACGAGAAAGGAGGAACTGGCACCATGGGTTAGGGTTAGGGCTCTTGGTACCTACCCTCTAGTCCTGAGGCCACGATTGCAGGGCAAGGCTTCCATATTCCTCCTGTAGGACCTCCATGTGGAATTGATCCTCATGACCAGTGAAACCAAACACTGTCTTCTTACTGCATTTTATTTATCCATCCATCTATCCATCCATCCATCCATCCATCCATCCATCCATCCATCCATCCATCCATCCATCCATCCATCTATCTATCTAGTCAAAGTCTCATGTAGTCAAGGCCAGCCTTGAACTTGCTATGTAGCTAAGTCTGACCTTGAACTTGTGATTATCTTGCCTCTATCTGCCAAGTGCTGAGATTGCAGGTGGATTCATTTTCACCCTTTCTTTTCTCCAAAGGAATATTTTTAGTAGTTCTCAGTTTCTGACAGTTCAGAAAACAGCATGACCCATTCGTAACAACACTGAGGCATGGAACCAAATGTGTAGTGTGTGCCTGTGTGTACACACCCCACAGATAATGTACATCCAGACAATAGCACACATGCCCCCACACAAAAATGTGCACAGACATTTACATGCATAGAGATGCACATATAGACTCACATACATGACTACACAGACACATATAAACATGCACACATTTGCACAAAACATATCAAGACCCATAGGCACTCATAGACACACAGTACACACAGAGACGCACACATCAGAGGCACATATACAGGTGATACAGCCCCATGTGTGCTGTGTCTCCACATAGGCATACACTTTCTTGTTGTCCTAGGATCCATCCTTCCGTCACCCTGAGACAGTTCCAGGGCTTCTGCCGCAGATACTGGGATGGGCTGGTTAGCAGGGTGGTGCTATAAAAGAAGGAGCTTGGAAATCAGGGCATGGTGCACAGTTGTGTGGGTACGGGCGAGCCGATATGCCGATGAGTTTTGTGTCAACTTGACACAAACTAGAATTGTCTATGAAGAGGGAGCATCAGTTGAGGAACTTCCACCAGCAGACTGGCCTGTGGGCAAGTCTTTGCGGGCATTTTCTTGATTAATAATCAATGGGGAAGAGCACAGATCACTGTGGGTGGTCCTGCCCCCGAGCAGTTTGTCCTGGGTTGAATAAAAAGCCAAGCTAAGCGAGTCAGGGAGAGCAAAGCAGTAAGCAGCACTCCTCCATGGCCTCTGCTTCAGTTCCTGCCTCCAGGGTCCTCCTGTGAGTTCCTGCTATGACTTCCCTCCAGGATAGACTACAGACCAAAATCTGAAATGAACCCTTTCCTCCCCCAAGTTGCCATATTTCATCATGGCGGTAGGAAGCAAGCCAAGACAGCTGAGGCTCTGTGGAAGAGGGTAGAGCCCTGAGCTGGAAGTGGGGGTTGGAAGGAGGGGGTGGTGAACAGCCATTGGTATCGGAAAATCAGGCCGCTCTCAACTCCGCACATGCTCTCTGGCAGTGGTTCTCAACCTGTGAGTTGAGACCACCAGAAAACACGTATTTACTATGCTCTTAGGAACCCCAACCACAATTTATTTTTGTTGCTACTTTGTAACTGTAAATTTGGTGCTGAGTGGTGTCTTCATTCCTAAGGCCATGGGAAATATGTTTTCTGATGGTAGCAACCCACAGGTTGAGAACAGGTCAGGCTGGAGATGGGCTGGGGAACTCCAACCCCTGGCACTGGGCCAGAGGCTGAATGAGGCCCTTTGGAGGTGCGGTCCCTCTATGACTTTGGGCACAGCTGTGAGAGTTGTCAGGTCTAGCAGAAGCTGGATGCAGCCTGGATATTACCAAAGTTATGGGACACAGCCTGGACGCTGCCAGCCCTAACGAGGTGGGCTCAGCCGCCTACCCTCATTGGCAATTAAAAAAAAAGTGCAGGGGTCACGAGTCCAACTCCAGAGTCCTGATATGGGGCTTAGGCTGAAACAGAGGTGCACAGCTGCCTCTACTCCAGGCCTCAGGCAGCCTGACAAGTCGTGAGACCCAGAGAAATCTCTTAGCCGGAGACAAACTCTGCCTCCAGCTGCCTCCAGAGTCCAGCCCAGCCTGAGACTCCTGGGGTTCTCAGGATTTGGTTCTAGCTTTGCTAGGCTGTCAAGAGGGTGAAAGCCCACGTCCTTTCCCCGGCCTCAGTTTCCTCATCTGCAGAATGGGTCTGTTTTACCAGCAAGGGTCAGCCCATGGACTGAAACCACACACCATGAATGTGATCTGCCACTTGCTCTGGCTCTGTACACCCCAATAAATACATACTACTGGGTCTTATTGGGCCTGTGCTTCCTCCAACTCCCTCCACCAGCTTGGGGGCCTTCAGGAAGACTTGGCAGTTAAAGAGGCTGTGCAGACCACTTACCAGTGAATGATGTTGATCTCAGTGGTTCTCGGACTCCAGCCCAAAGGTTAGGGGGTGGGGCACAGCCGCCTCTGTGGCNCAGCTTTTATGGGGCCTGGAAGATCATCTCTTGGCCATCAGGATAGGATGTCGGGGCTCCCTCAGCCTCTGCCCTCTCTTTCCCTCCCCCTTCCTCCCTTGCTCCCTCCCTCCTAGTTTCCTAGGCCCTGCTCTCCCCACATCCTGCACTTGGAGTAATGAGCATGGCTCAGGGGACCTGGCTGATCTGGGTCAGCTGGAGCAGGGCCTGTGTAGGGGCCCTTAGTCAGGGAAAGGGCAGGCAGGGTCCAGGTCCTTAAGGGGGGCCAGAGAGGGGTGGAGGAAGCCTGAGGCCATGAAGATTCAAAGGAGGAGACCTCAGAGTCACCTTGGGGTAAGTCAACCCAAATACTCTTTCAATTCAGTAGATGTTAAATGAGCACCTACCGTGTGCAGGTGCCGAGTTTGGCAGCAAGCAGCATGTGACTCGTCCCTGCTGTGACACGTTGGGTCCGGCAGAAGGATCCTACCTTCTGACACAACATGGCATTGTCATCTACAAAGTTCACACTTGAGAACCCTGAGATCGAATACAACCACTAAAAACAAAACAGCAGAAGCCCCTACAGGGCAGATTGGCTGCACCTGGAAGAGCCAGCCGCCTCTAGATCAGGACAATGCCTAAGCACCATGGAGGATGGTGCTCGGACTTTGCAAGTCAGGCTGGTCTGGGGAGCGCAAAAGTGGACCCAAGGACATAGCATGTCCCACAGTGAGAGTCCAGATAGTGACCAAGAATTGTCCAGGTGAAGTGGGGGGAGGGTTGTTTCAGGTGGACGGAGGGAGTGGCAAGTTCCGGGGCCATGGTCAGCAGCCTTTATAATGGAACTTGACGTTCACTTGCTGACAAGACTGGACAGTGGTTGTGGTGGTTTGAATAGGAATGACCTCCCCCCATAGATTCACGTGTTGGAATGCTTGGCCCACAGGCAGTGGCACTATTGAGAGGTGTGACTTTGTTGGAGGAAGTGTTTTACTGTGGGGGCAGCCTTTGAGGTCTCATAGGCCTAAGCTGCGTCCGGTGTGGCCTTACTTTCCTGCTGCCTGTGGATCATGATGTAGAGCTCTCAGCTGCATGACTGCCTACGTGCCATCGCGCTTCTCTGAAACTATAACTCAGGCTTGAGGAGACAGCTCAGTGCGTAAGAGTCCTTGCTAAGCAAGCGCCACCTGAGTTCAAATTCCCAGCCCTACATAAAACGTTGAGCGAGGCTGTGTGTGCATGTAATCCGAGCATCGAGGGGTGGAGACAGGAGGATCCTGGGAGCTTGCTAGCCAGTTAGCATAGCCAAAATAGTGGGGTTTTTGTTCAGTGAAAGACTGTGTTAAAGGAATAGGGAGAGAGCAACATCTGACATCCTGGCTTCCCCATGTGCTCAGGGGCAAATGTGCCAGGACACACATGTTCATGCAGCATACACACGTACCTTACATGTTTAAGAGTAGTAATTAAAAATTAAAAAAAACTTTGTTATCTATGCTTGTTATTTTGTTAATTGACCCTTCTTCTTCCTTCTCTTCATTAGACTCTAAGCCCCTGAGGGCACAGACCGGGGTGCAATTCTGAAGCCCGAGTCCAGCGCCTGGCAGATGGGATACCCTTTCCTTCCGGTGTACAGGGAATGGATGTCTACCACGGCCTGGACGGCAATGAGTCTGGAAACCTGACTGGAGAGAGGACAGGCCCATGTACAGAAAAGCTAGGGCCAGGCGGACTGTGCTGGCCACGATGGAGGCCACCATACCGTGACAACTGGGACTGTCAGCACATTCATTGTGCACAGCACACGGGAATACGTTAGCTAGTTTTGGGAGGCGGTCCCTGTGGGCGAGCAGTCTCGGACTGGAAACGTTAGGCAGAAGGAAGCTGCACATGCTGGTCCTTTGCACATACTGCTCAGCTGTTTGTGAACCCTTACATGTGGGCCAGAGGAAGGCTTTGCCATCTGAACCTGTCCAGAGGGAGGCTTCACCAGCTGTCCGTGGGGTTAAGATGCTGGTCCTCAACATGGCCATGCCTCTGTCAACCACGCGCACTCACTCAGGGCTTTATCTGCTCTCTACACATTCACTTAGGGCTTCTTCGGCTCCCCACAAATGCCTTCAAGATTAGTGCAGGCAAGGGCATTGGGGAGGAGGAGGAGGCTTGGTTGACGTGTGAAGAGTGAGCATTTACAGTAAGAACAGAGGGTGTGGTCAAGAGGGTGAGGTACCTAAGTCAAGGGGACTTGATACAGGGCAATGACATCTTAAAATGATGGTGTTATTTTAGTTTTTTGTTGTTGTTGTTGTTGTTGCTTTCCTGTGTTACTGCTAGAGGGGTCTTGAGCATGACAGGCAAGCCCTCTATTACTGAGCTATTTTTCTAACCCTTTTTAAAATTTTTTTTAAAGACAGGGTGTGGTGCTGGATGGTGGTGACACACCCCTTTAACCCCAGCACTTAGGCGGCAGGGGCAGGTGGATCTCTGAACTTGGGGCCAGCCTAGTCTACAGAATGAGTTCCAAGACAGCCAGGGGTACAGAGAAACCCTGTCTTGAAAAAACAAACAAGCAAAAAAGGGACAGGGTATGGGAGGAGAATCCAGGAATACAGATATATGCATGCTGGTCACCCCGGAGTAGGGGTGGGTTGAACCACCACTGCTGAGGTTCCAGGCTGAGAGAACATAGGGGGACAGCATGGTGACTACAAATGAGGGTCCAGGCTGGAGGAGAGACTGATCCCACCTGGAGGTGGCCTACTCCTGTAAAGGTTGCCTTGTTTGTGGAGGCCCCAGAGGCCACGCCTGCGCATGGGGATAGCCGGGTGACTCCCTCTGGGCGGAGCACTGAGGTTCAAGGACAATTATCAGACTCTAGTTAGAGTTGTAGGGGAAAAGTCCTGGGCCAGCAGCGGGGCCAACCCACCATTGTCAGAGGCCCCCAAACCCATGAAGGACATGAACACCAGCGGTGTTCCCGTGTTCCAGGGGTGATCCAAAAGCTGCCGAGTGGCCTAACTCACAGGCCCACACCTCAAAATGACATCTAGGGATTAGAAACCAGAGGACCAGATGTGCCTGTCCCAAAGCTGTGGCTCTTTTTATGTCCCAGAATGACCAGGTTCTTACTGACTCAGTGGGGAGGGCTAGTTTTTGTGGAAAAGAAACCGAATGACAAAAACATGGTTGGGTAATCCATTTGTGGTGGTTCATGCCTATAATACTAGCACACAGGATACTGAAGCGGGAGGGTTACTGTGAGTTACAGACCATCCCGAGGGTACATAATGAGACCTTGTCCCAAAACACCAAAAAAGAAAAAGGAGGGAAGGAAAGAAGAAGGAAGGAAGAAAGGAAGAGAAGGAAAGCAGGATTGTGTATTTGTGGGTTAATGTGTCCTCCTATCCAGGCATTGAAGAGGGGCAGGTAAAAGCCAGAAACTGGGGAAGGTGGTGTGTAAGGAGGAACAAGAGGGTTCTGGGAAGGAAGTGGAGGCCTTAGGGAGGAGAGGTAGGGAAGGGGAATCTGAGGAGTTTCTCTATAGAAGACAATGCCCAGGCCCTACCTGTGGTGGAACTGAATGCACTCTGTGGGGAGGTCCTTGAATCTGGCCTCGCAGAGGCCATCTATGTACTCTTTGGAGACAGATAGCCAATGGAGTGGAGGAGGTGGGTGAGGTCACCAGGTGTGTGTGTGTGGCTCAGAGAAGCCGCTATTGTTCACAGAACCTGGGGACCGGCTGAGGTGTGTGTGTGTGTGGGGGGGAGGCAGAGTTCGGTCGCTTATCAGAGTGTTTCTGAACAGCATGTCCCTTTGTGTCCAGTTGATCGCCTGAACACAGGTTTCCCTGAGCATCAGTGGGAAGGAGGGTAGTGGAGGGGGTGAGGGATTTGCCTTGGAGTTCCACTCTGGGTGGCTGTCCTTGGCCTGGATCTTTTCATGTTGTGGCATCAGCAGGTGCCAGGAAGGACAGGCTGTGTTCCCCAGAGCCAGTCCCAAAGCAAGAAACAGCTGAGCTCTGTTGATACAGACGTAAGGAAAGTGCGCAGGTACAGCCGCGCCAGCCACCTTGGCTGGGAGTGAGGATGGCATATTCCAGGTGGCCTCTGGCTTTGTGTATGCTTGATGGTGACACTGCCCTCGGACTGTCCTTCCTCTTCTCTGGTTCCTCCCTGCCTCTCCTAGCCCAGAATCCTAGACTAGATTTGGGAGGTGGTGGCTGAGCCAGCTGGTCTTTATCCAGATAGCAGCTTGGGACTCGTAGGAAGGGCTGGCAAGCTTCCACTCCCATTCCTGCTTCCCCCTGCCTTCCCACGCCAGCACCTCCATCTTTCACTTCCTATCTGCATCTCCTACTTTGCTCTCTGAATCCGAATCCGTGTTTCCCAATGGTACCTTTCCTGGGTCTCCAGGCAACGTTCCTCCATCTGCATTGGAAGAGGACCTGGCTCTCTGCTACAGCGGCGGAGAGTGGAGAGTGGAGACCACAGGGCCATCCCTCTCCCGGGATCTTCAAAGATGGGAAGGGATGGCTTTTAGGGTGTGGAGAACCACAAGAGGACTCTGGAGTGTTCAGGCAGGGCTTAGAGTCTGAGGTCCTTCTCGCCTCCGGTGCTTTAAGGTCACAACGCTAACATTTTACATTTTCACGACCCTCTGTCGCCCTCCAGTGGCCAGCTAGGAAATTGTGGCTCTTCCAAGAGGAAGTAAAGTGGGCAGCTGCTGAGCTGTTACTCCCCCGCCACTATCATTAAGTACATGGTGGAGGATGAAAGTAATTGGGTACTTAGATGTAGGTTGTTCATTAAAAGCTCCTGGGAGTGGCAAGGACCCAGAGGTCTCACTTCCTACTCCCAGTCCCACCAGAGCTCATTCAGCCTACATGGTCAGTCTGTGTGGGGTAGGACTGAAGTCCACCTAGGTGGTTGGAGCCAGTGAGGAGCCCCAATGTGCTCAGTGGGAGGGGCCCTGGGTGGGCAGTCGGTGACTGGGACACATATGTCTTCTTTACCGCCATTCTCTGGGTTGGTTGGCATCCCTGGTACTTCCTTCTAACCACCACTTCCTGGACACGCAGGTCTGTCTGCCCATCTTCCCACAGTAAGCCTACTATTGCGCCTCTATTTCAAGCTGGCAGGGCAGATAGCAACTCTTCTACGGCAAACTGTACAGTGTTGGGTTTCACATAATCCGCCACCCCAAGGCTCTACTCCTTCTTCCCTCCCACCTCCTCCTGAGTCTGCCAGCTCCCTGCTGGTGGCTTACAAAGCAGGATTCCCTCCTTTTGAAAAAGCGGAATGAGCCTTGTGCCTCTTCCTCACTGGCACCTAGTATAAGACTGGAAGGAACCAGTTTTCAGAACTGTGGAGACATGGGAAAGAGGACAGTGTCCTCTAGTGGCGATATCTTGGTACTGCAACTCAGAAGCCATAAGCGCCAATAAACCCCAGATGGTAGCCACAGGTTGTCCGTCCACTCCTCCCTCCTTCTTCTTTGTATCCTTTCTCGCTAAAACCCTCCTGTTTTGTCCATTGTCCCCCTCAGATATCTTGTAACCTGCTCGTCCCCTCTCTGTTGCTACCCTCCCCTCCCTCAACGGTCTCTTTTTACTTTCCCAATTTCTGAAGTTATTGAAGAAATCAAAATGGCCAAGAAACACCTAAAACATGTTCAACTAGGGGAATGCACATCAAAACAACTTCGAGATTTCATCTTACCCCAGTCAGAATGGCAAAGACTGATAAAACAATTGACAGCAAATGATGAAAGGGGAAAGCTTATTTGCCATTAGGATTGCTAACTGGCCAAGCCACTCTGGAAATCAGTGTGGAGAATCTTCAAAAAGCTAAAGTTAAACCCACCCTCTGAGCCACCTCTGCCTCTCCTTGGCATCTGCACCGAGGCCTGATTCTGTGATCACACTCCATAGGTTCTGTTCATCCATGCTCATGGCCATTCTACCCACTGTTGCTAGGAAGTGGGATCAGCCTACGTGTCCTTCAGCTGACGAATGGATAATGAAAATGAGGCACGGATTCACTAAGGAATACTACTTAATTGTAAAGAAAAAGAAAACCATGAAATTTGCATGGAGTAATTAGATGAATTTAGATGCAATTAGCAAAGGTCATTTTGAGTGAGGTAATTCAGACCCAGGAAGACAGATGCTACTCTCTTATTTGAGGGTTCTAGCTCCACCCCAATCTTCAGATGTGAGCGTGAATGTTTTGCCTGCATGCATATGTGTGTTCCATGTATGTGCCTAGTGCCAATGGAAGTGAGAAGAGGGTTCAGAACCCCCAGATCTGGAGTTAGGGGTGGCTGTGAGGCATCATGGGTGCTGAGCATGGAACCTAGGTTCTCTGCAAGAGCAGCAAATGCTCTTAACTGCTGAGCTGTCTCTCCGGTCTCACAGATATCTTTCTTCAGGGTTCCCTTCAGGGACTCTGACCCTGCTACATATTATCTGGTTTCATGTGCTTTTCTTTTTCTTTTTCTTTTTTGCAGACGATGATTAATTTATTCAATGACTAAACATGTGCTGAAGTATTCTCTGTCTCAGCACAGTACAATGTTCTGGTAATATGCAAAGAGTTTGTGTTAATATTTAGAATTAACATTCTTACTATTTTATTATTCTCTCATTTAGTACATTCTGACCATAGTTTTCTCTCCTTCCCCTTCCCACAATCTCTTCCCCATTTCTTTACTCTCTCAGATCCATGCCCCCTCTGCTGGCTTCCCAGGGAAATCAACAAAACATAGTATAATATGCTACAATAAAGCCACATACATATCATCATATCAAGGCTGCATGAAGCAACCCCTGGAAGGAAAAAGGCTTCCATATGGAGACAAAAGAGTCAGTCACCACCGACTTTCACTGTTACAAGTCCCACAAGAACACGAAGCTACTCAGCAATAACATACATGCAGAGGGACCTACAGGTTCACTATCTTCTGAATGCCCCTCATGGGCTTTTCTTAAACATCTCAGTGGATGCCTCCATGACTTGATAACTCCTTTATTCCACATGTCTGTAAAATGTAGATGATGTCAAGTTCTGTCACCAGCCCAAGCAGTAGCTGGACCTCCTTGGAGCTCCAGGGGCCTTTGAGTGCCTGGACAGCAGAACCTGGGAAGCTCAATCCTGGATAGCCTTCTGTGAGCAGAAGACCACGTGGGTGCTCTTTTTTGTTATTAAAGAAGGTGTCTTCAGAATTATTGTTTAAATTTTTCTTAATTTTTTTTTTTTGGACGGGGGATTGTAGAGATGGTTCAGTGACTAAAAGCACTGGCTGTTCTTCCAGGGGAGCAGGATTCAATTTGCAGTACCCAGGGACATCTCACAACCGTCTAGAGATCAGGCGCCCTCTTCTGGCCTCTTTAGGTAAATGGATGGAATTAGAAAATACATTGAGTGAGGTAACCCAGTAACCCAGGCCCAGAACGATGAATGTCGCTTGGTGCACAGGCATACATGCTGGCAAAACACTCATACACATAAAAAAGAAATTAGGACCTTTAATTTTTTGTTTTTTGAAATTAAATGTGACTGCATCATTTCCCCTTTCCTCTGTACCCCTCCTGTGGACTCTCCTTTCTCTCTCACATTTCATAGCCTCTGATGTCTTTCTTATTTAATTGCTGTAACACACATATTCCTAAACATATAAATATTTATATATTATTATATATAATATATGATTGCTTGTATGTCTATGATTTCAGGGGTGACTGCTGGTATTGGCTAACCAGTTGAGGGGCTCTTCCCTGAGAGGCTTCTGCTCTCAGCGTTCCTTAGTTGTCTGGAGTTCTTCACCTAGGGTTGGAGACCTTCCGCCTTCCATGTTAGCACGCGGTGCCCAGAGCAAATGTCACTTACCTGCTTTCAGGTTTTGTTGTTTGTGATTCCCCATTCCACATGGTTGTCCTGTTTCCTGATGTTAGAGATTATTTAGTCAGCTTCTGCTCTAATGGATGAGAACAAAATCGTTTGCTGTCTTACTTACATTGTCAGGTCCATCACTGAGGGAAGTCAGGGTAGGAACTCAAGCAGAGCAGGAACCTGGAGGCAGGAACTGATGCTGATGTCATGGAGGGGAGCTGCTTCCTGGCTTGTTCCTACTGACTTGCTCAGCTTGCTTTTTTATAGCACACGGGACCAACTGCCTAGGGCTGACACTGCCCACAGTGAACTGGGTCCTACATCAATCACTAAGCAAGAAAATGCACCACAGGCTTGTCCACAAGCCAGATGTAGCAGGGGCATTTTCTCAACTGAGGTCCCCTCTTCCAAAATGATTCTAGCTTTGTCGAAGTGACATAAAACTAGCCAGCACAGCATTCTGTTGATACAATTACTTCCCATTTTTTTCCTCGTTTGTTGTATGGCAGTATATAAAGGATATTTGTAATTGGATTTTTCTTTGGGCCACCAGCTCCCAAATAATGACATGGAGACTTATTATTACTTATGAAAGTGTGGCTTTAGCTTAGGCTTGTTCCTAACTAGTTCTTATAACTTAATTAACCCATATTATTTAATCTGTGTTCTGCCTCATGGCTATTTACCTCGTCTCTGTTCCACTCATCCTGTTTCTTCTATGTGTCTCATTGGCAACTTCACCTATTTTCTTCCCAGAGTTCTCTCTTTGTCCTGAAGTCCTGCTTACACCTCCTGCCTAGCTATTGGACATTCAGCTTTTGATTAAACCAATCGCAGCAATGCATCTTCACACAGTGTACACATACGCCATCACAGCCAGTCACAGCAATGCATCTTCACAGTGTACACATACGCCGTCACAGCCAGTCACAGCAATGCATCTTTACACAGTGTACACGTACCCCACCACAGCCAATCACAGCAATGCATCTTCACAATGTACAATACCCCACCACAGCCAGTCACAGCAATGCATCTTCACACAGTGTACACGTACCC
>LOEQ01001267.1:194367-218894 GCA_001685075.1 Bramus lutescens
CACACAGACAAAATATTGTATACATAATAAATAAATAAATATTTAAAAAAAAGATTGATCTAGAAACAGATCCAGGTGGTGGTGGTTCATATCTTTAATCACAGTGTTTGGGAGTCACACACTTTTAATCCCAGCAGAAGGAGATGGAGAAAGGAGTGATATGGCTTTGCTGAGAGAGGAATATAAAGAGGAAAAGACCGGAAGTCACTGGAGTGTGGAGTCTGAGATTTGTGGAGACAGGATCTCACCTTTTCAATCTGAAGATTTGGTAGAGGATTGCACTTCTCTAGTGATTGGCATTTTGCTCTTCTGGTCTTCAGTTTGAACCCAGTATCTATCTCTGGGTTTTTATTATTCATGCTATATAGTTCTTTGCCAGTCAGCCAAGCCAGAGAAATGCAGACCAATGTTTGAAGAGCCATTAAGTTTTCACTGGGAAGCATCTCAGCCATTTATATCTCTTTGTTACCGGACTCACATATTTTTGACTATAAGGAAAACGGCACCATAGGTCAATCTCCAGTCCTGAGCAAATGTTATGTCCTGCAAATGGCACCCAACTCTTGGAAGGCAAGACTCCATATTTGTAGGTGGAGTTTTCCTGTCCTGGTAGTGCTCCCAAATAGCCACTTAGAAACTTCATATTAATTGTAAATGCTCAGCTGATAGCTCAGGCTTGTTACTAGCTAAGCATTCCGTTCTATTAACCCATATTTCTTATCTCCCTTTTGCCATGTGGCTCATGACTTGTTACCTCATTTTCTGCACGTCCTGTTTCCTCTGTGTCTTCTGCCGTCTTCTGACTTTGCCCTTCATCCCAGTATTCTTAGTTTTGTTGTCCCATCTACACTTCCTTCCTGGCTACTGGCCAGCCAAGAGTTTTATTTAAACTAATTGGAGTGGCAAATATTTATAGTGTACAAAACAATTATTTCACAGCACGGATTAGAGCTGTAGTGATGTCTTCAGCAGGTCAGTCCACTGTTCTCTCACTTTACCTGCCTTGTGATGGTGAGGTCTGTAGAGATGAACCAGCCATCTCCATTATCCATTTATCTCCATCAGTTTTCCTGGACCAGTCTAGAGGGATAAGGAAGGAGCAAGTGAAGTGTTCAGAAAGTTCACAGATGCTGCTGCTGCTGGCTGAACTACAATAGACAGACAAGTCCGCAGCTCTGGCAGGGTCTGGTCCAGCAAGGACACACTGCTTTCTTGTCCATGATGGGAGGTGTTTGACAGTGGAGCTCAGTAAGGATGAAGCAGGATCACGCTCTGCAAAGGGAAATTCCCCCATTTCTGCTATTGGAGCCACTTTGTTCAATAGCCATTTGAACAGGGACTTTAACTTTTGTCCTGGCTAGTTTTAAATGCCAAATGGACCCAATCTAAACTCATCTGGGGGAAAGTCTTAATGAGAAATCATCAAGATCACATTGACTTGTTGGCATGTCTGTAGGTGGTTGTCTTGACTGTTAATTGATTCAGAAATATCCAGTCCATTATGGGTGGCACCATTCACTATGCAGGGGACCCTGAACATTCTAATTGAGGAGAAAGCTAGTGGAGAGCAAACAAGTTAGCAAGTAGACCTGCATGAATTTATTTCAGTATATTCTTCACTAGAGATCTGATGTGACTAACAGCTCAAGTCCCTGCTTTGACTTTCCTGCAGGGATGGATTGTAACCTGGAATTATAAGATGAATAAACCCCTTTTCTTTGTGGTGATTTGTAAGAAAATAGCTCCCAAAGGGAGTGGCACTATTAGGAGGTGTGGCTTTGCTGGAGTGAGTGTGGCCTTGTTGAAGGAAGTGTGTCTTTGTGGGGGTGGGCTTTGAGGTCTCATATATGCTAAAGCCACAACCAATGTCCCAGATCACTTCCGGTTGCCTGCAAGATGTAGGACTCTCAGCTACTTCTGGAGCACCATGTCTGCCTGCACAGTGCCAAGTCCCACCACGATGACAATGAACTGAGCCTCTGAACTGTAAGTAAGCCACCCCAATCAAATGTTTTCATTTGTAAGAGTTGCATGGTCATGGTGTCTCTGCACCGCAGTAGAAACCCTAACTAGGACACTCCCCTAAGTCACTTATTGTCAGTGTATTTTTACCACAGCAATGGACATGACACCAGATAACTGGGTAAAGATGCCAAATGAGATCTGTAGGGTGGGTCATCTTGTTTACCTGGCTATCTGTTTTGTATTTAGTAAGTGTGGTAAACAGCAAATTGTCCACCTCTAAAGGTGCCCATATCCTGATCTTTGGGAACTTTACATGAATTACATGACAAAGCCAAGGGGACTCTGCATACATGGACTCAGGCATCCTCTACATGGACAAAGTCCAAAGGGACTCAACTGTGCTTCTTATCCTGGCAAGAGGTTGGCTCCATGTGGTTCTAGCATTCTTGAAGGTGGCAGAGGAGACAGAGTCAGAAGACATGATGTTTGAAACAGAGGTTAAAGACAGGCAACGGCTGGCTTTGAAGATGGAAGATAGCCGTGAGTCAAGGAATACAGTATCTAGGAGCTGAGAAGGAGAAAGTGAGCATCCTCTCAGGGGAGTCTCCTGGAAGCACAGCCCAGCCAGCACCTGGCTTTAGCTCACTGTGATCCAAGACCCACTTGGGCTCAGAGACCTGCAATTGAATCTGCGTGTTCAAGACAACAGGTTTAGGGCATTTTCAGATAACTTTTGTCACTTTTTGGGGCCCATTATCTGTCTCCTTTCCCTCTGGAACTTACGACTGAAATTACGCATGCCTATGCTTCCTCTCTCCTCTTCCTTCTTCTGATTTATTTAGTTCATTGTTGTTCTTTCCTCTGTCACATCTGGAATAAAATCAAATCTAAGAACTTTTAAGTTTCAGATACCAAACATTTCAAACTAAATTTCTCTTTTTGTTAATTTTACTTTTTATTTCTCTCATTGTATCTAATATTGTCATTTGTTTTGAACAGGTTTCCACTGACCCAACTGAGTACCATGGTAATGGCTGCTTTGGGGTGTTTGTTTGATGTTTCTGACATCTGTTTCTTCCCAGGACTGAGCTCTCTAGAGAACAGATTACATTTTTTTTCCTGATTGTTCTAACATCAGTTAATTTTGAATTATATCCCAGGCATTTGCATGCTATATTTTGAAGGTTCTGGGTTTTGTTGTATTGCTCTAATTGGTGGTGATGGCTTGTTCTATCAAGTCACTAACCTGAAAAAGTCCTGTCTCTTCATCTGCCTGCCAGTGGGAGTGGCACTTGCAATCTCAGCTCACAGTGTTCTACTCTACTTGGTCCTGGCTTGTTTCTTGGAAGCCAGACCCAGGGCAGAGCATGTACCCAGGTTTTGAGACTTTCTTTCTCTTCCTTCCTCATCATTTCCTCCTTCCTTCCTCCTTTCTCTCCCTCCTTTTCTCCTCCCTTCTTTCCTTTCTCCACTCTCCTCCTCAGTATGGAAGTTCAGGAGTCTTTCATCTCCTTCATTTCTTTCAATGAGAATTATGATGTTCTTCTCTGTCAGGGCTTGCTGTTTGGTGCCACCACGAGAGTTGCTAATCCTCCCAGAGAGAAGTCCCAGAACTTGAAACTCATCTCATGTCTGTGGCTGCCTCTGTCTGCATCCTCGCCTTGGGGTCACCAGAAGCTACGATTCATTTATGCTTATGAAGTTCTTGAATTTTTCCTCTAGCATTTATAGTTATAAATTTTTGCTTGTTTTCTGAGATAGATTTCCCAGTAGATATGGAGCCAGTCCTGGAACTCACGCTGTAGACCAGACTGGCCCCAAACTCATAAAGATCCACCTGCCTCTGCCTCCCAAGTGCTGGGATTAAATGTGTGAGCCACCACTGCCTGGCAGTTATAAATCTTTTTAATAGAAGGATTGAGTGGTCATGTGCTTTACTGCTGACCCCTAGCATGAATGGTGCTGCATTTTTTTCCTTTTTGATATAGGGTCTTTCCACATAGCTTTGGCAGTCCTGGAATTCACTAGTGTTTTATTTTTAATATGCTTATCATCTTTTCTAAATTTCCATTGCAGTTTTGTCACATAGATACACAGTTGGGACTGACAGAAAAGTGTGTGTGTTGTATATTTTGTTCCAGGATTTAATATCAATCATATACATACTTTGTAAAAATAATTAGGAAGTCTTCTTATGTTAAAATAGTAATTATCTATCTTTGAATATAGTGTGTCTGTAATTCTCTCTAGACTATGACTTTTTTGGATTTAATTTTCAATTTACTTTAAATTATATGTCTATTTGTGTCTCTATGTAGGTATAAATATGTACATATATAAGTATAGTGCCCATGGAGGCCAGAAGAAGGTGTTGGATCCCTTGGTGCTGGAATCACAGGCAGTAGTGAGCTGCCTAATGTAGGTTCTGGGACCCAAACTCTGGACCTATGGAAGAGAAGCAAGTGCTCTTAACTGCTGAGCTATCTCTCCAGTTGCTGAACTATAATTTTTTAAAAAAGACAATTTCATGAAAAGTAAGGAAAGACTGTAATTGCTACAGATTGAACGAGAGACATGAGGCATGATGTCCAAGCCCTGGTGAATTTCCAGACTGTAACATTTTATAATAAGAGACCTTGTCAAAAGAAACTGAAATGTATCTGCAGGAAAGATGGCAGTAACACAGAAACACACTTGGTGTCGATGGTTGCACTTAGTTAAGTAGGAGAATATATTTGTTACAGAGAGTATACACTATACACAGAAGTCTTCGGTGGGCAAAGAGCCCCTTGTGAGAAATTTGCTCTGGAATAATTTAGAGAGCCAGGAGTGATGTGTACTGTAACCCCAGACCTCTTAAAGCTGAGGCAGGAGGATCCCAAGTTCAAGACTAACTGACTGTGTAGAGGTTCCAGGCCAGTCCAGGCTACATAGCGAGGCTTTATAAAAAAAATAAAAAATCAATATTAACTATTATTATTTAAAGAAAAAGATTTACTTCATTTGTAACTTGCTTGAGAATTAGAAGTTGTTTCCAAAATTAAAAATATACTATAATATGGAAATGTGAGAAAAATATAACATATATTAGGAGAAATAAATCAATATAAACAAGCCAGAGATGGGAATTAGCAAAAAAGGATTTAAAGATCAGTTTCTAAAGTTGATTAGAAACAGTAGCCCACAGTTACAGAAGGGTTGTGAGTCCTAATCAGAACAAATCAGAGAAAATCACAGCCAGCTGCTTGAAAGACAAACTCTAACAACTAAAATTAGAGAAAACATTATTTTAAAAAGTCAAATGCACATACACATTTTATACAAGAGGAAAAATGAAATTCAGGAGATTTATGTTTTTAAAATTTTATTTATTTATTTTTATTTATTGTTTTTATTGAGCTCCACATTTTCCCTTGCTCCCCTCCCTTCCTCTCTCCTCCCTTCAACCCTCTCCCATGACCCCAATGCTTCCAATTTACTCAGGACATTTTGTCTTTTTCTGCTTCCCATGTAGATTAGATCCATGTATGTCTCTCTTAGGGTTCTCTTTGTTGTCTAGGTTCTCTGGGATTGTGATTTGTAGGCTGGTTTTTCTTTGCTTTGTGTCTAGAATCCACTTATAAGTGAGTACATATTAAATTTGTATTTCTGATTCTGGGTTACCTCACTCAATATGATGTTTTCTAGATTCATCCATTTGCCTGCAGATTTCGAGATGTCATTATTTTTTACTGCTGTATAGTACTCCATTGTGTAAATGTATCACATTTTCCTTATCTGTTCTTTGGTTGAGGGGTATTTAGGTTGTTTCCAGGTTCTGGCTATGACAAATAATGCTACTATGAACATAGTTGAGCACATGTCCTTGTGTACTATTGAGCATTCAGGAGACGTCTTACTATAGAAATTTTGGAGAAATTATTCTATATAATTATTATACAAAAGAATTATTAATTAATGAAATGATAGTTTTAATTATCTTGTTTAAAAACCACAATGTTACATTTGTCATTTCAACAGAAAAAAAGTAGAGAAGATAAAGATGTGTGTGCATTTGTGTATGTGTGTCTCTGTGTGTGTGTCTTGTCTGTGTTCACGTATGTGTGAATTTGCGGGGAGGTCAGAGGTCAATGCTGAATCTTTTCCTTAATCACTGTCTACTTGTGTCTTGAGACCAGGTCTGTTACTGAGGTTGGTGGTCACTGATTTGAATACATTGACTGATAGGAGCCCCCCTCCCCTCACCCCCACCTCCATCTCCCTAGTTCTGGAATTGCAGGTACATAGTCATGGCCTAGCTTTTTATATAGGTGCTGAGGATCCAAATATAGGCAATCATAGTGGCCTGGCAAGTACTCTATCAACTGTCCCAGAAGACATTTCTAATGATGGAAACATACTAGCAACTGAGGTAGTTTGAATGCAATTGGCTCCCATAATCTTATAGGGAGTGGCACTATTAGGAGGTGTGGCTTTGTTGGAGTGAGTATGGCCTTCTTGGAGGAAGTGTGTCACTGTGGGCTTTGAGGTTTCCTATGCTCAGGATACTGCCCAGTGTCTCAGTCAACTTCTTGTTGCCTGCAAGATGTAGAACTCTCAGCTACCTCTCCAGTACCATGTCTGCCTGCATGCTGGCACACTCGCTGACATCATGACAATGGACTGAACCTCTGAAACTGTAAGAGAGCCACTCCAATTAAACTGTTTTCCTTTATAAGAGTTGCCGTGTTCCTGTTGTCTCTTCACAGCAATAGAAACCCTAACTAAGACAGCAACCTTGGGTTAAATGCATAATGAAGGTGATTTTCGGAACTGAAAATAAATATAGGTGTATTCACTTTAATAAACACCAGTTTTTATAGCATACTCAAACCCCGAGAAAGCAAGTTTTACCAGCTGAAGGGAGATGTAACTAAGCTAAAGTCCAGAGGCACAAGAGTGAACACAGAGGTGGACTGCAGGCCAATGCTTTTATTTTCTTAAATGGTTAAAAGTTAATTAACTCTTGCTTTCCCATGATTTTTTTAAGACAGTGTTTCTCTGCGTGACACTAGTTGTCCTGGAACTCACTCTGTAGATTAGGCTGGCCTTAGATTCAGAGATCCATTTGCCTCTGCCTCCCAATTGATGGGATTAAAGGTGGGAACCACCCCTGCTCGACTTAAAAAAAAGTTAACTTTTAATTGTGAAAGTAAGAGTATAGTTTGTTGGTTATAATTTATGTAGAAATACTGCCTAATACACAAGGAGAGACTGGAAGAAATGAAGGAGGTTTCAGATGCTTCTAAATTGCCAATGGGATTATGTCCTAACACATCCATCACAGAGATATCATGCCAACAGCAGACAAACTGAGGAGTCATCAGATTTGGTAAGACACCTGGGAAGTCCTTAAGGAGAGAGTTAAGTAATATTAAAAGAAAAAAATCTTCCCAACATTAAGAATGGGAGATATCATAGTTAAGACCCTGTATAGTGCTACTTTAGATGACTTGAAAATAGAAGCAGAAAATGAAAAGATAAATGACTTACCTGAGATTGATATAATACTGATTATAAGTACTGTCAGTCTGGTAATTCATATTTTATCCTTAACAGTCATAGTGGGTTTTTGTGCCAAATATGAAAAGTGGACTAATAAGATACAAGTATTAGAAAGACTTATAACTGAAAACAAAATAATTCTCAAACATAGAGAAATTTAGACAAGAACCTACTGTACAACTCCATGATGAAACTGAAGAGGGGCAGCCCAAGGTTGTTAGAAAATCAACCTTAGTTTATCCAGTTACTGTACAAAAACTACAAGGAGATGATACACACTTCAAAGGTTATCAAGAACTTAAATGGAATCTCATAGAAATGTTAGATTTGAAGAGATTTAAGGAAGCAGTCATTTCATTGGGTATGCATTCACCCTATGTGAAGCAGATATTAAATTCATGGGCAACTCAGAACAGAATCATTTCCCAAGACTGGAAATATTTGACAACAGCAATGTTGGAAGCTGGTCCTCTTTTAGAACAGAGAACATGTTGGAAAGAGGAAACTTGGATCATAGAACAATGAAGCAGGGCTAGAGGTATTAACATTTCCCAAGAACAGTTTCTAGGTTAAGGTCAATATACTAAATTGCAAAGGCAACTTGAATTTGATAATCACACTTTGGCAATATTTGGTTTAGCAGTTTTAAATTCTTGAGAAAATGTTGAAGAATCAGGAACAAGGTCTGAGTCTCTTACTAAAAATATACAAGGCCCCAAAAGAAGACTTCACTGATTTTTGCCACAAAGATTGGCTTCAGCTGTAAACAGAATTATATCAGATCCAGAAGTCAGTCAAATATTAATGGAATATTTGGCTTTTGAAAATGCTAATACAAAAGGGTGATTAGGGCTTTAAAGGCAAGATCAGCACCCATAGATGAATGGATTAGGAATATGACTGATATTGGAGCTAATTTTTAAAAAAGATTTATTTATTTATTATGTATACAACATTCCCTCCATGTGTGCCTGCAGGCCAGAAGAGGGCACTAGATCTCATTATAGATGGTTGTAAGCCACCATGTGGTTGCTGGGAATTGGACTCAGGACCTCTGGAAGAGCAGCCAGTGCTTTTAACCGCTGAGCCATCTCTCCGGCCCTGGAGCTAATGTTTATGATGCTGCTCTGATAGGAGAAGTAATTTCTAAAAGTTTTAGGAAAAATCAAAATGTCAGATGTTTTAATTGTGGCAAACAAGATCATTTGAAAAGAAAGTGTAGGCAAGGCATTCCTAGAGACAACGTTTTTTTTTTCTAGAAATAATCCAAACAAAAGGTCCCAGCCTTCTGTAGTACGTGGAAAGTGTGGCAAAACCAGCATTGAACTAATGAATGCAGATCAACAAGGGACAGGCAAGGCAACCATTTGCTACTGGGAAACATTCTCTGGGGCCTCCTGCAGGCCCCAATATGAAATTAAATTAAATAATTTCCTGTCAATATCAAATTCAATTCAATTATATCCCTGAGGAGTAACACATCCAAAGACCAATTAAAAGATGTAGTGCCTGTTTTTGAAAGCAACACTGCTCTGAATGTCATCAAGGACAGAACAGCCTCAGTAGATGAAACAAAACATTCAGGAGAGACAGAAAACAAGTATTTAGGTAAAACTGCTATAAATGTGGTGTAGGAGGTCCCAAAGTTAAAAACACAAATAAATGGCATTGAAACTGTAGATTTATTAGACATAGGACAGATGTAACAATAACTTCACCAAAATGTTGGCATTCAGATTCCTCTTCAGGTGGAAAATATTTACCTTTCAAGGATTGGAACTTTATCTCAGGAAAAACAAAGTGCATGATGGGCTGAGTGTATGGGGCCAGAAGGACAAACAGAAAAATTAAACCATATGTGACTAATATATCCACGAATTTGTGGGGACTTGATTTGTTGCAGCAATGGAAAACACAGATGAAAATTCCTTCAATCTCAGAAACAAACCATACAATAAAGAATGCTTCTGAGAAAAATATTAAAAGGTATTACCCAAGAATAGTCGCAGTCACAGACCATTCAGGTTGTACATAAGCAGGACACAACAGCTCAAAGGTACTAACAGCTTCAAAATGGTTAACTGAAACTGTGTGAATAGATCAATGGCCTTTGTCATTAGAAAAATTACAGGCACTAGAAAAGCTGGTACAGGAGAAGCTAAATGCTCAACATATTGAAGAACCAACCAGTCTTCAGAAATCTCCTGTTGTCATAAAAACATCTGGAAAATGGAGAGCATTAACAAATTTAAGAGTCATAAATAAGGTGATTAAGCCAATGGGCTCTTAACAGCCTGGAATTTCTTTGCCTTCTTTATTGCCTAAGAGATGGTCTAATAAAGCGGCAGATTTAAAAGACTGCTTATTTAAACTATACCTTTATAAGAAAAGGATAAATAAAAATTTGTATTCACAATGACTACTTATAATAATACTCGACCTGTTAAAAGGAATCAGTGAAAAATTCTTCCACGAGGAATATTAAACAGCCCCACCTTGTGTCAGTATTTTGTACAACAGCAGTTAGAATAATTCATAAATGTTTCCTCAATCTAAAATCCGCCATTATATGGATGATGTTTTACTGACTGATTCAAATGCAGATACCTTAGAAAAAATGTTTGATGAAATAAAGAAAAATTTGCCTTGTTGGGGATTGCAAACTGATCCCGTAAAAGTAAAAAGAGTAGATTCTATCAATTATCTAGAATATAAGATAGGTTTACAGAGAATTCAACCACATGAAGTACAAATCAGGAGAGATAAATTACAACTCTTCAAAAATTGCTGGGGGATATTAACTGGCAATGCCCCACAAATTGATTAACTATTCAAAAGCTAAGTAGCTTATTTCAAACCTTATGAGGTGATAAAGACTTAAATAGTTCAAGAAAATTATCAGTTGGGGTTGAGAGAATTGGCTCTGGTAGAAAAGAAATTATAGGACACACATGCGAATTACTTGGATCCCGTGCTTGATTGTAGTTTAGCTATTTCGCCTTCTACTCATTCTCCAACAGAAATTCTTACGAAGATAGAAGATAATATCTGAGAATGGATATTTCATCACCTAAACAGAGTAAAAAATCAAGCACCTATGTGGAAAAAGTTTCTGAATTGATTGAGACTTTAACAATAAGCAGGAGTAGATCCAGCATAAATTGTGATACCTTTGACCAGTGCTGAAATTGCCTCATTATGGGCAGAAAATGAACATTGGCAAAGAGCTTGCAGTAAATTTTTTTGGAAAGATTAGACATAAATATCCCCAAAGCAATAGACTTTAGTTTGTAAAAAGAACTAATTGGATTCTCTTTCACATAGTAAAAGGGACACCACTTTCTGGAGCCCCTACGTTCTATGCTGACAGAAATAACTCAGGAAAAAAACAAGTAAAGTGGCTCAAAGCCCATATGATTCAGTTTCAAAATCAGAACTATTTGTCATTATTATGGTATTATTTGATTTTCCTGACTCTCTTAATATAGTTATTGACTCTCACCATGCAAAAAGAGTTGTTTTATATATTGAAACTACTGAAATTATTCTGGATAATTCAGAATTGACCTTGCTATTTATTCAGCTACAAGTAATAAGAAATAGAATACATTCATTGTATATAACAAAGATCAGATCCAATACAGATCTACCAGGTCCTACAGCATAAGATGATGATGAAACTGATCAGTTATTAATAGAAATGTGATAGAAGCCTCAGAATTTCATAAAAAACCATGTTAACAGCAAAGATTTAAAGAAAGATTTTTCTGTTACTTCACAACAAGTAAAAGAAATTATAAAGGTCCTACTTGTTCTTTGTAGAACCAAACTCCATTGCCTGCAGGATGTAACCCAAAAAGTAATCAAAGAAATGAAATTTGGCAGATGGATGTGTTTCATTTTGCAGAGTTTGGAAAATTAATGTATGTGTACTATACTATAAATACTCATTCAGGATTTCAACTGGAAACTACTTTAAGTTCTTAAAAGGATGATTCTATAATTACTCATTTGTTACAAGTTAAGGTTATTATGGTGATACCTGTACCAATTAAGACTGACAATGTTCCAGCATATGTCTTTAGTAAAATGAAATAATTTTTTGTATATTACAACATAAAGCATATTACAGGTATACTACAAAATCCTACAAGGCAAACGGTTATAGAAAGATCTAATTGAACTTTGAAATATATGCTTAATAAGCAGAAATAAAAACAAAGACCCCCCAAAGATAGATTGCAAAGTGCTTTATTAACTTTAAATTTTTAAAATTCTAATGAGAAAGGAACAACAGCTACAGAGAGCCATTGAATAGTAGAAAACCTGCTAAATTACATCAGAATGTATATTTTAAAAGTGTGTTGTCCTCAGAATGGAAACTGGGATATGTGTTATGTTGAAGAAGAGGGTTTGCTTTTGTTTCTACAGGAGAAGAAAAGCTGTGGATAATATCAAGATTCATAAAGATTATCAGACAGCTTGGTCATTCAGTTCAAACTAACTTATAAAGACTAATAAATGTCTTTTATTTGATGGGGTATGTAAAAATAAGAATAGAAAATAGTATTTTTGAATGATAATTTACCAAAGGCACACTTGCCTTACTGGCATGAAAGGAAAAATGGGTTTTCTTAAGCCACATGTCTTCATTTCATGTTAGAAAGTTAGACTGTAGATTGCTATGTGACCCATGCCATCTTAGACATTGGCTTTTGAGCTTTCTTCTTAAATAAAAAGGATATTTTTGTTATTTGGTATTAAAAGCACAATGAAAAGATTTGAAATGCTTTAAATCAACTCAAAGAGTTACTACCATTCAAACTTGTTTTCTAAACCTCTAAGAGTTGGAGTGATTTTTAGCTAAGAAAGAATATTTGAGCAGGGTGGAAGTAGTTCATGCCTTTAATCTCAGCAGTGATAGGTGGACTTCTATAAGTTATTTATTTTCTAAATTCTAAAGTTACACTGAATAAGGTTATGGTAGCACACATCTTTAATCCCACCACCCAGTGAGAAAACTCAAATACATCTCCTAATTGATATGTTTGCATACTAGAGAAATCACATATCATATTTACAGACTACTAAAAACTCTCTGCAGGGTTCCTTTCCAACAAGGACAAGAACAGAGAGTGGCTTTTGAGATTGCCAGTGAGCTCTGCTCTTAGTGTTCAACCCTGACCAATATTGCATATTTATTGGTGAATTGGCATCTGGGGACTCTTCATAAGGCCAAAAGGAGTCCATCAACAAATGCCTGCTGACGTCTACTGCAAATGCTTTATTAGGAATAAATAATTTTTTCATTGAAAAACAAATCTGGACATTTTATGAGGCGTGGAGAACCTTATACTCAGTCATTGCCAACCACCCTGGTCATAAGAGCATCCCTTATTGTGATGGGTTGGGTCTGTTCAAAGGCAGAGTCGTTTGTAGGCTTAACAATGGAAGGAAAGGTGTTACAATAGAAATAGGATTTTTCTGAATTCCATTGTGACCAGAATGTGGTAGCAAAGGAGTCTGTGCCTTCCCAGACTGAGGAAATAGCTCAGTTGCTCCTAATCCCCATCCCTAAAACACCCTCCCCCCAAAACAGGCAGCATTGCACAGTGGGGACTAGTGGAAGGATTACAGCATTTAGCTAACACATGATTTACTGATGGTTCATCAACCACTGATGGAACCAACACTAAATGGGAAGTGGCAGCCTGTAGATCAGAGGATGGAGTGTCTATTACTGAGGAAGGAACCACCAAATCAGCACAGCACACTGAAGCAATAGTACCACTACTGGCCATAAGACAAACTTAAGGAAGGAAAAAGAAAATCTATATCTTTTCCAATTCATGGGGTGTGTGCTCTATGATTGTCAAATGAAAAACCACTAACTGGCAGATAAATGGTAGATAAATTTATGGGTCATGGGAGGCATGAATGGAAATGACAAAACCTAGCAGAACTTAGCAGAGACATCGGCTTTTATGTAACTCATACAGGCAAGAAAGACAACATTTGAAAATAATGAAATAGTACACAAATTGGCATCATGTTTAATTGAGACTATAATATTAAAATTTGTCAGGGAACAAATTCAAGATAAATCAGAAAGAATAATAGATTAAACATTTGAAAAACTGAGCCAGGTAGTGATGGCATATGCCTTTAATTCTACATTTGGGAGGCAGAGGCAGGCAGATCTTTGTGAGCTTGATAGATAAATTTATGGGTCATGGGAGGCATGAATGGAAATGACAAAACCTAGCAGAACTTAGCAGAGACATCGGCTTTTATGTAACTCATACAGGCAAGANTAGATAAATTTATGGGTCATGGGAGGCATGAATGGAAATGACAAAACCTAGCAGAACTTAGCAGAGACATCGGCTTTTATGTAACTCATACAGGCAAGACAGACAACATTTGAAAATAATGAAATAGTACACAAATTGGCATCATGTTTAACTGAGACTATAATATTAAAATTTGCCAGGGAACAAATTCAAGATAAATCAGAAAGAATAATAGATTAAACATTTGAAAAACTGAGCCAGGTAGTGATGGCATATGCCTTTAATTCTACACTTGGGAGGCAGAGGCAGGCAGATCTTTGTGAGCTTGAGGCCAGCCTGGTCTACAGAGCTAGTTCCAGGACAGCCGGGGCTTACACAAAGAAACCCTGATTTGGGGGAAAAAAGAAAAACAAATTTGAAAAACTGAAAGTTTACCTTCAACACTAAAAAATAAGGGGAAATGAAGAACCAATTTAAAGCAGCACAACCCTATGAAACTAACTACTGGAAGGAACCCATAATTGGGTGGTGGTTCCAACCTTTTATCCCAACACTTGCGAACAGAGACAGGCACGTAAGACTTACAGTGATTTAAACTTAAAAGCTGTTTGCAAAAGGCAGGCTGGAATTCAAAGTGGATGTCCTTTGTGATCTAAAAATAAAACATTGTAACCTTGAATTTATATATAAAGAGAAAGGGAATATAGATATATTTATTCACACAAACTAAAGTACATTAGTTTCAAAATTTCAAAGGAATTTTTAAAAATTGAAAGATAATACTTTTCTGTTGCCCAAAATATATTTGCCCTAGGAAAGATATAACCTGTCAAAAAAGGACCCCCCTTGAGACAGGGTTGGGGCAGGTTTTGCTTTTATCTTTCTGGGAAAATAAAAGCATCAGACTAAGGAATCTGTAGACCACTGGACAAGTAAAACATCCAAAGAAAAAGGACAGACCATCAAGAGAAAATGTCCCAAGAAAAAGAGTAAATTGGTCTAATGATAACGCCTACCTCCAGCAGGGTAGTATTCCCTAAATCTTCCAGATGCTTGTTTCTGCTGTGTTCTACAGATACAAGTGGAAAATGGTCCTTGTGGTTCCAATTCAATTAGAAATTTATGCTGACTTTGGGGTTGGAGCGTGGCTCTCTCCTCTAAAACTACATGCTTGTTAAAGGAAAATTCAAAACCTCTGTCTCATACCAGAAGAGTCACCTGTTATGGCATGGAGGAAAATAAAAAAATAAGGGACTGTTCTCTTGCTACTAATCTCGTAATCCTTTGGTTTCCATTTGACTCTCTAAAACTTTTTAAGGTATAAATATTGTCTCAAAACCCTATGAGTATAATGCATATATAAACTTTTTGTTGTGATATTAGTGGCCATACAGAATACTAACCAATTCTAGAAGTAAGCTTCATCTAGCTTCCTGTATGAGTTTTTGGGTTTGAGTCTGAAGCAGATAACTAGGAATTAAGTTTGTGTACCCTGGATGTATTTAATAGATTATGGTCCTCTAACCTTTCAGAGATCTGCTGAATATTATATTTAAAATGTTGAAGTTTTCCACAATAAACTGTGACCATTCCTAACAGTAACCTTTGAGGTCTCCAAGAAGATGATGGGGCCCTGCAATGAAGAATCCCCTTGGATTGTGGTAAGATCACTAAGCTGACAAACACCACCCAAGATCAGCTTCAGGCTACACACTGCTCAAGACATTCAAATTGTTGAGCTCATGAGATAGGCATGAACATTTTTACAGAACTTTGAACTAAAAAAAAATATTTAAGCCTAAGACAGCCAAATACAACTGGACATTGCGGCAGAAATAGCTTCATTATTGTAAATAGTTTTACTGTGTTAGAGTTAAAACTCTTTTTATTTAGACAAAAAGAGGGAAATGTTGCAGGATATTTGATCACACTATGAACCCCGAGATTGTGTTATTTACTGGAAAAACCTGCTGCTAGTTGTGGTGTGGCTCAGCCTTAGCACACATCTTAAATCCAAGAGCTTTCTGTTTGACTATTATAAACAGGATTAAACAAAATAAACCATAGGTCAGGAGACTGAGCAAGTATTCAGGAAAAAAAACATTGAGAGTAAGAGGAAGTCAGGAGGAGAGAGAGTGAGCAAGAGCGATAGAGAGCGAGAGGGAGAGAGAGAGAGAGCGGGAACGAGAGAGAGAGAGAGAGCGAGAGAGCGAGAGAGGCACAGGAAGTCGAAGGGAGGGACATCTGGTTGGAGGATTTTTGTTTGAGACTGGTAGGAGTAAGCTCTCTCTCTCTTTGGGATTACAGGAGCTGGGGAAGCAGCTGGGTGCTTTCTCTGCCTTTCTGAGCTAGCAGGTTTCACCCTACCATCTAGCTCCTGAGGCTTTATTGACAAAATGGAACGATAGAATCTTTGTTAAAAACAGCAGCTACCTGTCATCAATAAGTTAATTAAAAGAGCCTAATTAAAAGCAGAAAGCATAAAAAGAATGTGGCCACTCTGGGAAGCGATCCAAGCAACGCCCTCAAGTGGTCTGGCCCTGAAGTGAGAGCAAAGTTTAAATAGGGGGCCATGGGTGTACACATCTAAGCAGTCCTGGTCCAGGTCTGGTGCTGCCCACGGCTAGCTGGGCTTCAGTCTAATCCTGTAAAGTGGCTGGCAAGTTAGAATTATGTGAAATCACTTTCCAGAGATGAGTTCACCCTTTTGACTGGTGCCCTTACCTTCTCGCCAAACGAAATTCCTGGAGAAAGTCCCATTTCTCTGGGGTTCATTGATTCAATAGTCTGATAGACTGAGAGACCCCAGTGTCTCTGTAGAATACCTTCATTTCTGTCAGACCAGTTACATTAACATGAGGGAGAAAGCAAGCTACCCTCTCTTCTTCTTAAGTCACGAATGTAGTCATGGGGTCTGCCCCTCACTATCTCATCAAACCCCAGTGCCTTTCAAAGCCCTGCCTCCTAATGCGATCCTGTTGGGGCTAGAGTTTCAGTGAATGACCTTTGGACGAGCACAAGCAAATAGGCCATAATATTCACACACATACACATACTTATGTCTGTATTCGTTCTTCTATCTCTATATATTGAAAAGCGGGTCCGCACCAATATCCCTCACTGCACAGGATTTTCGTCCTATCTCCTGTATTTTCTATAGCTGTCTCTCCGGGAGACACTGGGCTCCGCATCTTTAGTCTGTTGCTCATTTGATGTGCACCTCACTCTGGAAATCTCTATCATCGCAGTATCTGTTCCCTGCTCATTTTGCGTTGACCCTACTTTGTTATAGATTATTCACTGCTAATCATAAATCCCAGTTTAACAGGGCCACCCATATTTTCATTTGCTAAATTCGAAGGGCCTTGCCTGCCACCTCCAACCCCCAGGCCTCAGTCCCAGTTTTCCCGAAACAGGTGTTGATTTCTAGAAAGTTCCCCAGTCAGCTTCTAGTTGGTCATCTGCATCCATCTCTGTTGCCTTCCCAGACTGCCAGCTTGCAACGCCAAGCCTCTGCTTCATTCTTTTCCTCCTTCTAAGATCCCACAGACACTCACCCACATCACGGAATTTCAGTCCCACAGCAGCTTCCATCCTGGGGCTTCTTTTAGGAGGACCAAACTTGAATTCAGGTTGCCAGGACCTGAAGGCCTGCACAGGGCGCCCACGCCCACCAGGGGGAAGTGTCCACACGCGCGAAGCAGCCCCAGAGGCCCACATAGAGGAAAGCAGTGGCCAGTCCTTGTTAGGCGGTGCAGACGTGCACATGGGCACGTGCTGGCCTCAGACCAGGCCAGGAATGTTCAGGACCCTGCGTGCGCCCAGGTGTGGCCTCAGGTGCCAGACACTCAGCAAGTCACCCTGACTTCCGGACCTCTGTTTGATGATGTCCCCGGCAGTGTGTGATCCTTTGTCCAGGACTAGAAGCTTGGTGGTTTGTTAGGGATGTTAAGAATCCCAGCCCATCGATGTGAGGTGCGGAGCCGATTGGGAAGGGAACAGTGGCAGATGGAGCCCTGTTTGCCTTCTGCTTCTCGAAGCAATGCTTTGATATCTAAACGTTTGTGCTCACAGTTTATGGAAGTTTTTCTTCAAAAGAGTCTGATTCTTAGGCACTAACTCATGTTTTGCTGCAATCTCGTCCATCTAGAAGTCTGTAAAGGAAGAAGTCTGTAAAGTCACTTTACAGGGTTTTCCACAGGGGACAAGTGTTACCAGCCAGGGTCAGAGATCAGTAGATTTCTGTAGCAGTCACCTACAGGGTGTTTTCTGGCACCACCAGTGAGACTGCCTTCTGGCCTAGCTTGCTTCTCCCCGCTCTCTGGAGAAGCAGCAGGATTCAGGGTTAGTTTACAGCTGTCTCGCAACCCCAGACAGAGTGTTTAGGACTAGGTGGGCACCAGCTGTAACCTGGGCTGAGGGCTGGTGTGTGGCTAGTGGTTCGCTCTGTGAGGAAAGAAGATTCTCTTTGATTGGGTGTTGGGGGAAACGGGGGCGAGGAGAGAGGATGCTATTTATTATTGTCTCTGCCAGTGTCATATGACCCTGAGGATCAGGCAATACGGGCGAATTCCCAGTCAGGGAGGGAAGAACCGGTAGAACATGGCATTCACGGCACGTGGCATGGCATGGCATGTCCTTGTCATAACCTCAGTTCTTCGGCGGCCCTATGACTCAGGTTCCAGGTCAGGTTTGCCCCAGGTTCACATGGGCACCAGAATGCACGTGCTGAGGCTGCCCCAGGGGAAAGGTCTGCGCCTTTGCCTTGTGGGGCCTGCAGGCTGCCCATACCCACAGTTCTATTTTCCACCCCACATGTCCTTCCCAGAGTGCATGCCAGCAGCTTGCGGAGGCTGTGGTTCTACAGGAAAGCCAGGGCCTGGGCCAGGAAAGTTGATTTTCTTCGCCTGAGACCAGAATCTGCTGAGGGTTGGCAACCAGCTGGGAAACCTTTAGCTCCTCTGTGATTGTGGACTCCGGCAGCAGCCTCTGGGGAGGAGAGAAGTCCTTGCAGAGGGCAATACAGACTCACCATGTGGACGAGACCAAGTAAAGCAGACAGGTTGCTGGGGAGGACGGGCTGGGCCTTCCACAGTAATGCAAGTGATAACTAGAGATACTCACTCAGAAAGAGGAGGGAAGGCAGTGACAGTGGCAGTATTGATGGAATCTGGATGGGGACAGAGTAGCCCTTCTTCTGGATGAAAAGCTCAGCTGCAATAGGACCTGAGTTTTAAAGGGGAAATGGTTCATGCCCCGAGGTCCAAGATGATGGCCCAGAAAGGCAGATTCTCAGGACAAGCCAAGGGGATGCTGTCCATGGTCTCACTTCATCTTGAGGGAGAGGGGCTTTGCTTGAATGGAACCCATGAGGGTTGAGATTCCTCTCAATTTAACATCTGAAATAGAGGTCAGCAGATTACTCTTAAAAATAAAAAAGGCTTGATTGATAACTTAGGTGCAAGAATATAAAAAGTCTTAGTGACAGGAGCTCTAAGTTCCTTCTTTATCTACTCTGGGGTCCTGGAAATGCTTGATGATGGGGAACACTTTTGGAGGAACACTTTGGATCATCTCATGCAGGGATCAAATTGAGGGGGCGGGGCCTCTGCCTGGGAAAGAAGGGTGAATATGGAAGGTTCCTTGTGCTGGGCAATGCTGTCACAGGATAATACAGACTGCTCTGGCTGCCCTGTGACTCCAGATGATGATCCAGATGAGGCAGGACCGGGCTGGGTCCATCCCATCTGAAACTCCAGAGAAGGAGGTCTAGGATGTTTTGGCCTCAGAGCAAAAGGAGGAACAGTAGCAAGACAAGGGCTCTTGTTCAAAATGGTTATGAAGATGAGGGCTCAAGATGGGTACTAGACAGCAGGAGTCAGCCACTGGCCCTGGGCATGGCCTGAGTGTCCCAGGGCTAAGGTGGAGGAGCTGTGGCTGGAGGTGAGCTTTGGACTTTGAGTTTCAAGCTAGGACAGGACATGGTGAGCTCCTGAGCACAGAGGTGGGAGCAGGAGAGCCTCTGACATGGGTTGCAAACAGGGCTATAACACCAGTATGGTGTTGACTGACACAGGGTAGACAGACTTAGAACGAAGGTGAGACTTAGCTTTTCGTGTTAGCTTGCAAGAAGCGCCAACCTCTTCAGGGAAGAACTGGCTTTCCTGTATGACAGAGGGCACAGAGGTGCTGGAAGGCACCTGACAGGACTGAAGAAACCTATATGGAGTACTGAGGGCTGGGAAAGCAGACAAGAATGATGGCGTAGTCTCTGTAAGTGACAGTCGTCTCCCCTGGCCACAGGCAAGCAGGCTGAATGACTTCTAACAACATTTGGTGATGGTAATTCTGTGTGACACCGAAGACCAGATCCTAGAAATCACTGGCACCATCTTGAACCATCTTGGATGGTGTACTATGGGGTAGTCAGCTGCCATGTCACAAGAGGTGTATGTGGCAAGAGCAAGGTGTCACCCACATTTCATCCGACTGTGTAAAGACAGTCACATGAGAAGGGGATCCTGTGACTCACCAAGCCATCAGATGACAGCCCTGCGTGCATCCCGACTCAACCTCATGATAGGACTTCTTGAGCCTGGAGTTCCAGCCAACCTGCTTCTGGGTTTCTGACCCTGAGAAACAGTGAGATGCTATTTGTTGTTTTTGAGCACCTAAGTGTTTTTTGAGGGGGGGGTTGGGGGCTTGTTGCCCAGCAACAGATAGTGGATACAGATACCCAGGCATTTGTTGGGGCTGGAATTAAAATTTAGAAGTTGATAGCAAGTGACCATGTAGGATGATGTGAGGAAAAAAGAAAGAAGCCACATCAGGCTTTGAGGTCTGTCCCTTGGTGGCATAGGATGACATTTTCAAATGGCACTGGCTGTGGTCCTGTAGAGAGACGTCAGAGGATGAATGGAAAAGCAGTGTGCAGCTGACTCTGTCAGGTTCTATGCCGACTCTGTAGGAGTGGCCTACTTGCTCTGCTCCCAGCTCAGGGCTGACAAAGATATTTTTGTGGGGAAAACAAAGCTCTGCTTCGATAATCCAAATAAACTCCCATTTTTGTCTTCTGCTAAGAAACTAGTTCATACAGACGTCCCAAGGGCAGGTAGCCTCAGACTTGGGTCTCCTCAGCCCTAGTCTAGTTCATAGCACTGGGTCTCTTTGCCTCCTGTATTCCCTAGACTGTGAGTTTAGGGGAGTGAACCTGGGGATGGGGTGCTATGTAGAACCCGGGATGGGATTCCCGCCATTGGCATTCTGCACCCCCCACTACCTATCAGGCACATACTGGGGACAATAACTTTCTTCTCGGGGCAGGGTTGTAAGAGGCTGGAAGAACACTCCAGGGTCTGCTAGGCCTGTGGTCAATCAACAGGGCAGTTTCTCTGAGCCTCAGTTTCCTCAGATGTGGAGGGGGGAGGACAAGAATTTCTCACCCTGCTGCTCTGTGGTTCTAGTGAGGGCCTGTGCTGTGCTTATACAGACAGAGCAAGGGAGAGAAGAACTGAAAACCTTCAGGCTGCCCAGGGTGGAGCAGGCCCTGGAGGTCCGGAAAGCCCGCACAAAATGAATCGTCTTCTCTGAGCCAATCCAAGGCAGCTGCTCTAAGCACTGGGGCTGCCAAACTCACAAGATCCTGGGCTCTCTGCCAGTCAGGATGTCCCCCTGGGTCTGATTTGCAGTGCAAATTGACGCTTAGTGCTTCCAAATTCTCGTAGCGCTCAAGTGCCCATTCTCCAGGCCCCAGCTCTGACCCCTGTTCTTGGAAGCCCCTCCATCATTACCTGTCTATGTTTGGGAACCAGAGAATTGTGTACAGAGAGCCTGAACTAGCCCTGGAAGGTAATCTGTGACCTCTCGGCCCATCCATTTCCCCTCACAAAATCTCTAGAATGTTGCGCATAGTCGGAGACCCCTCCTTCGTTGGTTTGCCTGGGTCCTTTGGTCCCTCCCAGACTTGTTCTCCTCTGACCCTCCTTTTGACCAGGGTACCATTGCCGTTTTTCAAATCTCTATCTTGCTCATATGGCCATTGACAGGCTAATTCCCACAATGCATTCGGCCATGAACCCTATCTTCTGCTGTGGTCCGTGGTTCCAAGCTTCTCCCCCTCCAGCTGGTAGACCCCTTCCATATACACATCTCACCCTCAATCCTTTGAGGGTGGACAAAGGTCTCTCAGAAGAGGACTCGGCAAGCCCCCAGCTCTGGCCATTCCTGACCCTACACCGGGCTCCCTCCCATGCCATTGGCCCCTCCAATTGTGGACTTGTTCTGAGGTTTGGAAGCGGTAGAGAGTTTCCCCTTGACCCTGTACTTTCTTCTCCCACTTCTCTTTACTTGAACCCATTTGTAAGCAAAATACCATTTGGGGTGTTGTGTTTATTTTTTCCTTGTTCCACGGGAAATTACTCAGAATGTATAAGTATGTGTTTTCCTTAGAAAATAGATTCCTTTACATTTTGGGTTTGTGGTTCCTGGGGCAAGCGGGTCTGCAGAGATGGAGGTTGCCAGAGGAACTCATATCCGGAGGCCCTTCAGCTTCAGAACGGCGCTTTTCGCTGGGACTCGCCATCCCCTGGGAACTGCAGCCTGGGGCTGGCCAGACATCTCTCGACATATTCTTCCTGGTTCTCAAAGCTCCATGTGGGCTGACAGGGAGGGAGGTAAGGGCACTGGAAGATTCTTGCCAGTCCAGGAGGGCTGTCCGAGGTTCTTTAGAAAGGCCTGAGGACCTGTGTTTCCATTCAGCCTTGGCCTCTTGGTAGCTGGAGATACGTACAGACTCCACAAGCTCTCGGTGCAGAGGGCTTCCCTGAAGTTTGAGGAGCTTCACACACGCCAGAAATAAGCATGCATGCCGGGTGCTGGTGGTGCACGTCTTCAGTCCCAGCATTAGGGAGGCAGAGGCAGGTGGATCTTTGAGTTCAAGGCCAGTCTGGTCCACAGGACGAGTTCCAGGATAGCCAGGGTTACACAGAGAAACCCTGTCTTGAAAAACCAAACCAAACAAGCAGAAGTACACACGGCAGGCCTTTCTTCTGGGCTACTCATTTCAGCCATTTCCTCTCAGTGCACAAAGGAAGAACGAGACAGCAGTGGACACTGTGGCTTCTTTTCATCTCACCCATCAAAGAGAAGTATCTGGCAGGGTCCTTGAGCCCCTCTCTCCCATCTCAAGCATCCTTTCTGTTTACACACCCATTCACAGCAGAATTGTCCATAAGAACCAGGGGGTGACAGACATCCAGAAAGCTGCAAATACGCCTGTCATATTTCCAAATAAATGGCATAGTCTTCAGCCTTCAAGAGGATGGACATGTGTTGCCACATGAATAAGCCTTGAACACATTATGCTGAGTGAAGTAAACCAGACATGAAAGGATGAATGTTTGTTGCCACGCTCGGTACCTAGAGCAGTCAAATCCAGAGGTGGAACATAGAACGGTGATTGCCAGGGACTGAAGGGACTCTGGGAGGATGGAGACTGTTTAATAGGTGGAGTACTTCAGTTTCAAAAAGTATAGAAAGTTCTACAGATGGAAGGCAGTGGTGAAGTTTGCAGAGGTATTCAGATTAACTTAATCTCACTTAAAAATGACGACTATGGTAATTTTCATGACACATTTATATTGTAATATTGTAATCACTAGAAGATGGTAGATCTATGTGAAACACATTATGGTAACAATAGATCTACAAGTAGCATACTCATATTAAAGGGCTTACCCAAGGTGCGAGAAGGTATTGATGGGTTCCCAGGGGTTACCCCAGGAGTAGAGTGCTGAACAGCAACTGGGAAGCAGCACGTGGAAGCCCTGGGAGTCCATGGAAAGAAGGGTAGTGACGTTGGAGCTGGGCTTTGAAGGATGAGTAAGAGTTTGCTCTTCAGAATCATGGGCAGGTCAAGTCAAGGCTCAGAAAGTATGAGGTCGATGGAGTCGAGGCACTCCAGTTCCTCCACTGTGGCCAATGTTGTAATTTCCAACACGCAGTCCCAAGGCTGTTTGCATTCATGCAGAATGCTTAGTCACCCCACCTGTTAGCAAGGCCGCGCATGCGCCATCAGCGTTCAGGCAAATTGCCTAGCCACCCTAGGGCCTTTATGCCTATGTCTAGAGAGAAAAGAAAGTGGACACGCCTGTCCCACGATCTCTTTTGCCACGTTTCTCTCAGACAGGCCCTATGTACTGGCTTCTTTTCCTCTCGCCGCTCTTTAATAATAAAGCCCCTACAGTGAGTTTTGTTGTTGTATATCTTGTCCATTCTCAAGCATGGTGATATCAGCTGAACCTCAAGAAGCCAGGCCCAGCACTAGGAGTGATTTGGGAAGGAAGACCTTGGGGGTGATGTTGCCAAGCCTCTGGGGCCCATGCCGAAGGTCTCGAGACTGTGGACCACAGCTGAAGTGTAAACCTCTCCTGCTTCATCGTATCCAAGAACACTATCACACTGTGCTGAAAGGGTTGCGTTTTCTTAAAATGGGACAATTTCAAGTTCCAGGACCAGGTATTGTGGTGATGTTTGGGAGAGGGGTCATCCAAGTTCTTGTTCTTTTATATTCTTAAGGTGGTCATGAGTTCTAAGTGTCTTGCATCTGGAGGCCTTTATCCTCTGGGGTCCTGTAGTATTCTGTTCTGCTTTCGCGGTCTCTCAGGGCTGCCTCTTCCAGGAAGTCCTCCTGGCCTAGCGCATGCCATACAGTGGGTCACTCACCTG
>LOEQ01001267.1:230486-240732 GCA_001685075.1 Bramus lutescens
TACCTCTCCATGGCGTCTGCATCAGCTCCTGTTTCCAGGTTCCTGCTCTCTTTGAGTTCCTGTCCTGACTTCCTTCAATGATTAACAATGATATGAAGGTACAAGGCAAATAAAGCCTTTCCTTTACGACTTGCTTTCTGGTCATGGTCATTTGCTCTCCAAGATCATAGCAATAGTAATGTAACTAGGACACCCTTGCATCCCAGAGTTCGTGTCTGTTGATTTCTTTGGTGGGAATATTTCCACCATGGCCAGTTCCAAGCTACAGTGTAATGCCACCGAGTACAGCGTTAGGGAAAGGTGCATATGCCTGTTGAAAGCTGGCTTATGTCAAAGATGTAACATCACTCCTGCTAATTCTGACACCTGTGTTAGGTAGAGGCATCCGCTCTAGTGTGTATCAGCTAAGCAGATGACACACTGGGGCATCTGTGTTGTACACATAGAAACCCACTTTTACTTGACTGAGTAATTTTGTAGGTTGAAACCCCAATTCCTAAGGTGATTGTGGGAAGAGGTGGCGCTTTTTGGGATGTTAGCACCCTCACCAGATGTCAAATTTGCTTGGTGTCTTGACCTTGAGTTCCCACTACCTACAACTGTGAGCAATAAGTGCCCACTGCTCATAAGCTGCCCAGTTTGTAGCATTTGTTATAGTACTCCCAGAGGAATGAGGGTTCTTGGGAAATAGATGAAGGAGGCCTGCCCTTGTTCTGAAGGAATATTGTGGTAAGTTCAGCTCACAAAGAAAATGGAGCGTAGCAAATCCAGACAGAAGGAGCTGGGATGTGCATCAGGACCCTGTGTGAGTGATACTCAGACTTGGAGGTCCACCAAAATGCCCCAAAGCACTGGATAAAAGCCACACTTCCTGCTGGAATTCTGATTCCATTCATGGTAGAAATGACGGGGGCTCTCAGAGATCCTTCTACAATTCCCTAGTGCTTTCCCGAGGGAGTGTCAAGTCACCTCAGAACTAGGCACTTTCCTGCAAAGAGTAGGCTTTGGAAGGAGGGCGGTACCACAGTTTTAGCAGGGTGGAGGCTCAGTAAATGCCCACTAAATAAAGAGGTTGACATTTGGGAGGTTGAGGTGGGGTGACTGTGAGTTCAAGGTCCATCTGGACTCTATGGAGAGAGTTGCCTCAGAGACAAACAAATAATAGATAAACCAACCAATCACAGAAGAAGAGTCCTGGGATCATCGGGGAGAGGTTTTAGGGTTTTCAGGCTGGAGGCAAAACTTCCTGTCTAGTTCTCTGTCTGCCATGTAACTTTCTGTCAGAATTGTAGGGCAGAGGAGCTCATTCTCACTTGCGGAAGTTCAGAAGAGGGTTCCCTTTTATCTCTATCTCCAATGCCCATGGTGGGTGGAGTGAAGAACAGGGTGAGACCTTAGATCTCCTCATCCTGTCATGGGCTCAGAGACGACTTCAGGTCACTGCAGCTTTGGAGGTTCCTTCAGGTCCTTAGTGAGACTCTGCCTATCTGGAAATCCAAGTATGAGGCCATGTCATAGGGAGGCTCAGAGCCTGGGATGCAGCCGGTTTAAGGACACAGTTTTTTTTTTAAGCCCTGGCTTCCCTTCAAGGTCTTCAGGGCGAGTGTTCCTAGCCACCTCCATCACCACCTGTTCCTGCATCTCATCTGGGAAAGTCAAGAGCTAAATCTCCTTGGATTTGGTTGTCTGGGGCACAGAAATGCCACCTGGGTCAAATGCCTATTCCTTCTGTCCAGCTGGAAGCTTAGCTCCCTTCTCAGAACTCCCTAAGCCTTTCATCTGTGTCTCCAACTTCCCAACACATGTTGCAGCCAACCTTGTGACTTGGATGGCTTGCTTCCTCCTGCTGAGTATGACCTGGTGATTTATCTCCTGCACCTCCAACTTCTGATGCTTGTGTAGCATCAGGCTGCCTATGTAGGTATTGCAACCAATGATGGAAGAATGTATGGATGTATGGTGAATGGAAGGTATAGTCCCGAACTCACCTGACACAGGGTTCTAGTCTTCATACAGTGGGGTTTTCTTTATTAGAGACTGAGGTACAGGCAGCAGGACGTGTCCACAGGTCTCATGGAATGGGAGCCATGGGTGATCTTGAGAAAGTCAGCTATTTGCTGAGCTGTGCTGGAAGAGGTACACAGCAAGGCACATCCTGTTCCTAGCAGATCTCCAAGTGGGAGGAGATCCAGGTCTGACAAAGGGTGGAGGGGAGGACGCAGCAAGAGAAGCCCATGCTGAAACTGGAGTTGCTGTGGGGTCCTGCCATGCGGCCAGCTGAGCTCCCATTTTGGCATCTGTCAAGTGTGAACAGCAACTAGAAAAACAGAAGAAGGATGCGGAGGATTCCATGGCTTCCTGGGTCTGCCTTGTCGGCTGGCTTGACCTTGAGTCTTCTGATATTTATGGTATTGTTTTTCTTTAGACACCCATTCAGGGAACTTCTCATGGTCCCTTTCCTTGCCATTCTCTCAATGTGGTCAAAACTACAATAACAATCGACATCCGTGAACACTTACCCTGCCTCACTAAGCTCTTTTATACCTAACTGTACCTATTCTATAACTTGTCAATGATGTAGACATTTCTGCCATCTTCACTGAGTAAGAGAGATGCTGAAGCTCAGAGCAGTCCAGAAATCCACCTGGAGTTCCATAGTCAGGACCCTGAAGAGCTGTGCCAACCCCAGTACTTTATGTCACCAAGATCTTCTGATCTTAGTCACAGTCTCTCTAACCGGCTCCTGAATTCCATCCCCGTCTTGAGTTCTACAGCTCTAGATCCTGGCTAGTATCTGATTGTTAGTTTTAAACTTCTTCAGAGATGAGGGTCGGGATGCTGGATTGTTTATGTATTTATTTGCATTTTAACCAACCCTTAGGCCTACAAGGACAAAAGTGTGAAATATAGGAATACCCAGCTAGATGTAAAGGTCCCAGGGCTTATTGGTGAGATCATCCCACACATCTCTTTGATCTCTTAGGCTCAGCCCTGATCCATTTATCTCTTTGTTCCCTCATCATGATAGATGAACATAGAGCAATATAGACAGAATAACACTTCCTTTGGCCTTGGGCTCCCAGCACAGGTATCGTATGGAATCTATTTAAATTGCTTGTTGGGCTCTGGGAACAAAGGACATCCATCCACTTAGGCTTCTATACCCAACAACTCTTCAGGCGTCAGAGTCAGGCTCTTTCTTAGAAGAACAAGTAAAGGTCAATGTCTCTGTGTTTGATAAGCTTTGGATGGATGGAACTGGACTGCCAGGCTGACTTCAGAGATAAGCTTCCCCTGAGCTGAGAGAGCTGGTGAAGGTCAGGGTCTCTGCAGACAGTGTTCCCTTCTACTCTGGCTTGGTGTGCGTCATGTGAGCAGCATGGTGTCTGCCCACAGCTCTGTCAGAGGAGCGTGTCACAGCGCTGGAGTACTGGGCAGGTCTCCTAACTTTACGGCACCTGGGCTCACTGACCTGAAAGGAGGTAGCAATGAGTCTTTGCTTCTCATTCCCATGGTGCTGTTGGGAAAATCTCTCTGAGCTAAGAAACACATGGTGACAGGTGAGAACCGCTGGAAATATAAACGGGTAGCAGTGAGGTCGTCATTGAATATGATCATACATAAGGCTCTAAAGTGGTCCTTTGAGGGTCTGTATGTAGAGGGCAAAGCGAGTTGAATGGAAACCATTGAGAGGTTGCTTGTAAGTTCTGGGTGAGGTCATACATAGAGCACAAGGAGCACACAGCTCACTCATGTCTCATATCTGGCCCAGAGCACATTTCTGCATCCACTGTGAAGGGTAAGCATTTTTGTTTTAGCCTAATTAAGGAATTGTGCTTTGATTAAAGGTGTGCATTTAGAGAGATTGTACAAAACTCGGGTTTGATGTAGCTCGGGTCTCTCTGAAGTTCACAGATGTTCATTTTCCTCATGAATGTTGAATGACTCAAATTAATGTATAGGCCCTGTGATGACACATGGAGAGAAAATGGAAAAACTCTAAGACATGATGGGACTCTGGTGGCTTTTTGTGGCCCCCAGGATTTTAAGAAAAACTCTTTGCCTTTTTAAAGTATTTCTTTTCTTCTAAGAAATCCAACAACTATTAAGGAGTCTGCAGTCTTTCAGACACATACCATGTCTTAAAATATGTCTTAAAAGCAATTTTGTGTGTGTGTGTGTGTTGGAGGTCTTCTATTGTTTTCCACCTTTCCTCTCTCTCTCTCTCTCTCTCTCTCTCTCTCTCTCTCTCTCTCTCTCCTCCACCCTCTTTCTTTCCTTTTGGATTTCTGAGAAAGGGTTTCTCTATGTAACAACCCTTGCTGTCCTGGAACTAGCTCTGTATGTACACTAGGTTGGCCTCAAACTCACAGACATCCACCTGCCTCTGCCTCCCAAGTGCTGGGATTAAAGGTTGTGCCACCACTGTTCATCCCAATGCCCTCTTGAATGTTTCCAATGAATTCTTTGCTGACACCTGCCCCTCAGATCCTTTGTGCAGAATATCCTTATCTATTGTTACTGAAGATTCCTTGTTACTGTCTACCAGTGATTTGATGAAATGATATGTTTTTGTGTATTTTCATTGGTTGGCATTCATTGTGTTTCCTGGGTTTGTGGGTGTATTAATTTCATTAATTTTAGAAACATTTTAGATGTGTGTTGGCTAGTTTTATGTCAACTTGACACAAGCTAAAGTCTGAGAGGAGGGAACACTCTCTGAATGTGGCTGACAATGAGGGCTGAATGAGAAGCCAAGGACAATGGCACTGGGTTTTTGATTCTACTGCCTATACTGGCTTNATGGGAGGGAAATGGGAGGAGGTGGAAATTTTAAATAAAAAAGTATAAAAAAAAAGAAAATGCCTCTATAATAAGATCTGGCTGTAGGCAAGCCTGTATGGCATTTTTAAAAAAAAATTAGTGATTGATGATGGATGGCCNGGTGGGGCTGTCCCTGGGCTGGTGGCCCTGAGTTCTATAAGCAGGCCATGTAAGCCATGGGGAGCAAGCCAGCATGTAGCACCCCTCCATGGCCCCAGCATCAGCTCTTGCCTCTGGGTTCCTGTCCTGACTTCCTTTGATGATGAACAGTCACTTAGAAGCATGAACCAAATAAACTCTTTCCTTCCCAAGTTGCCTTGGTCACATCACAGCAATAATAACCCTAAGACAGTATGTACAGTTTTAAATACTTTTCTGTCTCTATTTACCTAATTTGATAATGACTCCCATCATAGCTGTGGCAGGCTATGGGAAGTTGTCTCATGGTTCAATGATGCTCTGCCTAGTTCTAATTTTCTTTTTTAATTGCTTTTTCTTCCTACATTCTATCAGACTGTTCTTATTACTATATTTTCATGTGTGACTTGTGTCAGTTGAAATGTTTGATCTATCTCCACTTAATTCTATGCATATGGAGAATACAATTTTAATAACACTTGTTATTTCCTAGTTTGCTAGCCGGTTAGTATGAAGTTGATTTTAATTGATTGGTCTCCTCTTAGTCATACAGACAGTGCAGAGGTTAGCCACTCCTGGTTGTGGGAGCCTGGGAGAGCCTCTGGCTTAAAGGGTCATTAAGTGTCATTAAGAGGACTATTAGGTATCTCCAGTCCTCACTGTAGGAGCTTTATATGAGTTAGCTCTCCAGATAACACAGACTACCAGGCCATTAATCAATTCTATTTCTCAGCTTTTCTGGATGGAAGAAGAGTTTTCTTTTTTTTTAAAACACATTTCCCATTGTAAAGACGACTCTTAACATTCTTGATTTCTCCAGAGATCTGCAGGCACAAGGACCTCCCTGCTATGCTCTCACCATATGACATCATGTAATGACATTCACAGTGCACTGGCAAAGGAGATCCTACCTCAAACACTATGGGAGGTGAAGACTGACACCTAAGCTTGTCCACTGACTTCCACATATGTGCCTTCACACACGTGCACACACACACACAATCTATATGCATATCATACAATCTATCACATAAGTACTTGCACAAATACTTCAGGCGTTTTTCCCTTAAAATGTAGAGAAACCATTGGGCATAGTGATAAAATGCCTGTAATCATAATATTCAGGAAACTGAGGCAGTAGTGAAATAGGCCCCAAGATTTAGCACACCTGACACTATATAAGAGACACTGTTCTAATATTAGAGGCCAGCACATAGGTCCAAACACCTGCCAAGAATGGGAGCAAAGACCTAATCCATCAAAGACATGGGCTATAGTTCCAGGATCTGGGGAAGTCCTTAAATGTACTAACCTTGCTTTTTGCCTTTGTAGTTTTGCTTCTTGCTAACTGTTCTTGCTAACCAAAATGTGTCAACCATGGTATGGTTTTGTACCAGAAAGGCAAAGAGTGATGAGACCTGGGGCTGCATGATTTGGGCGTGCAGTCACTGGTCTGCAACACAGACTGTTCAGCTTTAAGGGTGTCTGTGCTCTCTGAAGGTGTCTTGCAACAGTGGGGTCAAGAGTGGGAGACCATCTTGATGACATGAGTTCAAGGCTAGCCAAGGCTACATGGCAAGACACTGTTTCAGTCAACAGCAGCAACAAAATAACATACTAACAATCAGAAAAAACAACTCTGGAGATTTCATACAAAGCCATGACTTCTTTTAAACATGCAAACAGCTTTTAAATCTATTAATTTATTGATTTACTTATTTAGTGTGTATGTGTGCACACATACCGGTTTGTGGAGCTCAGAATACATCTTTCCTGGAGCCATTTTTCTTCTTTCACCAGGTGGATTCCAGCACCAATTTCAGGTTGCCACACTAGGTGGCAAGGGCCATCTTGTTGGCCTGTAAGCACTTTTAATCTTTCTAAATGATATCATTCCCCCCTTTCTTTTTCTTCCTTCAAGCCCTCTCATGCATTCTGCCTTTCATGCTCTCAAATTTACGTCCTTCTTTTCCAGTTGTTGTTACACATACAGATACCCCTAAAAACATAAATATAACCTGCTCAGTCCATATAATGTTAACTGTATATATATATGGTCTCAAGGTTGGCTGATTGTATTGGCTAACCACTTAGGGAGCTCTTCCCTGGGGGGGGTCATTTCTCCCACTTTCAGCAATATATGTATTATTAAGGCCAGGCTGTCTTACCACACAGCCACTATTGCTGCTGGGAATTACTAGCTAGAAACTGTCATCCTTTGTAAATGGGGAAAAGTCCCTTTTTTATTCAGTCTTTCCACTGACTCTTGCAGGCAGCTTGGTCTGAACACCTTTTCTCCCCACTCCCAAATGCCTTTTCTAAGACCAGTTGCCTGGATGTATCTTTGAGATGGATATCAGTTCACAGTGGTCATTAATGAAGCCCTTGGGGAGGACCTTTCAAAGAGAATGTTGGGAAGACAGAAGTGGGGCAGTCACATGGACATGAAAATTCAGACGCAGACTTAAGGGAAGAGTTCTGCCTTGATCTTGCTCTGGAAAGACAGAAGGAAAACTCTGTTTCACTTTGTTCTGACTGGCTGGGAGGGAACTGTTTAAATAGTGCTCACACTGGTAAAGTGGGCAGAGCAAAGAGGACGGTGGACTGAGAGTTAGCAGACTGAGCATTAGCCTTCCTGGCTTTATATTCTTCCAGCAGTATGAGAGCAGGTTGGGTGGGCCTGGGAACACTCTCGAGTGGGGCGAGGTACCCGAGAGAGTGCTGTACACACACACACACACACACACACACACACACACAGAGAGAGAGAGAGAGAGAGAGAGAAAGAGAGAGAGAGAGATAGAGAGAGAGAGAGAGAATGTGAGGGAATGAGACATTTTCCGTTCTTTCCTGCTTCCACCTCCAAGATTCCAGTGAGGAGATCAGCTGAGATCATTAGGGGACACTCACTTTGTGATAAGGAAACTTGGCATCGGCAGAGGGAGGACACTTTCTGCAGGATTGCTCTGTCCTCCTGTCTGAAAGTCCTGTAGATGCCATGGCATAAGCTCTCTCTTTGAGGATAAATCACTAAGATTTAAGACCATTTCTGTCCCCAAGAATCTCTGAGGAGGGGAGCCCCACAGGTATCCATCCACTCATTCACCCACCCACCCATCCATCTGTCCATCCGTCTGTTCATCTGTCCGTCCATTCATTCTTCTCTCACCCATAAACTTTTATTGAGCTAAAGCCACACATTCTTGAACGAGGCCCTGCACAGTTTCGTGGACTACTTGTTCCAGTTCCTGGAGAGAGATCTGACATTCTGTTGGGTTTGCTTCAAAGGATACATCTGGAGGGCTTGAACTTGTGTCTTTGCAGGCTGAGCCCAAGGAGGAGGAGTGGTTCCGTGTCTGAAGCTCTAGAGGAGGCCCATAGCCATGTACCTCCCCGCCATCTCTAAGTTTTTCCTCTGCCTCTGTCTTCATGGGAACATAGGTCAGGAGGAAGGAAATGAGCACTGGCTCTCTGGGGGCCAGGAGGGAGTAAGAGGGAAAGAAAGAAACCAAAAGTCTAGAACACATAGCCACCATGACATCTTGGAGCTCAGTGTAAGTGGCAAATCTTCACATGGGGACCCAGGCTCTGAAGAAATAGGCTAGGTGGGGGGCTCAAAGGAGTGTGGTAGGCTTTGGGGGGTGGGAAGACACAGCTGGCATTGGTGGAGTGGGGTAGGGCACTGGCTGTCTGCCTGGGAGTTTGCTGCTAGGAGCTGAAGACCTGGAGGAGAGGAAGGGAGGCAGATAAAAGGTAGAGAGAAGGAGGAAGGAAGAGAAAGAGGAACGGAAGAGAGAGAGAGAGAGGAAGATAGGACAGAAAGAGAGGGTAGACATGGATAATAGATAGATAGAAAATTATAGTAGATGGAGATTTATGAGAGGAAAAGAGGAGAAAGAGTAGAGATGAGAGGAGAGACTGAAGTGAGGTAGGAGAGAGGAGAGAAAAAGGAGGAGAGAGATGAGAAAAGGAGAGACAGAAAGAGAGGCAGAGATGGGGAGGGAGAGAAGAGAGAGGCAGGGAGAGGAGAGTGAGAGAAGGAGGAGGAGGGAGAGAACAGGATAGAGATGGGGTGCAGGGAAAGAAAAGCCAAAGGGCAGAAAGGAAGAGAGGAAAGACAAAGTAAGAAGGAAGGTGAAAGATATCGGAAGAAGAAGAAGAAGTTTGTGCCTGGGGAGCGGGTGGGGAGACTACTGCCCGAGCTGCCTGGGGCTTGAAATTCTAGAGGCACTGCAGATTTGGACTGTGGTGAAATGGCCTCAGGGTCTCAAGAAGCGGAGGGCAAGATGATGCCAGGTCATAATAACAGCTCCTTGGTGACTTTGACCTACTCTGGCCTCTCGGCTCCGAGGAACGCTGAATTCACACAGGCGCAAAATGCAGCCCTGCTCAGACCTCGAAGCCTAATAGCTACTGTTGTGTTTGCACAGTGCCCACAAGCATCATGGGCAATTAAGAAAGTCGTCCGTTGCGATCACGGGCTGCCATTTATGGTTGGAGTCTGGAGGCTGTCCAGGCCAATCAGCCTCTCAGAGGAGACACAAATGATCAGGGGAGGAGAGTTGTTTCCTGGGAGGGGACCCCTGCCATTAGCTGGCAGATCCTAAAGGAGAGGCACAAAGGCTGCTTTGGGCTCCTGGAAGGGGAGGAGGTGATGGGGGAAGGCCAGGCACCCTGCGCACATGGGTGGACTGATGCCTGGTGGGCTCAGGAACTCATTGCCACTGGTAGAATGCGAGTCCACACCTGATGTGCCTCTTTGTTGCTGCAACCTGAACACTGATGGTATCCACATGTATGAAGTATGCTTGTGCTTACACTACACATGCATAGAAACTCCAGTTTCATGACCAGTTCAGCTAACAAGTATGTATGTTCCTTGTAGTCACAGAGGCACTTGTACTGAATTTACAGGTTATAGATATTTGTCTGTGCAAACCCATGCTCACACATTTCAGGTACACAAAAGTACCAAGGTTAGTATAGACACCCATGGAAGAAAACTGGACAAACTCAGGCTAGTCGCTCATGGACATGTGGTGTGAATGTGTGCATGTGTGTGCATGTGCATGTGCACATGTGTATGCCCGAGCGTGGAGACCAGAGGACAGCCTTGGGCGTTGTTCCTTACACAGTCATCAAACACCTTTTCTTGAGGCTGGGAGCATTGGCCTGGAACTCACATACTAGTTTAGGCTGGCTGGCTAGCCAGTAAGTTCTAGGAATCTTCCTGCCTCCACCTCACCTGTCTGGGATTGCAAATACAAGCCACCACACCTGACTT
>LOEQ01001267.1:250052-267797 GCA_001685075.1 Bramus lutescens
CCGTGCGGGAGCCGGGCGGGACGAAAAGCAGGCCCGCTCCCTATTACTACAAGCTTTTTAGAAATGAGAGCTCATCCACCTCAGAAAGCATCTCAGAGTCACTTATTTGTTTAATTTTTCACCACTTTGATGTTTCAGACAGCAGCCCTCAGATCAGCATACCAGACTCCACTCAGCATCCACAAACACTTAATACCAGATGATCTACGTCTCATGCCTATCCCCCGCTCTGCTCCCAGACAGCCCTGCTGTCCAGGCAGATGGGCTACCAGAAGCCCTGGATGCAGCACATAGGATTTTCACTGTGGCTGCGGCAAGGGTGGGAGGCCTCCTCTGGCCAAATACAGGCACCAGTGTTCCTGCTTCAGCACCATCTGGGCACCATGACCTCCTTGCAGCATCCTGGTGGAAAGCTGTTAGGGAAAAGAAACCAAATAACTGGTGTCTTATGCGAGCACTTAGTGTCACTGAGTGTGTTTCTAAGTAACTCACCCCAAGCTGTACAGGCCTGGGACAGCTTTTCAGGGAGAAACAGACCGAGGTTACTCAACGTTTGCTTTGTCTGAAAGGGTTTGACTTATCAGTGCTTTTCAGAAATTCTGTAAGTGTTGGTGTTTGATCCCCTATAGAATCCTTGAACTGTGCCCAGAATTTGCAAGGGACCCTTCTTCATATTGCTAGCTTACTGTCAGCCTTGTTATCTGGCACAGTAGGAGGGAAGCCTAGCATCCCCATGGTCCCCTGAGTAGCATCTAGCACTGATTATATGGAGGGCATGGGTTTAGAATTAGAGGACAGGGAATCAAGTTCTGACTTTGCCTCAGGGGTCCAAGCTTCAGTTCATTCAACCTTGGGGTGGGAAAAATAATAACATCGACCCAAGGAATGTGTTTCAAGAATATGAAGAAGGCATGCGTATGGAGTGCAAAAGAAAGAAAAGTTTAGAGAATGCTTCTAACATAGTTTCATTTTCCCATGTGGGCTTGGTAGGCTGTTCTTCTTGGGGTTGGGGGCTCTGGTGTTTAACAGAGATGTTAGTCAGGGAGGAGGGTTGAGCCCCACATTGGGATCGTGAGGAGTCAATCCAGCCTCATCCTCACGAGTATCTTCTGCAGTCTCTGCTAACACATCGCTATGGAGGTCAACCCCTTAGTAAGCGCATTGCTCCTTTTATTGGGAGCACTGGGCCTTATAAACAAGGGACTTTACAAGTCTACCCAGTGACACATGTCCTCGTGTCACTCTGGATAGAATGGAGAGTTCTTGGTACAAAGGCCCAGGAAATTCATTCAAAGTTGGCTTCCAAAACCTCCTTTCTTTCCCCAGGGAAAGTGTTGGTCTTTCCTCAGCGCCTTCCAGTTTTGATCCAGTGGATCCGTGATTGAGCTCCATCTCTTCCTCATGGTTTCCTCTATCCGAAACGGATAATGATGAACTCTGATCTTAACTCATAAATGCAATAAAAAGTGATGGAATTCTCATGATACCTCATCGAAGCAAATAAAACCAGTCCTTGAACAAGCTTGGATATAACTAATTGAAATTAGTACCTATGGCTTGGTGAATTAGTGTAATTTGATCTGACTAAGGGAAGGGATTTGGCGTTCTCAGAAGAGCTTTGGAACTCACAGAAGATTGATTCTGATTCCCACAGAAACCAAAATCACTGGGAGCACAAGCCCCTGATATCAGATGCTACCACGTTTGAGTACAGCTTACTTATCTTCTCCTATATAGCTTAAATCATCTCTGTCCTGCTCCTAAACCTGCTGCAATGGGAGGGTTCTATTCACGGTTGGTACACTGTCTTACCTAAGCACTATTGACAAGAAAATAAGATGCATCCATTGTAGGCATCACTGAGATTTCAACATGTAATTGATTGAATCCACAGATGTGAGCTCATGGATGTGGGTGGTGGATATATGTCAAAACTAACAAATTATATGTGGTAATTTCATATCTAGGAATATGACCTAAAGAAATGTTCAAACAAACATACATAGTTGTGAATGTCCAACAGGGATCAGAGGACTGTTGGAAACATGGTGATATTTCATAATGACATTTTTCTGAACAGCTGATAAACTGTCTACATGGTGATATAATGTATAACCATTTAGAATAATTACCTAGATTAGTTGATATTGGTCCAATTAAGAATAAAAAAGAATTCCAAAATATATGATTCCATTTTTCTGACTTCAGAAGTAATGAACAACTTATGAAGGGAGAAATCTTTGAAAAGCCTTTCCACCTAATTTCATTTTGATGTTTTACTACAGTAAGTAAAAATAGCTTCTTTTCTAATTTTATACACTTACTTTACAAGTCAGTGTGTGTGTGTGTGTGTGTGTGTGTGTGTGTGTGCGTGTGTGTGTGCATGTGAAGATCAGAGGATAACTTGCCTTGGGGATTTAATGCAAGTCATCCGCAGCCCCTTACCTGCTGAGCTCCCTTCCTGGCTCATATGGATCTTATGTAGAATCAAGACAATTTTGGAAGTTAGGTGTTAAAAGTACTCAGATAGTTTGGTGTGCTGGCTCATATATGAAATCTCGGCACTCTGAGAAACTGAGGTAAGAGTACTGATTGCACAAGTTTTAGGCCATTCTGGGCTATAGTGAGTCCTAGGCCAACCTAGGGTACAGAGTAAGAGTGTGTCTGAAGATGCTAAATAAGATAAAAAAATAACATAGCACCCACATAGTATTCCCACCACCATCTCATTCTCTCTCTCTCTGTCTTTAAACTGAACCTGCCCCGGGAATCTATTTGTACAAGAACAAAACACGATGATTTAAAGCAACATAGTGGACTATAAATAGTGCCAGTCATATTATTTTCTCCTATTTTTGTTGACAGCGTTTCTTCTCATTCTGGGGTTGAAAAAAAGCATAAGAAGGATTTTTTTTTGCCGCGTTTTCAGTTTGTGTGGCTGTCCTGTCCAGCTGCAGTGTTGGAGAGGAAGTGAACACTGTAACCCCATCAGGGAGGCAGCTGTATGCATCCATTTGTCTGGCTGGAAGAAATCTCTTTTGGAAACCACCTCAGGGACAGGAGCTCTTTTTCTGTTCTCTGGCTCCCTCCCAGCCTGCCATCCCATCTGCATTTCCCTGGCTCTCTCTGAGCTCAATCCCTGGAGGGCCTTGGGAGTTGAGTTTGGGGGCATCTGTAGCTCTCCCTCCCAAAGGGGGTTTAACTTGTCCCTGAGAAATGAGTCAGCACACAGCCTGGAACACTGAGAAACTTCTGTTCTGAGATCCAGAATCTCCTGGCCAGCCCAGAAAGACTTGTTCTGGCGGGTGAAGGCACAAGGCCAAGGATGGGGCATTTTGGTTTGGGGCTTAGTTAGGCATGTTTAGTAGAGTAGCAGAGCTATGTTTTGAAAGCAGGGTGATGCACCGGTGTGCAGATTCCAGGCTGGAAGGTGGATGGAGTGTGTCCTCCAGCTCCCCTAGCCCCACAGCATCATGGGGATCCACTCTCAGGACACTCATTGCAATTCTAGGCTTTGCTTAGGGCTTGGCTGGGTACTGAGGCCAGGAGTAGGGTGGGGCTGTAGCCTGAGAAGATAGGGTAAAGAGTTTGAAGGTTCAGGGCAGGTGAGTAGGCAAAATAAAGAAGCAGAAGGTGAGGTAAGAAGGACCAGACTGAATCTCGGTCCTCCAGAATGCCAAAAACGATTGACGAGGCCCCGGGGAAAGGTTGTCGCTACTGGGCAGGAAAAGTGTCTTGTCTACTTTGGGATCCTCGTGTTGAAGAGAACAAAAAGACACCAGGAAGAAACCCTTGTCTCTAAAAGTCATGAGATTTGTGATTAGTATCTGGTAGAGTTTTCAGTCTCATAATTTTGAAAAGCAAAGGCGTGGCAGGTGGATTAGTTGCAGAGACAGAATTAAGAAAAAGAAAGGGCTGGAGACATGAGTGTCGATGGTTGTCTGCCACCCTCATCTCTATTATGCTAAAATTCACCAACACGTGAGCCAACTAGGGGACTCTCAGGGTCAGATTCTGTTATTCTGGATGCTTGCAGCTGGGGTCATGGCCTCTGACTTATTTGTGACTGTCAGCTGCTCCTAGAGGGCTTTGAGTCTCACCAGTGTTGACAAGAAGAATCAGTTGTATAACACTCACCCTGCTGGGGAGGTCTCTCTGAATACAGGTCTAATGTGGGGCAGGTGCTGACACTGATGTCCAGGTCAAGTGGGAGTGAGCCTGGTATCCTGAGCAGACAGTTTCTCAGACCTGCACTTAGCTTTTCTTCCTTTCAGAGTGAGGTTGTCTATCCTTCATGTTGGTTCTATGAGTGACCCCTCGTTCCATTTTATTCCTTTTTAGAGCAAGAAACGACTAAGAATGACCTTTTCTATGGTTTGCAATCCAGAACCATGTTTAATATATCTCTAAAGATTATAATATTTTCCCTACATAAAGCTGGATTTGCAACCAAAAATATGTTTAGTTTTTCTCTTTCCCTTCCTTCTAGAGATGTTGTCATTGGAGGCTCCAATTCTTGTCTGTTCTCCCAACAATAAGCAGGCTTCATAAGAGCTCTGCATTATGAGCAATGTCCTTCTCATATAGTTTGAAAATAAAATGTCTTTCCCCAAAGGTCCATGTGTCAAGAGGCTTGGTCCCTGAAACAGTGTTCAGAAGTGGGACTTTGGGAATGGATGCTGAGGGTTGTGGCTTTGTGAATAGACTCACTCATGGATGGGTTTAATTTTTGCTGGCATTATTGGGGGGTGTCAGCGCATCAGGTGTTGTGATTGGTTGGAGGAAGTAGGTGATAGGGGATTGTGTCTTTGAAGGATCTATCTTATCTTTTTTCTCTACCTCCTTTAAGAGCCACCATGATGTGAACAATTTGTTCCTCCCCACCCCGCTAACCATAACGCTCTGCTTCACCACAGCCCAGAAACAAAGAAGTCAGAGGACCCTGAATTGAAACTCTGAAACTGTGAGCTGAAAAAATTCATTTATTAATTTATCTGTTTATTTATTTATTATTTATTTATTTCTTCTTCTTTCTTTTTGATTGGTTCTCTTAGGTATTCTGTCATAGAAACAGAATCATGAATGGACTCTGGGAGTTTTCTTGTGGTGAATGGTGTCCTTTTGTGGTAGGATTGGGCTCACTCTAGTTTGTCACCATCTCTGACTTCTTTTCAGATAGGAATAAACGTAGAAGTTGGCCATGTCTGGGTAAGGAATCCAGATCGTTCTCCAAAGTGTAAATTCAGCTTTCCTTCATAGCTTGCCCCTCCTCAGGTAGAACACAGGGTGTATGTCATAAAGGTACGGCACCTTCAGCTTCTCAAACCTCTGTTGAGTCTGCTCTGTCATCAGGTCTATGAGGAAAGGACATGGAAGAGCAGCTGCCTGTAAGCTTTCCGAGCCTCAGTTATCTCACCCATGTAGAAGGACATATGTTCAAGCTCCGCCCTTTGTCTAGCAGGACTTGGACACAGCACCCGCTAAATTAGAGGGCTGCAGAAAGTCATACTTGAGAAACCAAAATGGATACAGCTTCTCATTGCGTGCCTGGCTCCAGGGAGGGGATGGCGCTCCTCACTGATGCCACTGAGCATAGTGTGGCTCCTACTCACTTCACCTTCTGTCTTTCTTCACTGTAGTCCTACTATGTTCATAAATCTCACTCCCCACTCAGCTGTGCCCTTTGCCATCTTTCACACTGTGGCCCCAACACCTAGAACGATTCTTGACAATTTTTGTTATTGAAAGCATTTTCCTTTCCTGTGTGTGTGATGCATGTGTGTGTGTGCATGTGTGTGTGATGTATGCATATATGACCATGGTCATGCATATGTGTGTGATGTATGTGTGTGTGTATGTGCATGTGTGATGTATGTGTGTATGTATGCATGCGTGACTGTGGTCATGCATATGTCTATGGTGTGTGTGTGTATATGTATGTATGTAGGCATGTGTGACCGTGGTCATGCATATGAAGGTCAAAGGACAGCTTTTAGGAATCAGTTCTCACCTCCTACCTTGCAAGAGGCAGAGTCTTGTTTCTGCCTTTGCACTGTGCGCCTTGGATTAGCTGCCTCATAAATGTCCATGCAGTTCTCCTGTGTCTGCCCCCCCATCTTGCCATAGGGGGTGCCAGGAATACAGATGCATGCTACCATATATGGATTTTTACTTGGGTTTCAGGGATCTGAACTCAGGTCATCAAGATTGCTCGGCAGGGTCTTGCCCACTGAGTCCTCTTCCCAGAACCTTTTCCTTCTTTTGCCCCTGGAACTTCCGATGCACTTGGCCCAGGAGAAGAGGCACACAGAGGACAACACGGAGAATGTATAAAAGCAGAATGAGAAAGACCTCAGTTAACAGCCCAGATCCGCTTCTATGGTGTGGGCAAAATGACAGGATGGTGACAGCTTTCTTCACAGAAGGACCATAGTGACTTCATCATCAGTTGACAGGCCTGGAGGGGATGGCTGACTCACACGTCTAGGAGTGGGGAGGCGGAGTTCACCCTGGGTGTGCCTGACTCGGGGGAATGGCTTCGCATGAAATTCTCTGCTCAGTCTCTCTTTGGCTTGTTTATGGCAGTCAGGTCTGAAGACGCATCCTCAGTGTTCTGGGAGCACATCCATACGTATGAACCTCATATCCGAGCCTATTCCATGTGCCCTCCCACACAGAGCTACTGAATATCATCTTTATTCCACCTTGAGTCTATCAGGGGATGCCAGAGGACTCAGGTCTTTGTAAAATGGCCATGCAACCAGAAACCGGGACATTCAGAAATCTTTCTCAACTAATCCTAGCCTTTTTTTAAATTTAAAGATTTAAAAATTTTTGTTTTGTGTATGTGGATCTTTTGCCTGTTAGTGTGTCTATGCGCCTGAGGACGCCGGAAGAGGGGTTAGATCCTGTGGAACTGGAGTTACAGTTACGACTGACCTACCATGTGAGTCTAGGGAACTGAACCTGGGTCTTCTGCATGAACAGCAAGCGCTCTTAATGACTGAGCCATTTCTCTAGCCCCCACCCCGCGATCATCTGGGTCCCCCCCACCTTTTCTTTCTTTCACCTGGGTCAGCTCTAGATAACCTGTTTAAAGAATTCAGCTTGATTTCTGGAGCAGTGAGTGGAAACAGAGCTGAGGTGGAGGGTCAGGAAAAAGGGGCACTTGTCTAGAGAGAAAGCAACAGCGTACAGGGCTGGGCCGCTCGCCAGCTGGGCCAGTATCTAAGGCTGAGATATGTGCAGCCCTGTCTCCCCCAGATCCCCACAGCAGGAACAAAGCGACCTGACCATGTCTCTCAAGCCCTTCATGCCAGGGATTTCCTTCCATCGTTTGAAATACGAGAGCTGCTGCGGAGGCCAAGGCCTTCATGCTTAGCTCTGCATTGTTGAGACGCTGTTTCCAATCTTTGCAGCAGGTAGACGGGCTCCTGGATTGACAACCTTGGAAACTGAACCCTCTGTTTGTTCCACAAGCAGGTATCACCTATGAGTTGCGAGCAGAGGCAGAACATGATGTTCCAGGCCAGTTCTTTGTTTTCCATGAGCTGAGGTGGGCAGGGGAAGGTGAAGAAACAGTGGGACAACCCAGAGAACTATAGCCCAAAGTGAACAACGGTCATGGCGAATGAGCCTCCCAGACCGATGTTCCCTTAAGAAGGCTTTTCTAAAGTTAAGTGGATCAAAGGCGATATTGGAACGGTTTCAGTTCTAACTCGTCCATTACTCTGAGGCTATCGCCCAAGGATGAAGCTGATGAAAGTGGAGAACTTGTTTACACCCCGTTCAGTTCTTAGGGAACAAAGCAGGAGTCCTGCTGATGAGCCCAACCATTATTCTTTCTAGCCACACATCAGGGATTCCAGTGTGTGAAACTGGTGTTACAATTTCGAGTGCGTTTATCTTATTTCATCCTTAAAGTAAGAACAAAAACAGTAGCAGTGAAGGTGCCTGTGGTTTATCCAGTGTCTAGTCCAGTATCCAGTCCCAGAAGTTCTTACATGTAGACTCATTAATACTCAAATAGTCTTGGGAAGGAGTACTGTTACCTTATTTTATAAGTGAAGGGCCAGGACATTGAGTCAGGAGATGTCACCACCTTTTTAAGTTGTCCTTGAGCGTGACAGGGCTGGGATCTAAGTCCTCTACACTTGGGCAGGCTCTTGCTCTTATTCTTCGTTTATCCTCAGCTCCACCCACAGGTCCTGGATACATCGAGGCCAGGGGATGATCACCTACTACTCACTCAGACTGTGGCTCTTGCTCTTATTCTTCGTCTATTCTTGATTCCACCCACAGATCCTGGATATGTTGAGGCCAGGGGACAGTCACCCACTGCTTACTCAGTGGCTTCTTCATAGCACTTGTCTTAGTTGGGACCCACTGACCTGGTCTATTCCACTGCTGATGGAGGGAATTGAATCTGTCCCCTAAATCTAGGTGAGGGCGACTGGTAAGAGGGATGAAGAGGGAGTAGGGAAGCCATCTGTGCTGGTTGAGAACCTTGTTTCTAGTCATTTCTCGATGACAGATGATATTGACTTTGTTTTTTCCATGGTCTCATTGATGGTGAAAGCTTGGCTCAAAAAAAAAAATCTCCGTAGAATTCAAAACCTTAAGTATTAAAAGCTGCCAAAGGCCAAAATTTCCTATGTTGGGGCTGGAGAGGTGGCTCAGAGGTTAAGAGTACTGACTACTCTTCCAGAGGTCCTGAGTTCAATTCCCAGCATCCACATGGTGTCTCACAACCATCTATAATAGGATCTGATGGCCTATACATGCAGAGTCCTCCATACATGAAAAAATGTAAATAAGAAAAATAAAAATAATAAAATGCTATTATGTTACAGCAAAGACAGAGGCCAGAAGAGGGGGTTACATCCTCTTACTATTTCTGGATTATGAGAAAACCATCTCAGAATGTCTCAGCTGCCTTAACACTGCTAGTGTTAAGATTTTGGGAGAAAATCTTCCCCACCCCCGGGCTCAGGGTGAATGGGAAAAGTCAAGGAAGAGATGTGGACATGTAAAACTTTTGGTTAGAAAGGATATTTTGGACCCAGAGCTCAGTTCCAAACTAGAATCTAGAGTCAGCTTCATCATGAGGAGACAGTCTCCTCACAGCTAGCAGCTGGTCACTCCCTCTGCGTCATCCCGCCTCGCCCTCCCCTACTTGGAGTCTAGTTTCTGCTCTATGCCTAGTACTTTTTAAGGACTAGTCCGAGGTGACCAGTGACTCCATATTTGTTGTGTGAAACTGTAGGTCCAGGGACAGTGGAGGCAGAACAGTGCTCCCTCAAGCATGTGTTCTGTACCAGTTGGTGATTTTGGTGCTTTGCCTATAAAACTTTGTCAGAGAATGCCCTTGTAACCAGGGTTCAAAGAGGTTAAGAGACATGCTCAGGGTCATGCAGCTAGTAGCAGAGTCGGAATCCAGATCCAGATCCCCTAGACTCAGGAACCCATGAGAAGAAGGACAAGGTAAATGGGCTTTCCAGTTGTGATGACCAGTGTTGCTTGGTCAATTATTCTTTTCCCTAGCCCATTCTGCAGGCATCCAAGGACCGAGTATTACTGCCCTCATAAGGAAAACTGAACAAGAGAGCAGTGGAATGAAATAGTTGCTGCCCTAAAGGGGTCAACAGGTGGATCTGAAGCAGGATGTGTGTGGTCCATCACATGGCTACAGCTTTGAAAGGACTGTAGGAGATCCAATTGACTGCATGAAAAATATAGACTTGAGCAAACACATCAGTCAAATTGATAAAGATGTCAAACAATAAGACCCACCCATCTCTGTCCTGAGCCAAGGGAACAGAAATGTGGGAGGGTGGGGTCAGGAATGCTAGATGGAGTGACGTACATGTTCTTAGCATCACAGAAACAAGAGCTTCAGGGAACTGAGTAGATCGAATATCTATCCCTGTATCATTCCCCAGAGTGGCAGCTGTGCAGCTCGCTTAGATGTCCAAGGTGTCAGGGAACTCATCATTTCCTGAGGAGGTGATTGCTACCACTATACATTCCTGATGTCCTAGATGTTAGCTCCATGTTAGTGTGTTCAGACTGAGCGACTCTGAATGAAAACGAGGCCATTGTGGTAATTAGACATGCTGGTTTGACAAATGGCTCAGCTACATTGGAAAGCAGTTTGACATTTTCATAGAAAGTCAAACATAACTTGATCATACATGGAAATTCCTTTTCTACTGGTTGTCCAAGATCAATCCATATCCATGCTGGCATTTGTATTCTTCAATCATAGTCCTCAGATGTTTCAAACCTAGAAGCAACTCAAATATTCATCAAGTGGTAAATGGATAAAACTATGCTATATCTATATTGGAGGACACAATTAAACCAAGAAAAAGCTATTGACATAGATGTTGTGTGTACATCTTAAAAGCATTGTCTAAGTGGAAAAAAAAACAGATTCAGAAGATCAGAAGACTCCATATGATATGATTCCATTTATATGGCATTCTGGAAGAGACAGGAACTAGAACAGATAGACAGACAGACAGACAGACCAACTGCTCCCGGTTGGAGTCTGCCAGACTCTAAGGACAAAGGAAGGTATTTTAACTAAAAAGAAGTGTGCAAGGATGTTTTAGCAGTGAGGGACATATCGGACATCTTTGATTCATAATTCTATACACTTGTAAGAATTTATTAATCTGTGTCACCAGCTGTGGTAAACTGTACTGTAGGCAACTAAACTTTAATAAGTCTGACCTTTGAAAAATATTAAAAAAATGCAAGTGCAAAAGTTGACCATTTCATGGCCTGAATCTGTGTGCCTGTGAGTTGTGGTCCTGATGGTGCTGGTGGTACTGAGAAGATTCTCTTCCCAGCTCTGGGAATCTGTGGCTGTCTGGATCCATGCAGCCTTGATAGAGCTTCAGCACTAACTGCTGTCTTCTGGGCCTGTAATCCTGATGTTTCATGGCTTCTGGGCTCTATTTCTGAGTTTGTACTTGGTCTGGAGCATCTACTCCCACTCATGACATCTCCTTACACTCCTCAGATTCACCCTGTGTTTAAACCCCATGTGCTCCAAGGCTGTAAACTGATGTAAGGGGTGTGGAAACTGTAATAATACTTAATTTCAGATATTCAGAATGATTTAATTTGAGGGTTAGCCTCAAACCTCCTTTTATACCATCAAGATGTTTCTGTCTTCTGGAAAGTATAAGTTGTTGTTGATATTTGTTTACATTACACTGAGCAAAACCTAGTACCTCCTCTGTGTGACAAGCCTGCAACTCTTTGAGGGCAGTGATTATGCCTTTCTGGAATTTTCTAACCAGGTTTCTTTAAGCGAGAATTTTGTGTCTATTGGGAAAACCACATCTGGAGCCCTGAATTAAGATGCAGGAGAAAGAACTGCTCTCAGAAGGTAGCAAGTAGACTCCTGGGCTGTACTGGAGGAAGATGTTGCCGTCTGCTCTAGACCCACAAATCACCCAATTGCCATTTCTGTTGACTAAACCTCCCTTTGTCATCAGTCTCTTTGGAGCAACTTTCTTTGTGGAGTTATTGGCACTTTTGAAAAGAGTAGGTTGTTTCTAATTTTTTCCCCCAAAGTGAAGTTTGCATCTCTAAGGAGCTGATACTCAGTTCTAGAGGGAGGAAAAGTCCTGGTTTTCATGGAAGAAACATCCCAGGCACATTGAGTGAAAGACCCAAAGACAAAAACAGAGAAGTGCAAAGTACCTGTCTCTGCTCAGAGCACATGAAAGTTGGCACTCTGTGTAGTTCTGGTGCTCAATCAAGGTTGAAACATAACCCAAACACTGGCAAGCCTGCGGGGCAACTCCCAACACCTCTGGAATGGTCTCCCTGAGCCTTAGAAATACATCTCATCCACCAGAATTTCCTGTTACCACCCAGGCTGTTTTCTTCTCTCTTGAGCTTGACAAGACCCATCTCATCCTTAGCACAACTTGTCTTCTGAGGATAGATAGAAATCACCATGGTTTTCGTTCCAGAACTTTCTTTGTGGTGAGCACTGGATTTCTTGGAAAGAAGTATTTTCAGTCACTATGTGTGGAAGGTAGCACCCAAAGAAATGCTCAAGCAATGGAAAATGCCCCAGAACTGCATTGTGTGGGACAATCAGGGAGGCCATGTTGCTCCCGAGAGGCGAGAATGTGGAACGGGAGAATGAAGCAAAGATTATATGAACAACAGAGATTAAAAAAAAAAAACAAAGCCAGAAAGAGATAAGGGACATGCAGTCTAGAGAATGGCTCCAGAGGTTACTAGTAACCATCAGATGACTGGCTGCAAGGGTCATGGGTGATGGTGCCAGAGGAGAGGCTATGCTGTCCCTGTACTTGAATGGGGAATGGAGAGACATGGATGTAGAAACAGGTAGATATGAACCCAAGTTGTATATGTTTTCTTGTCTATTTCTCCCATTTTACTTGAACTCCTCCTTTTGGGGCCTTGGTTCTCTTATCTTTGTATTTCTAGTTTCAAGTATGCTTCTACAAACATGGAAGTCAATATTGTACAAAGGAAGACCTATTCACACAAATCTTGTAGTTTTATGAGTAACACAGCTGAAGAGACATAGAACTGCAGACCAAGTCCTAAGATTGATTTTTATTTGGTCAAGCTTTTTGATTCATTAAAAGGAAAATGGAGAAAAATGTTTTGTTTTTTCTTTAAATGTTTGCCTTTCTTATTGGGATGAATGTCACTCAGATGGAGTGGTCCAGCCCAGACTCATCTGCCCCATGTAATCTGCTCTGTGCTCCTAATTGGGCACTGTGGTTCAAGATCTGGAATTATGGAGAATCAGAACTAAAAAGTGATACTGAACATCATTTACACAAAATCTGAACTCTGAATTTTTCTTATGTCACCTGACATTTTTTATTTCATTTCCTTGTTTGTTAAGATGTCTCCGACTTTAAAATGAGGTCTTGTCACCTGTCATCATAGATAAGTGTTCCACCCAGGAACAAACTTAAATGTTTCAAAAGCATGAAAGCATTATTGGCATGACATCAGTGCTGGGAAGTTTTACAATAAATAAACCTTACTATTTCAAACCGCAGTGCTTCCAGCTAAGTTAAAGTCTCTTTGGAATTAGGAAAAAGTGGAACAGGAGTTGGAGAAAGTCAAATTGTAGCCTTTGTGGTGGGGTGGAGGGTGATGTAAGAGGGAGGAAAGAGGAAAGATAGGAGAAGGTCACACAGATTGAGAAGAGGGGTCACACAGCCAGGGCAATGCCTGAGAGTCAGCATAGACATTGTCCAGGTCCTGACGATGGTTTTCCTACCTCTTGTAAACCTTGAGTGGAAGTTTTGACTGAAGCGGTCAATTTCTATAAGAACTTGTAGAAATAGAGTCAGATCTTCAATAGGATGTAGAGTTGTAGGGATCAGAGGAAGGCCCCAGTAACAGAAGTCATGACGTCTGGAGTGAATGTGGGTTTTGATATGGGCATGGTGATGTTTAAGATTCCAAAGCTAATGGACCCATGAGACGTTGGCGAAGCCATTAACCCAGATGGGAAGGCTCAAGAGGAATGACCATACTCAGTTTGAGACTAAGTCTGAGTCCATATGAACAATTGATTAGTGCAAAGACTAGCAACTTCAGCTTTACCCTGGTTGTTCCAAATGGACATTGCTCATCTACAGACACCTCCTGCACAGACGAGCTAACACCTCCTCATGTACTTTACATAAGAAACATGCCAAGATTCTGGATTGCAGCAGCAGCAGTAGCAGAGTCCCATCTGATTCCAACTTCATTGTATGCATGTCTGTGTGTCTGTCCTTTCTTCATTTCCTTGATGCCCCTAATCAGGGTTCAGGGACCCAAGTCCTAGAACAGGTTATGGCAAAGATGGGAGATTTGAAGTTTCCTTCTGATCTTAAAAAGAAGGGAGCCCTCAGAAGAATAGTCAAGCAGTTAATATCATGGAAACACACACACACACACACACACACACACACACACACACACATACACACACTAGCTCAATGTTTTAAAACAGGGCAGAGAAAGAGAAAAATAAAAAAAAGCACTAAGCGCCAGCTGAGAGCCCCTGTGCTGTGGCACAGTTTTTGCCTTTCTCTGGTTTAGATCTTAATGATGTCATTATTGCATGAGAGACCTTGCAGCCAGCAGCTGGGGAACAAAACCTCTTCCTAGGTGAAGTTGGGGAACTTGGGGGAGAAGACCTCAAGGGCCAAACATTCCCCCCAGCTTCCACAGCAAAGCCTGATGAGATGTTGCATTCTAACCAGTGAACACTCAAATAAGAACAGTACGTCTACAGATCAGTCACAGCCAGAAGCATAGTGACACCCAGAGCCACGACACTCCCAAGGCTATGGGAAAGTACTGATGCTATGGTGAGCTGTATGGCAGTCTTTACCCAGTGGCCTCATTTCAGTAGAGACCTTGGAAGATAGAGTTTCTTTGATTTTCCTGGGTCAGTTGTGCAGTGTGCTGGGTTAGGAGAGTCCTGTGTTCTCTTGCCCATGCTAGGGTTTTCTTTGGAGACTGTCCGTCATCCTCAAGCTGCGTCACCAGTCATTCATGGTGCCCTTTTCATAGTTCACCCAGAGGCTGGAAGTGCAGGCTCTGACCCCTTCCTGTGCATAGTCGATGGCATAAATGACAAAGGCTTCAGGGCTTGTTTATATGAAAGTAGGGCATGGGCAGAAGTAAATGGCAAGCAGCTTGCTTACCAACTTTGTCTTCTTTCTGTATGCATGTGTGTGCTTGTCAGTGCTCACATGTCGGTGTATGTATATGCCTGAGTATGTAGGAAGGTATAGGGGCCAGAGGAAAGCGTCAGATGTCATTTCTCAGGTGCCAGCCACCGTGGTTTGTTATTTGTTGGAATGAGGTCACTCACTGACCTGGAACTCATCAAGTGGCCTAGGCTGGCTACCCAATGAATTCCAGGGATCTATCTATATCTGTCCTCCTAGTTATGGGGCCGCAGTATGTGCCAGCACACTTGGCTTTTTAAAACGTGGGTTATGGGGATCCGGTTCAGGTCCTCATGCTTAGGAGGCAAGAGCTTTACAAACCAAACTGTCACCCATCCCGACCCCAGCTTACCCTTCTTATGGTGGGGTTTCTGGGTTACAGTGTTGCTTTTAGCTTTCTCATATTCCAAGGCAAAGAGAGATTTATGAAGAAGGTATTAATGGTGTCCCTAGGCGGAGCATGTCTGGCAATAATGCAGAGTAAAAAAGATAACTCAGCTGAGTTCTCTGCCAGGGTATAAGCAACAAAATCACAAGAGATCAGATGGCCTTCCTTTATGTTCTATCTACCTACAGATAGAGTTGACACACTGTCAATCACTAAACCTGTATGGTCTGCATTTTCAGCTACATGAATGTCTGCTGTCTCCATGGCATCTGCAAATGTCTGCCCTCTGTGGAGCACCGACTTTATCCTCTGTCACAGTCATGACAGCATCCTGCCTTCAAGTGTTCACGAGATCACCTTCTGCTCTAGACAGGCCTGAGCAGAGACGATTTATGAATGGGTATGAGTCTTGCTGTTCCTGTAGCTCAATGCTAGTTGCCCAGCGGCTTCCACATGTCATTGGCCAACTTGCTGTACAACCACATAAAGGCACCGTCCCATGGCTTCCGCCACCCTTTGTCTGAGAACAGACAACCCAGGAAGTAAAAGAACATGGATCCCTGCACTGCAGTTTTTGGTAACTGTATCAGGCACACTGGGGCTAAGGATGAAGCATTGGCAGGAGCCCAGAAAGCAGAAGCTGGAGGTGGAGAAAATCATGGTGTCCATGAGAGAGAGGTTTCTGGGAAGTTGGCAGTGGGGATACCAGAATATGATACTCTAGACTGTCGAGCTCTACTACATACATCATGTGGAAGTCCCAGGTACACCATGTGGTAGGCCCAGGTACACCGTGTAGAAGGCCTAGGTACACTGTGTGGAGGGCCCAGGTACACCGTGTGGAAGGCCTAAGGTATATTCTGGACCAGAGGCTGCTATGGGTCCCTGTGGAGTGGTGCTGACTTCCCTAAGGTCATCACCATGGTAAAGCATTTATCACGGGAATCAACGTACATGTGGGGAGTTGAGCTTCTCTTGTTCTTTTTTGGTAGAAGCAAAAGGGATTTCAACCTGGTTCCCTTGCAATTTCATTTGCTATTTTTCATCATATCAGCCAAAGTGACCCCTGAGAATTTCCAAGGGCAGTTTCTGTGCCCATCAGTGAGCACAGTTTTCTCAGGGATAGAAGACATTTGTGCCTGGTATTAACTCAGCATCTCAAAATCCTCATAGAGTGTCAGTGTCTTGAGCAAGGAGGCCCAGATTCCAGGGCTGTCTGCAAAGGTTTGGCCTGACTTCTTCATTTTGTAAACTGCAGAGATCTGATTGTCCAACTAAAGACTGGTCCTGGGGATATCAGACGTCCAATCTTGTCCTTAGGATGAAGTGGATCTGACGGTCATCACCACATTGTTCTATATGGCTGTCGGCTTTCTGTCAGTGATAAAGTGACAAAGGACTAGGGAGTCCTTAGACACTGGTCACTTGGTAACACATTACCAACAAGGAAGATGGAGGAGTCCAGGGAATGAGGCCTCATGGACACCATGACGATGAAACAAAGGAGGCTGAAGAAAATGGCCACCTCTGCAATCCAAGAAAATCCGAGTATGGGAACCCAGTGCCAGTGGGTGTCTCCTTTCTCATTCCCCAAGCCCTTGTGGTAATCTGTCCACTGCTTGTGCCAAAGCCTGTGCTTATGATCATACCAGTTGTGCCTTCCAAACAGTTCGTGGGCATGAAACCAACACTCTTTGTTTCCAGGGGACTCCATGCACGAAGTCACAGAAGCAGGACTTAGGCTTGGGCCTCCCAGGGAGAGATGAGTGTTCAACACTCCCCAAGTAGCCAGCAACCTGTCAGGCATTCGAATGAAGTCTTTCCCCCAGTCTCCACCTTGCCTGCCTCCAGCTCTCTGCAGGTGCTGCCTGTTGTCTACAGTCCAGGAGCTTACCTAGGAGCATGACTCTTGCTCACAGGCACAGATTCCCAACTAGAGCAAGCACAGAACCCTAGAACACATTTTCTAGAGGTACAATCTTGCCATTGGAGTGCTGAACCCCAAACAGCCCAGCATATGAACACCAACAAAAGGATGAGGCTCTCCCCCATATGTGGAGGAACTTGATTATCTTTGATGTTTCTTTGGGAGGCTGAAGGGATTGCTTGGGCCTTTCCTAAGTGAGGAATTCTGTAGATCTTGTGCTGCGTGGAAATACTAGACTGTATTTTTCTTTGAATTCTTCACTGTCATGTTTGTGCTCACCTACTGTCTTAGTCTAGGGCTTTTATTGCTGTGAAGAGATACCATGAGCACAACAACTCTTATGAAGAAAACATTTGGTTGGGGTGGCAAACTTGCAGGTTCAGAGTCCTTTATCATCATGACAGGAAGCATGGCAGTGAGCAGGCAGATGTGGTGCTGGGGCTGAGAGTGCTACGTCTTGCAGGCAACAGGAAGTAGAATGACAGTCACACGGAGGGAAGCTTGAATAAAAGAGACCTCAAAGCCCACCCTTATAATGACACACTTCCTTCAGCAAGGCCACAGCTCCTAATAGTGTCACTCTGATGTAGGAGGGTCTTCTTCTATCTATCTGTTGCTTTCATTGGTTAATTAATAAAGAAAACTGCTTGGCCTGATAGGTCAGAACATAGGTAGGTGGGGAAGAC
>LOEQ01001267.1:272793-284917 GCA_001685075.1 Bramus lutescens
CAGAGGGAGAGGCAGAGGCAGAGGCAGGCCTGCACAAGACCTGGTGGCTGTTTTTGACATTTCAAATCCTGGGATGGGAAAGGGTAGAAATTGGCCAGGGAAAACTGGAACTAGTCCAAGGCAGAGAGGCTAAACATGCCAAAGGCCCAGTATAGGCAGTGTAGGGTCTTTGTCCTGGGCACCTACATGGGTAGTGATAATATGCTTGAAGATGGGGGAGATGGGAGGGGAGAGAGGAAAGACATCAAGCTCATCATGGCCTTCAGGCTGTTCCTCTGTCCTCCTCTCAGTCAGATTCAGGACAAGTACTGGCTTTCCCTTGAAGTTCCCTGTAACCTTTCCTCCAATCTTCTAGAACCAGACACTGCTCCATGCCCTGCCACATACATGTGCATTGCTCTAAAGTTACTCTTGGCTTTATAAATGGGTGGTGTGCTGCTGGATGGTTGGAATCGTTTGACCACTGACTACTGTAGGCTGAACACAAGACAGCTGGTCCATTCTGGGGGACTGTAACCATCAGGCTTCTCCAGAGAAACAGAATCCAAGGATGTGTGGATCGAAAGTAACTTAGGAAGAATTAGTTCATGCGCTTATGGAGGCTGGGGAATTCAGGCAGTACAATGTGAGCCAGCCCTGTAGGGATCCAGGAGGCCTGATGGGGCAGTTGCAGTGGGAAGGTGAGCGTCAGGAAAGCACACGCTGGTTCAGGGAGACCAGACCGCCTGCTCTATCTGGGCCTCCAGTGGTGAGGTGAGGTCCATACACACTGTGGAGAGAAGTCTTACTCAAGTCTTTGACAGAATTTGTTTTCTCTTTAAAGCAGCACCAACTACTACATCATAGAGTCAGATGTTCATTATGATATTCCTGGATATTGTATTTAGGGTCTCACTAGGCTAAAACCAAGGTGTCTGAAAGGACCACAGCTCCCATTTGAGATTCAATCTTGATTAAGCTTCACTTGTTTCTGGAAGAGTTTAATTCTTTTAAATTACTTTTGTACAGTTAATTTTTAAAATATAATATTTTTATTTTCTAGAGTTTCTTGCAATACATTTTAATCATATTCACCCCATTCCCTCCATAGCTCTTGAATTGCTCCCATCTTCCCACCTCTACCCAACTTTGTATACTCTTTAAAAAAAAATAACCCACCGAGTCCAGTTTTCTCTGAACATATTCCCTGGGTGTGGGGAGATCTATCGGAGCACGACCAACCTACCAGAGGCCACACCCTTGAAAAACTAACTCTCTCCCAGAAACTATCAATTGCCAGTAGCTCCTCATTTAGGAGTGGGAGTTTCAGAGCCTCTTTGCTTTCCATGCTGGGATGTTAATCGGTTTGATATTATGCAGGCAGCCAAAGCCACTGTGAATTCACAAGTGTAGGGATCCTGTCAAGTCTTGAAGACACTGCTTCAGTCTGGTGCTCCTGGCCCTCTCTCTGGCCCTAACAATCTTTCCACCTCCTTCCTCTCCCATGATGCTCCCTGAGCTTTTGGGAAGGGGCTATGATATAGATGTCTTATTAATGGCTAAGCACACTACTTTAAATTATCTTCTGAAGTGAAGAGACTTCTTTCAAGGACACAGAGTACATTTGAGCTGAGGGTGGAACTCAGGTTTGTGAATTCACATTTTTGTATTTTTCTTACTCTATATTATAATTGTCAACTAGCGAATGTATGTGTATATGTGTTTATATGTGTATGAGTATGTTTGTGCATATATGTGTGTATAGGTGAGTATGAGTCTTAGTTGTGATTTTCTATTGCTGTGAGGAGACGCTATGACCACGGTAACTCTTATAAAGAAAACATTTAATTGAGGTGGCTGGCTTACAGTTTCAGCGGTTCAGTCCATTATCACCATGGTGGGGAGTGTGACAGCAAGCAGGCAGGCACTGTGCTGGAGCTATATCCTGAGATATAGAACTTTCAACAGGAAATCACCTGAGAGTCACACTAAGGGAAGCTTGAGCAAAAGAGATCTCACAGCCCACCTGCCCAGTGACATACTTTCTCCAACAAGGCCACACCTCCTAATATTGTCACTCTCTTTGGGGGCCATTTTCTTCAAACCACCACAGTATCTATGTGTGTATGTGTGGTAAATGTGTGTGAGTATGCATGTGTGTGTGCACACTTGCAAGCACACATGTATGCATGCTTCCTGGTTAAGAGATCAAGATGTCACCTTGGAGCCATGACCTCTGGTTTTAATCTGGGAATTAAACACACACAAAGATGGCCTTTTTCTCCAGCTGTGTTTCTTGGTGGGCTTCTGAAACAACACTGTGGGTTGGAACTTAGTAAGAGAGGATGGAACTTAGGCCTTCAGCATCTGTAGTGGTTTCTGTATCTGTAAACTGAGGCAGGTTTGAGGTAGGAGCCTGGACTTGCATAATCTGTGTGAATCTGGAGGACAGACGGACGTTTGTCCAGGGGTAGAAACAGGCACAGCTCTCAATGATCTCTCCAGACAGGTCACTCAGGATGAGAACTCCACAGAAGTCCCCAGGCCCCACACAAGGGCAGAGGACAGATTTGGGATTTATTAGTAATTCAGGGATTACAAAGGGCATGGAGTTTAGATCAAGGTATCTGGGACACATTCTGGAACATTACGAAGTACAAAGAATGACGCATTAAATGTAGCTCCCAGGTAACCAGGGTGCAGAGATGCTCAAGATCTGAGTGCTTTGGGTTAATCTCCTTTTACTCTCCATCTTTGTCTGATGTTCACCATCCCTCTCTCTCCCTACTTCCCTTTCTCCCTCCTTCCCTCTCTCCCTCCCTCCTCATTCCCTCCCTTAGAATTCTTTACAGGAGGGTAAACAGCAGCTAGATTTGGCTCACGGAGGGATCCTTGCTATTTTTGCAGAAACTAACCAGGCGGCAACTAGAATTCTAAGCAGTTGGTCTTTTCATTCATTTAATGCAATAGAACTCAGCGTGATTTTTCAGGCAAGTATTGAGAGACTCTGTAATGGGATTTGCTATATAAAATTTTAGTACACAGTAAGATCAAACCAGTTAATGATGCCAATCACCCAGATGGAGGACAATTCATTTGTCTTTTGGGTTCGCTGCCATCTGAGCAACAGAACCTCGGATGCTTTCGGGATCTATGACATGGTGGTGATTGGATTCCAAGTGCTTTGTTTCCTCTGATGCTGCTGTATGTCTTCGCTCCATCTTTATTTTAGCTTAAGAAATTTTGAAATACCTGGGCGTGATGGCATATGCTTTTAATCCTAGCACTTGGGAAGCAGAGGCAGGAGGGTCTCTGTGAGTTCAAAGCCAGCCTGGTCTACAAAGTAAGTTCCAGGATAGCCAAGCTGTTACACAGAAAAACCAAAAAGTAAAACAAAACAAAACAAAACAAAACAAAAAACACCCCAAAAAACTTTGAAATGATCTCAGTAGAAAACAGGTTGGAAGATAATGAGCACCACAGGATGGGGAGTCAGTACAGTTAAAGTTGCTTAAAACAGAACCCATCCTGCCATCTCTATCGCAAGTGTCACATTTCAGAAAGTACCAGAAGGATGGATACATTTGGCCCTGGGACCCTGTGTGGTGCCACACACGCCGATGTACAGGTGTTAGTAATTTTAAGTGTGACACATATTTGGTGTATCTAAACATGATCCTTTTTTGTATGCTCCAAGAAACCCACAGGAAATGTACCTGGGGTCGCCCTAGGAGAAAGGGCAAAAGCCTGGGCAGGGAGGTGAGCCTAGCCAACACCCTAGTGCCACAGCCGAACAGAAAGGAAGCATAAAAGCCCTGACAAGGAAGAGGTGGATGGGACGACCTTCTGGTCTACTCTTCTCCATTCACAGAATTACTCAATATTTGGATGAAAGGGATTCCATAGATGTTACAGATTTGGAATTTTAGAGAAAATAACACGACAGGATTCCTTGTAAATTTCAACAGGAGGTGGTGTGCAGATTATTTTGGGAGGGCACCACGGCTTCTCCGGCAGGGAGGTCACAGGGAGATGTTGCAACAGCCCCTGTTGTTGGTGGGCAGTGTTGGTGAATACCAGAGGGTGGTATTCTGGATACTTGCCCTGCCCAGCCCTCTCTTTAAGCCATGCATGGCTTCCGGAATTGGAGGTGCTGGTGGATAGCAACGAAGAATTCAGGGCAGAACTTTCCAGATTTAGAGGTCCTTTCTTGTCGGAAGAGACAGGAACTCAACCAAGTCCAGCCTGGAACTGCACAAATACAGCTGTGAGAAAGGAATCTGAAGCACAAATATATTAAGCAGTTAGAAGCAAGCTGGAAAAAATTAGCAATTAGAGAGACCCGGGGCTGCCCATTTGTTCTGTGTTCCCTGTGACTCACTCCTGGCTGGAGGGGGTGGGGGGTGGTGAGGGCTGCTGGGTGGAAGCTGGTGCAGAGGAGGGGAGGTTGTTGGAGAGGAGAAGCCAGTGCAGTCTAGTGTTATTCAGGGCTGCTGACCATAGTGGAAGGGGAGTCAGTGACCTTGTAGAGACTGGTGGGGTCACAGTTACAAAGAACTCAGACTTGAGAGTTTGTGTCTCTGGTCTGATAGACTCTTGGAGGAAGTTCAAAGGGAAGAGGTTAGAACACCCAGTGTGAGGTCAGTTTAGCATCACCATGGTCCTCTTTCTGTTTGGCTAAGGGCCAGCTGTGGGGCCTGCTGGTGGCCTATTCAGCACAGGGAGGGAAAAGCTGCAGGATAAAGCTAGGCAGAGAAAGAGGTTGTGGGTGTTGTTAGAGTTGAGGATAAAGAAGCAAGAGTTGAGACTCCTGGGGTCCTCCACGTCCACCCCAGGGCTGACCTGGGGGGAAGAGAAGCAGTGAGTTGACTTCCACTTTGTCTTGTGTTTTAATCCCACAAGGAAAGAAAGAAGCTAGTTTCTGATAGATTCAAAATTACACTCTTCTGCATTTTCTCATTTTCTTAGTTCAAGATATTTTAAAATTATTGGGGTGAAAATGAAATTAGAACCCAATGGGTGTTCCAAGTGAGGGCTGGGAATTCAGTGTGGTGGAAGGCACATTCAGAGTTTGCCAGCATCCCTTTCGTGGATGGAGAAAAGGCACAACTTCTAGACAATGCTGGGTTGGAGGGAACAGTGGAAGGTATGACTTTGGAACCTGCTTGAGCAGGTCACTAAGCAAGCTGGGGTGATCTCCCCCTGGATCTACAGGAACCCTTCAAATGAGAGGCATCTGAGGAAGTATGGGGTAGGTGAAGAGGTACCCACCAACAGAAGGAGATTAGTGAGCTGCATACCGCTGTGACCGTATTTTGAGGTCTTAATGCAAAAAAAAAAAATTGCCTCTTTGGAGAGTCTCCCCACTCACCTAGTTGCTGTGGAGATGTTATCGTTGGGAGACTTTAAGGCTGGTAGCTGTTTCAGATGGAAGTTCCTGTTCTAACCACAGCTCCACCGGTTGCAAGCACAGATCTCAGGATCAAGATCCCAGGGTTGAAAAGAGTCGCAGACTCTTGGCTTTTAGACACATCTGCCTCCCCTCAGTCCCCGTGTCTGTGAACAGCCAGTTTGTGTGGGTGCTAGAGCCTGGGTTGTCCCATAAATCCAATGAGATCTGAAGCGGACATTAACAAAGACTTCCACGATGCCTTTGAGATGCAGTTGGAGCTGGAGACATCTGTGGCTTGGGTATGGCTTCCTACCTTCTAAAAGTTTTGATGTTAAACAGCTTTGACTTCACATCTGCTGCCCTCGCCAGCCATTATAAATAATGGCAGTAAATGCTGAACTAATACATGAGATTTATATGTACATGGGGTCAAACTCAAAGAAAATATGCTTGTGTTATTAGAATGTTCCAGTCATTCTAGACAAGGACAAAAATCTGTAGGTCTCTAATGGAAACAAGCCTTCTCTGCTAGTTTGCACAGGTCCCCTTCCCTCCACCCGTCTCCTCGGCTTATTCAAGTTCTAAAGTAGTTTCTTTTAAGCCAGTCCCTGTAACATACAGGTTAAGCCTCAGATAGTGTGTAGGGGCTTCCTGGGGGCATAGAGCTTCATATCCCATGTGAAAGGGGACTTGTAGGGCATGTGCTTGTGTGTGTACATGCGGGCACGTGCATGTGCATGCACACCTACGCAAAGCAGGATGGGGTCCTGGAAGTTTACTGAAGTGCCCTTACCCCTAACATGTATTGCCATGGATAGAATTTAAATGTTGTGGCTGCCTGTTGACAAAACCTGCAGGATATTCCTATGGGATTCAGGGCCAAAGACTGTGAAGAGGTTCTGGAGAAATGGCAGTCTTTGCTGCTCCTTCAGAGGGCTGGCTTTCAGTTCCCAGCACCTGTGCCTGGGGGCTCTCAATGACTTGCAGTTCCAGTTCCAGGGCATCTGATACTGTCTTCTGTTCTGCGCAGATACCTGCATGCACACACTCGCACATGTACACAGATAGAGCATACATGAACATACACACACATGCAAATAAATACATAAATCTTTTAAAAAGGACTATGAGAGCAATGGAAGATGGAAAAAAGGGTGTACCTATCGTCTGGGGAAGAATGAACTAGTCCCTGGGGAGATGGAGCTGGATTCCTGCAGGATGATGCTGTTTAGCTCCCTGCACAGGTTAGCAAGTCCACAAGCAGCTGCCACCACGCTGGAGACTTTGATCTGCTGCACATCAGTTGTTTGCCTGATCAACTGAATAAGCCCCTGGAGGGTGTTGAAAGAGAGGGGTGTGCCCAATGCCTTTGGCCGCCAGCACACTCAGAAGAGCTAAGAAAACAAGGGCATGAGCTTGAAAAATCTCTTAGGATTTGTTTATCCAGGAAAAAGGGAGTGGAGGCCATAGCATTAACCGAGGCTAATGAATAGAAACAGCTGACCTGGCAGTCTGTCTGCAGCCCAGCTTTGCTTGAATTTACCTTCCCTCCTGAACCCGTCTGACCTCTCCCCCCTACATGTATGTGCACATGCATACACACACACACACACACACACACACACACACTCATGTACTCTCACAACACACTGTAGCTCATATTCATTGTTTCTTCCCTATAAAGGTCTCATTTCCCTCTCCTTCCCTTAGCCTGCCTAGCTAGTACTAGGTCTATATTGAGTCTCCATTTCTTATTTCATTTATTTGCTAAGCTATATCAAGCACATGCTATGTGCTGGTCACTAGGGCCAGTTCTGGAGACACAGAGATAAAGGCCAAGCCTTCCATTTCATGTTGTTCATCAACAGAAAGAGCTCAGGTTCTGGACAGTCAGACTTCTTACACACAGTTAATTGTGCGCCAAAGCTTGCAACTCTGAGACAGGTAAGTTCAGAGGACTGAGAACAGGTTGTAAAATACTCTAAGGTCAAAATAGTGGAGCCAAATAAGCATAATCAAGGGAGTTCACTCTCTAAAGTATCCTTGTAAAGCACACTGCTCTCAAGACTGTCTTCTAATGAGGCTGGGGGAGATCCTGCACTTCCAGTGGTAGTCGGAAGGGAAGGCAACTGAAGCCAGCCTGCCCATTCGGCTGCAGCCGCATGTGATTTCTGTTCTGTGAAACTTGCCTACGATGCTCCTTAGGCTTGGCTTACTTCCCAGTCAAGAGAACTTTCCTCATGCTGTCTAGTGTCTCTGATCTCCTGCATGGGTTAGAAAATGTATAGATTGATGTGAAAAAAACAAGAGAAAGAAAGATGAGTTTAGGGGCTGGGGAGATGCTCAGTTGGTAAAACACTTGTCTCATGAGTGTGAGAACCTGAGTTCGAATCCTCCAAATCCACATAAAAAGAGAGGGGTGTGCTGGATGTGGTGGTGCAGGCCTGTAATCCTGGTGAGGGAGAGATGGGAGGATCCTTAGAAGCTGCTGGTCATCTAACCTGGCCAATGTGGTAGAGACAGGCCAATGACAGACCCTGTCTCAAAGAAAAGAGGGAAGACCCTTGAAGACCAATGCCTGAGGTTGTCTTCTGACCTCCACATGCATGCCACATACATGCCACGAATGCATATATGCGTATTCCAACACACATATATTCCTACATACAGGAACACACATACACACACACACACACACACACACACACACACACACCACATGAGAGAAAGAGAAGAAGCCAGCCAGCCAAACAAATAGACAGACAGACTATAGGAAAAAGCCCCTCAGTAGAAAGAATGAAGTCAATGAGGAGAGTCAATATGATCAAGAGCAGAAGCTGGGCATTTGGGAGAGACAGTTTTCCCATGGAATAAACTCTTCACTTAATGCAAGGTGATCCATGCTGTTAGACTAGGTCACTTGGAGTAAATGCTTAATTTGATCTGGGAATGGAATGTACCTTTTATGCCTCCTTTTTCAAGAAACTGATGTATTTACAGCTTGCAGTTCATTTACTTAAGATGAGGACAAACTGTGTCTTGACAGTTTCAGGAAGTTAAGGATGACAAATTTTTCCCTCTCACCCCTCACCCCTACAATTATACAAACACACACACACACACACACACACACACCATATACATACTACACACACACATTCCCCCACAAACACACATGGATACACACATGTACACACACACACACCATATACACATCACACACACACCCCACACACATACACCTCCACAAACACATGCACACACTCACACACATTCTGTCTGTCTGTCTGTCTGTCTGTCTGTCTGTCTGTCTGTCTGTCTGTCTGTCTGTCTCTGTCTCTCTCTCTTCCTTGATTGCATGTGTTCCTACGGTTGGATTGTCTTGTACCAGGCTCCAGAGTGTGAGAATTCCACTTGTCCGTTATTATGTGGCGAGGCTATCTGTGGAATGACACACTTGGTGGGGTTGTTGTCTGTAAGAATAGTCAAAGTTTCACATGCACAGTGGCATCTTCCCCTGCCCATAAGAATATGTATTTTGTGGGGTTGCTTTTGGAGCCAGACCTCTCTCATGATGGAATATGGGAACTGAAGGGTTAATTACCCACATCAGTGAGTTTGAAGCTTTGAGACCCCCAGAACACATTGGATACAGCTGAGTGTACTAAAAGAGGGTTAGGGGACTTATCTCTCAAAACATGGAAAAAGAAGGATGTTTAAGATCAGGTCAATAGACATTTTGCAGGTTATGGGCAATATAACCAGAAGAATTCTGCATATCTTCCCAGGCTATTTTTATGTAAAGGATTTTGGTGGGCTGTTCTGTTTAAGAGGGGCCCTTCCACCCTGTCCCAAAAGGAGGAAGTAGGCTTATATGATTAATCAGGAAGTTCAAATTAGAAGCATGGAAAAAACATTCGGACTCTATCCTTGAGAGTTAGTTAACTCGACCAGAAATCTTTGCTTCGTTTGGCTGCCTTCATATCTGTTTTGGGCAGGGTAAATTCTACTGGGCTGCAATGTTTCCTGAAATTCTGTTTCACTGATATGTGTAATGAATTTGTTTATCCTCTTGAACTTGAAAATCCACCCAACTAGCATATGTCTGCATTGTGCCAGGTGTGGGAGGAGGGATAGATAGGACCTCAAAGCTCTTCAGTAGTGTCTAATTGAATGACTGTCAACGGAAGTCTCTGAAGGTCAGCTTAGGGAGTTACCCTTCCCTTTATCCTGCCAACGTATAGCAGTGGCTTGACCCTCATGAAGAATGGGGGTGTTTTCAAGGATGATGGTGTGTCTAGGGAGTATTTCATCAGATATGCTGGGTCCATACACAACAGTCATAGTTTATTTTAACTTTGACCCCAGCCTTTAAAGATGGAGTGTGTTCTGCTTTCTATGGGAAGGGAAACTCAGGAGGCCTTGTCATTCACAGAGATTTCAGTTGAGCATGTCAGCTAAGGCTCTGAGGTTGCTGGGGTTTCCTAGTCCCTAATGGTAGTCTCAGAGATGTATTTTCCTCTTGACTGTGAAACCATGGTGAGCCAGGCAAAACATTCGAAGGGACAGAACATGTTCAATGCCTTTGCAAATCTCTAGCAGAAGAAGTTCCTTGGACTTTATTGTGACGGGGCATGGTATCAGTTGCTGATGTATAGATGTGAGAGGGAGAGAGAGAACGTTGATGCCGTGAATTTTTCCTTCAAAGGTCACTGCCTTCATCGTAAATCCCAAAAGAACAAGATTAGAGATTGTCCTCAGAAACTCATGTTTTTCTTAGGCGTGGGTCTGCTATTTTAGAATTCACCTGAGAATTTCTGGATGGAGGATAAAATGAACCTTTTTCCTGTTTGCTTCCTAGACAAGGTAGATAGGGGTTCCCTTAGCCTTTCTCAACTTCTCCATATGGAAAGGATTTGAACAAGTCTCTATATTTCCCCAGCCCAATTGAGAAAATGATAATAAGGAGTGGAGTTAAAAGGGTTGATTGGCAGGGATCCCAACAATACTTCTAAGCTCTGCAACTTGGGCACAGAGAGAGGTGCCACTGAGCAGGGAATCTGTGGAGGCTCTGTCTTCTTCCCTTTCTCCACCCAGCTCTATGTACTTGAGAATTCTGTCCCAGCACCCATTCCAAAATGTGCACGTGGATATGAGGGAAATTTCTCAGCTCTGAGGAGAAGTAGATTTTGGTGACCCTAGCAGGTTTCTTTACCTCTAAAGAAAATGCTATCCACTGTTCAAGGGACACAGGAGTCATGACTAGAGGATTTTGTCATCACTGGAAACGGAGGCCCAAGGAACAGAGGTACTTTATCCTGGGGCCACTCTGGTTGTTAGTGGATTTGCCATCCATGCTGTGAGGTTGTGGCCTTTTGAAACTTGGGGAAGGGCCATTGTGATTTCAGAAGACTCTCAGTGCAGACAAAACTAGTCACCTCGTCTTTCTGCTTTGTTCTATGAACCATCTTCCAGCTAGTTTTCTTTGGCCTATCATCAGTAGGATTTTCTTTTTTCTGTTTCAGAGGTGCCCTGACCCTCCCCAGGCTTTCTGGGTCATTAAGCCTCAGTCAAAGTTTGAAACTTGCTACTGTTCTGAAAACATTTCCCTCTATGTGTATGCCATATCTGCTTGCCTAATTACGCATTCAATCAATTTTTGGCTCTGATTATTTTCATGTTAGAGTTCAAATAGACTAACAGAACCTTTGATTTAATTGATCACTAAGTTGCTATAAATTGGTTTTGGGTCTTAAGCAGGAATCTAGGTGAAGTTGGAAAAGTATTGAAATGTGTCTTTGGCACCCAGCTGTTTCCCTTCTCTTTTCCCTCCTCCTCATGATTTTCTTCCCTGTGTGCCCCACGTTAGTTGTTTCTCTTGGAAAACATTTGACAAATATAATCATTTCATCTGATTAGCTAGTTGCTTGTGTAATCCCAGCAATTTCTAAGAAAATTTTAGGCATCTTCCCACCCCACCCACTTCAGTTTGTGCAAGAACTTAGGTGTCTAAACTTGGCTGGACATAGAATACCTGGACTTTTTTTTTTTAATATAGGGTTTCAGGCCTGATCTTGGAGCAAAAGAGAAGAGAATTCTGGATTGCAGCCTGGAAATTGGTATTTTCAGACTGGAGCTCCAGGTGATTGTGCTAATCACTGCCTTCAGCTGGAAGGTCCCCCAACCCTGAGATTTGGTGGTCCTGTGATTTTATCCTTCTCTTTGCAGCAGGTCATTGGCATAGAATGGACTAGAATGTCAGAGCCCGTCTGCGACTAGCAGAGGGGAGAATAGTTTCCACTCTGGACTCCAGAGGGTGGAGGCTAGGATCAGGGTTAGTGAGGGTGGTCTCAGGCCATTAGACTTGTACCTGCCGTGACAGTCTGGAGGACAGGGAATGTCTTCTACCCTGTTCTTTCTTTATCCCGAACACACCCTAAGCCTGGGGCCTGGCAGAGAAGGCCCTCTGACAGATGTCGAGCTATGATTCTATGCAATCTGGGTCTCTGACGCTTGGCATTTCCTCATGTGCAGTTTAGTGTAGTTCAGGGCTCAAAGGTACAAACTGAGAGCACACTTTATTTACTTTGCTATGTTGTGGGTGGAACGTAGTTTGTGACACTTTATTATACCTTTCAAAGAACACTTATGTATGTGTGTATGTATCTCTATCATCTACCTACCTATCTGTGTGTGCACGTGTTCTATCTATCTATCTATCTATCTATCTATCTATCTATCTATCTATCTATC
>LOEQ01001267.1:288944-302733 GCA_001685075.1 Bramus lutescens
AGGATGTCAGGGGAGTGGGGTGCCATCAGGATGTCAGGGGAGTGGGGTGCCATCAGGATGTCAGGGGAGTGGGGTGCCATCCGGATGTCAGGGGAGTGGGGTGCCATCAGGATGTGGGAGTAGAGCCCATAGGAACTCAAAAGATTGAACTGAAGATCCAGGACCAGCCACTACCCGGTGTTAGATCTTGGGTGAACTATTTCCTTTACCTGGAACTCGGCTTCTCCATGTGCAAATAAAGTTATGCCTGGGTGAGCTGACAGTGATTCTGAGATCTGTGATCCCAGATGTGTGTGCGTGTGTGTGTTTGTCTGACTTGATATCTGGGGCAGATTTTAGCCTGAGGAAGCTTCTCTTCCTGAGCGTAGACTAAACTGTTTTGTATGTGTGTACATGTGTGTGTTAGTTTGTGTATATGATTACCTTAATATGGAGATAGCCCTTATTTGGCTGTCATGTAAAGAAAAAACACCTATAACTTCTGCACACTCCTTTTTTGCTGAGACATCAGTGGTGAGGACAGCTGGCCTGGGCCTGTATCCACATAGTTGGCAGGGACAGGATTTCCCAGGAATCTTTTCCTGACACCTCCAGGCTGGATTACATGCATAATAGTCTCTGATAATTAATAGAATCATATCTACTCTTTATTTTTGATGACAAACATCAATATAATTACTTAATTATATTGAAGGTTGATGTTTAGTCTTCTTACCTTTGTTCATTCATTATAAAGTATATGCCAGGTACTTTGTTAGTTAATACTTCATGGTCAATAAATTATGGCCCAAGAATCCTTCAGTATACAGGACAGAGAATAGTAAATCTGCCTTCCACAAACTATGGCAAGTATGGTCATTGATATTTTATACAAATTACTTAAGAGTAGTTGTATAACCATAATGGATTTGCCTGAAGATCAGAGAGGGTAAAATACCCACACTGGTTAGCCATACAGGCCTGACAATGGTGGCACACACCTTTAATCCCAGGAGCCACACTAGTTAGCTATAGAAAGCGGGCAGGAGTGGTGCATGCCTTTAGTCCCAGCACTAGAATGGAATATAAGGGGAGATGAGACAGGAACTTTCTCTCTTTCAATTTGAGGATTTCTTAGCGGTAAGAGCTCTCTAGGGGCTTGGCTGCTTTGCTTTTCTGATCTTCAGGTTGAGCCCCAATATCTGTCTCTGTTTTTTTTAATTATGCTGAAGATGATTGTAAAATTTTTTCCTTAAAGAAATTTTGGGAGGCTGGAGACACCCCTGGGAGAAGCAGGCAGGTCCAAGACACCTCAGGGAGTGCCAAGCGGCCTTTGAGTGCACCAAGTAACTGGAACGATGGTCCTGACTCCACCACAAGGAGCAATCATCTGAGCCTTGAACCCACTGGCACCTGGAGCAGTGCTCACTGGAGACAAAGCCCCAGCTACACCAACTGGAGGAAAAGTGGGTAGACAACAAGGTGAGAACACACTCAACATCACAACAAGCAACATGATAACAGTAAAACCCAAAGACCCTACAACAGCAAGACTTGAACAACCAAATATGGATGAAACAGAAGAAAACAACCTAAAAATAACTTAAGGAAAATGATTGAGGTCCTTAAAGAGGAGATGAAAAATTCCATCAAAGAAATGGAGGAAAAGACAAATAAAAATTGGAAGAATCAACAAATTCCTTAAAGAAAACCAAGAAAAAGCAATCAAGCAGGTGAAAGAGATGATTCAAGACTTGAAATTGAAATAGAGACAACAAGGAAAACACAAGATGAGGTAATTCTGGAAATGGACGATATGGGTAAATGATCAGGAACCCCAAATGCAAGCATAAGCAGCAGAATACAAGAGATGGAAGAGAGACTCTCAGGCGTTGAATATACAATAGAGGAAATAGATTCATTGGTCAAAGAAAATGTTGAATCTAACAAAAGCTTAACAAAATATTCAGGAAATATGGGACACTATGAAAAGACCAAACCTAAGAAAACTAAGGATAGAACAAGGAAAAGTCCAACTGAAAAGCACAGAAAATACATTCATCCAAATCATAGAAGAAAACTTTTCCAACCTAAAGAAGGACATGCCTATGAAGATACAAGAAGCCTAGAGAACGCCAAATAGATTTGACCAAAACCAAAAATGTCTTCTCACCACATAATAATCAAAACATACAGAATAAAGAAAGAATATTAAGAGTAATATATAAGTAATCTATAAAGGCAGACTATCAGAATTACACCTGACTTCTCAATGGAAAAACAATGAAAGCCACAAGGTTGTGGTCAAGTGTTATGCAGACATTAAGAGACCATGGATGCTAGCCCAGACTACTATACCCAGCAAAACTTTCAATCACTATAGAAGGACAAAACAAGATATCCCACGACAGAACCAGATTTAACCAATACCTAGCCACAAATCCAGCCCTACACAAAATTCTAGAAGGAAAACTTCAACCTGAGGAAGTCAGTCACACCCACAAAACCACAGACAATAAATGATCTCACAGCAGCAAATCCTATGAAGGAAAAAAAAACACCAACATCACCAACATCGAAAACTAAAATGACAGGAACTCACAATCACTGGTCATTAATATACCTTAATATAAGTGAACTCAACTCGCCTATAAAGAGACACAGGCCAACAGATTGGATACAAAAATAGAATCCATCCATCTGCTGCATACAAGAAACACACTTCAACCTCCAAGATAGACATAACCTCAGAGTAAAGGGTTGGGAAATTTTTTTTCAATCAAATGGACCTAAGAAATAAGCTGGTGTAGCTATTCTAATATCCAACAAAATAGACTTCAAACTAAAATAATTCAAAAGAGACAAGAAAGGACATTTCATATTCATCACCGGAAAAATTCATCAAGAGGAAATCTCAACTCTGAACATCTATGCCCCAAATACAAGGGCACCCTCATATGTAAAAGAAACATGACTAAAGCTTAAATCACATATTAAACCGCACACACTAATAGTGGGAGACTTCAACACTCCACTCTCACCACTGGACAGGGCTGCCAGCAGAAACCTAACAGAGAAATAAGACAGTCAACAGATGCTATGACTCAAATGGACTTAACAACACCTATAGCGTAGGGTCCGAGATAAGGCCCCAGAGAAGATCAACAGCCATGTATACAATAAGAAGAGCACTTTATTATTTCCAGCATTGGGATGGCACTTGGCGGCCCCAAAGAAGGTCACAAGCTCCTTTTAAGTGGAGTTAGGGGAAATCCAAGGAGGAGGGATTAATCTGTGGCCAATTGGTGGAGAAAAGATCAGTCTGGGTGCTGACTGGTGGGAGGGACTAGTGGTTAGGGACCTTCCAGCAGTAGGGTAGGGAAAGCTGTCTTTAGTTAACAGGAGATTGGGGCACCTGCTGAGCCAGCAAAGGGGTTTTGGGGGCTTGCTGAGCCATGAAAAAGAGCCATGGAGTGCCTGCTGAGAAAGCAGAACCTTGTGGGGTGCTTGCTGATTGGTTGTTCCTGTCGTGGTTTTCCTGAACTATCTCCTTAGCTCTATCCCATTTTAATGAACCAAAACTAAGGCTTGTTTTTTTTTTTAATCAGGGCTACTAGGAGAGCTTGTCTTGGGCTTTGTTCTCCACTCCCCACCAGCCCTCTTATATAGAACATTCCATCCAAACATAAAAGAATATACCTTCTTCTCCGTACTTCATGGAACTTTATCAAAAACTGATCACATACTCAGTAACAAATCAAACCTCAACAGATAAAAAAAGTTAGAATAATCTCTTGTATCTTATTGGATCACCATGGTTTAAAGTTAGAATTCACCAACAACAATAATTTCAGAAAGCCCACAAACACATGGAAATTGAACAATGCTCACCTGAATCACAAAGGGTCTTGGAAGAAATAAAGAAAGAAATTAAGACTTCCTAAAATTCAATGAAAATGAACACATAACATACCCAAACTTATGGGACACAATGAAAGCAGTGTTAAGAGGATAATTTACAACAGTAATTGCCTACATAAAGAAGCTGGAAAAATCCCACACTAGTGAGTTAACAGAATACCTGAAAACTCTAGAACAAAAAGAAACTAACTCACCCAGGAGGTCTAGATGACAGGAAATAATCAAATTTAGAGCTGAAATTAACAAAATAAAGAAAACAATACAAAGAATCAATGAGACAAAAAGTTGGTTCTTTGAGAAAATGAACAGTATAGACAAACCTTTATCTAAACTAACCAAAGCATAGAGAGAATATCCAAATTAACAAAATCTGAAACGAAAAGGGGTACATAACAACAGACATAGAGGAAATCCAGAGAATATTCAGGTCATATTTCAAAAACCTGCACTCCACAAAATTGGAAAACATAAAAGAAATGGACGATTTTCTGTATAAATATCACTTACCAAAATTAAATCAAGACCAGATAAGAAAATGAAATAGGCCTATAACTTCTAAGGAAATAGAAACAATCATCAAAAGTCTCCCAACCAAAAAAAGCCTAGGACTAGGTGGTTAGAGTGCATAATTTTACAAGATTTTCAAAGAAATAATACCAATACTCCTCAAATTGTTCCACACAATAGAAACAGAAGGAACATTGCCAAACTTTTTACAGTTACAGTTACTCTGATACCCAAGACACAAAAAGACATTACTAAGTAAGAGAATTACAGACCAATCTCACTCATGAACATTGATGCAAAAAATACTCAATAAATTACTGGCAAATCAAATCCAAGAACACATCAGAAAAATCACCCACCATGACCAAGTAGCTTCATTCCAGAGATTCAAGGATAATTCAACATACAAAAATCTGTCAATGTAACCCACCATATAAATAAACTGAAAGACAAAAAGGGCACGATCATCTTATTAGATGCTGAAAAAGCCTTTCACAAAATTTAACACTCCTTCATGATAAAAGTCTTAGAGAGAGCAGGGATACAAGGAACATACCTAAACACAATAAAGGCAATATACACCACGCCAACAGCCAATGTCAAACTAAATGGAGAGAAACTCAAAGAGATCCCACTGAAATTAGGAACAAGACAAGGTTGTCCACTCTCTCCATATCTATTCAATATAGTACTTAAAGTTCTCACTAGAGTAAAAAGACAATAAAAAGAGATCAAGGGAATACAGATAGGAAAAGAAAAAGTCAAACTTTCACTAGTTGCTGATGATATGATAGTTTACATAAGTGACCTCAAAAATTCTACCAGGGAACTTCTACAACTCATAAACACTTTCAGTAATGTGGCAGGATACAAGATTAACTCAAAAAAATCAGAAGACCTCCTTTATATGAAGGATAAATGGGCTGAGAAAGAAATCAGAGAAATATCACCCTTCACAATAGCCACAAATAACATAAAATAACTTGGGGTAACTCTAACCAAACAAGTGAAAGATCTGTATGACAAGAACTTTAAATCTTTGAAGAAAGAAATTAATAAAACATGAGAAAAATGGAAAGATTTCCCATGCTCTTGGATAGGTAGAATTAACATAGTAAAAATGGCAGTCTTACCAATAGCAATCTACAGATTCAAGGCAATGCCCGTCAAAATCCCAGCAAAATTCTTCACAGACTTCAAAAGAACAATACTCAACTTCATATGGGAAAACAAAAAACCCAGGACAGCCAAAACAATCCTGTACAATGAAGAAACTTCTGGAGGCATCACCATCCCTGACTTCAAACTCTACTACAGAGCTACAGTAATGAAAACAGCCTTGTATTGGCATAAGAACAGACAGGAGGACCAATGGACTCAAATAGAATTGAAGCCCTGGATATCAATCTACATACCTACAAACACCTGATTTTTGACAAAGAAGATAAAAATATAAAATGGGGAAAAAGCATATTCAACAAATAGTGCAAGTATAACTGGATATCAACAAGTTGAGAAATGCAAATAGATCCATATCTATCTCCATGCTCAAAACTCAAGTCTAAATGGATCAAAAACCTCAACATAAAATCAACCACACCGAGCCTCATAGAAGAGAATGTGGGAAGTGACTTGTACACATTGGCACAGGAGACCACTTCCTAAATATAACCCCAGTTAGCACCAGACATTGAGAGCAACAAATAATAAATAGGACCTCTTGAAAATGAAAAGCTTCTGTAAAGCAAAGGACACAGTCAACAAGACAAAATGGCAGCCTACAGAATGGGAAAATATCTTACCAACCCCATATCAGACAGAGAGCTGATATCTAAAATATACAAAGAACTCAAGACACTTGATATCTAAAGAACAAATAATCCAATAAAAAATGGGGTACAGACCTAAACAGAGATCTCTCAACAGATGAATTTCAAATGACTGAAAGACATTTAAGGAAATGTTCAACATCCTTATCCATCAGAGAAATTCAAATCAAAACTACTCTGAGATTCCACCTAACACCTGTCAGAATGTCCAAGATCAAAACCATTGATGACAACTTATGCTTGTGAGGTAAAGGGAACACTTCTCCATTGCTGGTGGGAGTGAAAGCTGGTACAGTCACTTTGGAAATCAGTATGGTGCTTTCTCAGAAAATTAGGAAACAATCTACCTCAAGACCAGCAACACTACTTTTGGGTATATACCCAAAGATGCTCAATTGTACCACAAGGACATGTGCTCAACTATGTTTATAGCTGCACTGTTTGTCATAGCCAGAACTTGGAAACAACCTAGATGCCCCTCAACTGAAAAATGGTTAAGGAAAATGTGGTATATTTACACAATGGAGTACTGCACAGCAGAAAAAAATAATGGCATCTTGAAATTTGCAGGCGAATGGATAGGTCTTAAAAAAAGTCAAGTGAAGTAAGCCAGATCCAGAAAGACAAATATCATATGTATTCACTCATAAGTGGCTTTTAGACATAAAGCAAAGAAAAATCAGCCCACAAATCTACAACCCCAGAGAATCTAGACAACAAAGAGGATCCGAAAAGAGACATACATGGATCTGCATAGGAAGGAGTAAAGGCAAGATTTCCTGAGTAAACTGGGAGCATGGGGGTCATGGGAGAGGGTATAAGGAAAGGGGAAGGAAGAGAAGGATTCAGACAAAATGTATAGCTCAATAAAAGCAATAAAAAACAGCAAAAAAGAAATTTTGGAAAAGTTGTAGGAATAGTACAGAGGTCGTATTTACTCTTTAGTCAGTTTTTTACTAATTTTAGCATTGTATACATTCCCGGGGCCATTATCAAAACAAACTAGTTCTGGAAAAGCTGGTACCTAATGAATAAACTTACCTTAGAGGAGGTGACTGGCCCTTCTGGAGTGAGAACTGGGGTCCTAGAGTTTGTTATTTCCCCTCACCCAGGGTATAGCTCCTATCAGGATAGGTGCCAGCCTGGAAATACCCAGGCCTCAGGAGCTGGAAATTCAGATGTCCACTGAGAAGACTGACATAAGATTCTGATGACCCTTCCAGATTCGGATTCTGCGATGTGAAATCCGTTGAGGAAGCAAATAGTATCTCCTAGGTCTTAGCTACTGTTCACAAGCAGCGCTGCGTACGGTATAAGACTGAAGAAATGATAGCTATTAAATTGCTAGACTTTAGTGTTTAGATAAAAGTCACACCCCTATATTCAAAGAGTCTGAAATGTAATATCCCAGCCCTCTAACACCCCTATATCTAAGAAGTCTGGGATGATTGGAAGCCCCTGGTCTGGCAGTTACCCTGACTCAGACTCCAACTCCCAGCCTGCCAAGTGGTGACCCCTCCCTGGGGAGGGCTAGGACCATTTCCCAGGCTGTAAAGGCTTGCCTATTCAGAAAGAAGAACACGTGTTTTTGGGCTTTGTGTGGGATCCCCCCTCTGTCTCTCTCTTCCATGCTCTCCAGGCCACTGAAGAGTGCAACATTTATTAAACATGGGCATTTTAATTTGGCTTATCTGGTTTGATTGGATTTCTTTGTGCCAGCGGAGCACCTCATCTTAGGAAATATTCCTAACATTTAGTAGTCAGCACAAACATTTGAAGAAAGCCAGCACCCTATGCATGTGTACACACAGCAAGCTCTGTCTTTCTGTCTTCATTCCTTGGCTTCATCTTGTTCTTTACACGCTGCACAGTGAAGGGAATTGATTGGGCTCAGGCGGACCTGGCCAGTGACCTTGGATGAACTCAGTGACTTTGGGAAAGGAGCTTTAGTCTTGGACCTCTTCCCTAAACCTTGAGAGGAGACCCATCCCTGAGACGACACTAGCCTTTGGTTTTTGTACTGTCTTTCTCTGTGTCGTGTGTGTGTGTGTGTGTGTGTGTGTGTTACAAACCTGTGTGCGCAGTGTGTTAGTCTGAACATACACATGTGGAGCAGTGGTTGATTCTGCATGTTGTAGCATTCTCTACCTTACTTTTGAACACGGGCTCTCAGTGAGCCTGGAGCTAGCCATTTTGGTTTGATTGACTGGTTAGTGAGTCTCTGAGATCCACCTCTCCACCTCCCAGCGCTGACAGTACAGGTGTCACACCTAACTTGGATGGATGCTGGGGATCTGAACTCAGCATCTCTTTCTTGCCCAGCAAGCTCTTTACTCACCGAGCCACTTTCCTAGCCCCTTCATGGTTTTATTCTGTTTCTTTCCCATTTTTCCATACTTCTTGGTTTCCCCATCCCATCTGCTCTTCTGTTTCTCAGTTCCCCCATGTGTTCTCATCACTTCTCCCACTCCAGCCGTCTCATTCTCCACCTCTTTTATCCTCTCATTTCTCGCTTTCTCTTCACCCCTCCCTTGCATTCCCTTTCTCTACTCTTTAGTATAATGTTTCTTCTAGGCTTTCATGGCACAGCAGACGCTATGGCAGTTCGTCCAAGTAAGAGGAGAAAAGAAATGAATTAAATCATAGTATTGGCAACTGGCAATTTGCTTCAATCACAGAAAAATGTTCCCGGCTTCCTTGAATATTGAAACACTGATGAAGAACAGATTCCCTCTGGCAGTGAAAATTCCCCTCTGTCCGAGTTTGGCATCAAGATATCTTGCTTGATATTACAGGCAATTTGATGTGTTCCCTGCTCAGCAAAGTTGGAACACATTTCAACCAACCTATGTATTGGTGGAAAACCATTTTTACTTTTAATGAGGGCGTATAAAAATATATATATACATTTCCACTGATTTCTTACACTTGGGAGGTCAAGATCTGATGACATCCAGGCAGGAAGGCCTGGGTTTTTCCACTTTGTCTGTGGGGAAAATGCTGAAATTTAGACGCTCCCTTCATCCCCACCCCTTTGTTAGACTTCACTGATTTTAATAAACACTTTCCTGCTCCAGTTTCCTCAGTGACATAGAAGCAGAGGGACATCAGTGAGATGGTTCTTCCAGGGGTCACCTCTATCAAGGACAAGGACTCAGTGACAAGAGACTTGATTCAGACAAGTATGAGGGTGATGTTAGGAGTAAAATGCAAAAGAAGGAATGTCAAGTCTGCGAGGAAATACAGATTTTGAGAGGCAACTTCTCCAATGTCGTTCTGCTAGGTACAGGAGGGCCAGGGGTGAATGGATGACGAATCAAGGGGACACATATGACAGCCTGCAATGCTGTGGAGGAAGGCAGGGTCAGTGAGTCAGAGATGGGCACTGGAATGTTCTAGTAGGCCAGAAATTATGGCTAATGAGAAAGAGTTTTTTTTGATGTTGCTCTCTTTCAAACACAGCTTTTTCTTAGGGAAGACTCATCCTTTGTCTAGTACCTTCCCTCTCTGTGCTTCCCCAGCCAAAACCACCTGGGTCTTTGGATGGGAGTCCCAGCAAGCATGGCCATGATATCCAGCAGGAATCTTATGTGTCACCTAGCCCAAGAGGGTTAACCTGGAGCTTCTAGACAGTTCTAAGAATGCCTTGGATTGAAAAATAAAATCACCTCTGTGCCCATTTATCAAGGGCAAGAAGGGAAGGAGGAGATGTTTGAAGGACCGTCCCAAGTACACTGACTCTTCATTCCAATCCATTAAACACGGTGAGAACCTAGAACCAGAGAGGTGATGTGGCTCAACCTCAGCTGCTTGTGCTGCCTTAACCTGCAGTTCACATTTCAGACTTGGAGATGCTAATGGCTCATCTAACAGCAGAGCCAGGCTTTTCCAAGTGCAGAGGCTCCTTCTGTCCATTCCCAGCAAGGGCTGGGTGGGGGAGACTTCCACTACCTGCCCATGAGAGCCCGTGCCCTAGAAAGCTGCTTGAACAGAGTCAATTTCCATGAAACAGGTGCTCCCTCTGATCCTCTCTGTGGTCAGCCTTTTGACCTGCAGAATGGTAGCCCAAGCCTCTTTAGTTTAGGACCCTGATGAATGGAAACTTTAAGACTTGAGATCATGTAGATGCTCTGAGTCCAAAGAGCTCTGCTCCATTTATAGAGGCAATGAACTGAAGGCTGAGAATATTCAGGAACAAAAATAAATATGTAGAGACTTTTCTTGTCATGATCTCCCAGACAATACACTACAACTGTTTACTTTACGTTAGGTTCTGTACACAATCTAGAGATGATCTAAACTATACCGAAGGATGTATTATTTTAGTCACAACTAGTTTTATGGCAGCTGCAGATTTTTGTGCTGTCGGGGGTCTTTGAACCAACCTCCCATCTATAGGGAGAGACAGATACATATGGTTCAATGCCTTGGATCTCCACTTACTGTAGCCCATGCCACAGTCTGTATCTTTAGTTTATAAATGTGCCCTAAGTGAGTCACCTGGCTTGGTGCCCCGGAGATCAGTGCCCCAGAGAAGAGGCGATGGAAAACTCCATGATGAGAGAGACTCTGAGGGCAGCAGAACGTTCCGCCAGTCAACAGAACAGACTCAGGACTGTGTTAGCTGGTGGGAAATGTATAAGACAGAAGGGCCTTGGTTCCTAAGGAGATAGTGGAGCAGTTCTGACATCAGGTTTAAACTAAGTTGACTGTGCAAAGTAACATAAAGGCACAAGGAAGTGTCAGGCAAGAGACTTCAATATCTGGTGTGGCCAGAGGATCTCAGGTAAGGGCAAGGTAGACGTGAGCCCTGTCTGGCGTGACAGCTTGGTTTTTACAGAGAGGCCAGGCTCAGGTGAAGACTTTCTGTCTGGGAAGGCAGGAAGACACTATGCAGTCCAGACTGACTTCAGATCCCCAATTCCTCCCTTTCAACCTCTCCAATGCTGAGATTATAGGTGCAAGCTACCACACCCAACTTCAGTTTAGATAAGCTTAGTGCAAACTCTCGAGACAGGTGTTAGATCAGTTGTGGTTTTACAAAGAAAGAGAACCAATAAGGACATGTGTTATGTCATTATGAAGGATGGCAAGTTATGCAGAAATGATTCTCATCTGGAATCCAAAGGCCCATAGGCTGCTCTAGGATCAGAAAGAAACAATGTCCTAGCCTGAAGGTTGCCATGGGGAATTATGTTCTTTCTCAGGGAATAGTCAGGATTTTTTTCTGCTTAGGATTTCTGCTGTTTGCACAGTGCTCACCCATATTATGGAGGGCATTTTGCTTTCTTTGACCTAACAGTTGAAATATCAGCATCATCCAAAAACTCTCTCTCAGAATGAAATACACATTTGGCCAAATATCTAGGCACCATGTGGTTCAGCTGACCACATGAAATGAACCATCACAAGTATGATGAAGATCCATGTCTTCATGTTATAGATGGAAGGGAAGCACAGAGAAGCAAAATCAAGCACCCACAGTCTCTTAGATGGAAGATGATAGAGCTAGGATTTCGATTTATGTAGCCATTGCATAATCTTCCAAAGTCCTAACTTTTATTTTCACTTAAAGAAGGGACAATGGACAACTACACTGGGGTAACTTAGTGCATCACAATGAATGCCTTAAACTTCAAAATGCCTCTGCTGCCATCTTATTAGCTGTCCAGAGGTCCTCCATGAAAAGAAGGGGCTTAGGTTCTTTGCCTCTGAGTCTTTGTTTTCTGGGGACCAAGTAGCCAATTAGCAAGCCTAAGCCAGCTTTATCTAGGCATGCAGCTTTCTCACTGGGCCACAGGATGGAAGAAAGCTTGACAAGCAAATTCAACTAGAGCAAACTTGGCCACCTGTGGCTCTATGGGGGGTCCTGAAGCTCAAGAAGACATTGAAATCTTGAGGGAAGAACAGGCTCCTGTGAGGACTGTGTTTCTTTCATATTTCTAGGGGTGGGAACCTGGCTGCCTGTGTTCAGAGCATCTTCTCAATCGCTAAATGATATAGTAGGGCCCAGTCCACTGTGGGTGGTGCCATCTCCGGGCCAGTAGGCCTGGGCCTTATATGAAAGGCAGAAGAGCAAACCAGATTTGAAGCAAGCCAGTACATAGCGTTCTTGCATGGTCTCTCGTGTTCTGCCTCTAGGTTCTGTCTTTGGTTTTCTTCAATGAAGGACTGTAACCATTAAGCCAAACAAACCTTTCTTCTCTAATATGATTTTTGGTTATTGTTTTATCACAACCACAGAGAAAGAAACCAATACAGGCTTATCTCTGGAGAGCCAGATGGTGGTATCTTTGTTTCTGGGTTCTTTACTGCAACGTATTGAGTCACATGCCTGGTTTTGTGTCATTACCAAGCTGCATTTGTTACTATGAGTTTGAGAGCAGATATTATGATACTTTTAGCATTTCTCCTTTTGATCAAGATTGCTTTGGCTGCTTGAGGTCTTGTGCTTCTGCATACATTTTAGGATTACTTTCCTTGTTCTGGGATTTTGATGAGCAGTTCTGCCTATCTATGAACATGGGAGCTTCTCTTACTTTGTAGTTACTTCTTCAGTTTCTATTCTCAGAGTGTGCAGGATAAAGCTGTGTTTTAAGTTTAAACTACTGTGATTAAGAGATCTATAAAACAAAAATTCCTTAACCTTTGAGACTACTTGCCCAAGGACAGATAATGATAACTTAGTCCTGGAATGCTGTAAGATTCATGTAAGATAACAAGCCATGTGTTTTTATGCCTGTAAAAAATCTTGGTTGCCCGAACTGCGTGGGGTGTACTTGATCACATGTAGGTGGGAGGTAGGCAGACAGGAAGTATGTCAGAATATATGCTTGCCCCTGACTGGATGAAGGTGGGAAGTACATGGCCTTGTGAATTTTGTCTTATAAGCCTCTGACTAACATAATTTGGTACCATATTCTGGGATCGCAAGTATGGACCTGGCCAGAGCAGTATTTAATAACACTTGCTTCAAATTTGGCTAAAAAATTGTGGTAGTGGTCTTAGTTTTGCCTAATGGGATTAACAAGTATTGTAAGGTTTTCCTTGTGAAGGTCTTTTACTTCCTTGCTAGGCTTATTACCAGTTTTCTTTATTTTCTTTCTTTCTTTTTTTAAAAAAAGATTTTTATGAATTTGGAGTATTTCCCTGAATTCTTAGTTAGCATGTGTAATACTACTATGTAGAAAAGCTGACTTTAATGGATGCTGACTTTGTATTCTGCTATATTGGTGAAGGGTTTATCATATCAAAGGGTTTCGTTTTTTGAGACAGGGTCTTTCTATAACATAGGCTGGCCTAGAACTCTCTTTGTCATCCAGACTGGCTTTAACATCTTGAGCTTCTTGCCTCAGTTTCCCGGGAGTATAGGCATGCACCACGATGTCCAGGCTAAAATATTTTAAGCACAAGATTATATTGTCTGCAAAGATGGATAGTGTTAGATTTTTTAAAAATGCTCCAAGATCCCCAGTGGCAGTAGGCAGCAGGAATGCTTTAGGTCCCGAATGGTGGTAGCGGGCCATGTGGCAGCAGACAGTGGGCCCCAGGAG
>LOEQ01001267.1:322933-347379 GCA_001685075.1 Bramus lutescens
ATCTATCTATCTATCTATCTATCTATCTATCTATCTATCTATCTATCTATCTATCTATATCTACCATCTACCCCTTTATATATGTCTATCCCCCTCCCTCTTGCTCTCATTTGTCTATCATACATAGTCATTCATAATCTATCAATCAACATATACCCATACAGAAGGGCTTTTGAGAAGACAGCATGCAACAGTCTTTGGTGATAAAAGATCCTGGGATATGTTGGTTAGACTTATCCAGTTTGCCATTGTGGTTAACCGAATCCCTGAAAGACATAGGTAAATGGTACTTCTGTTAGAAACTACCACAATCCTGGCCAATCATGTGGGCTGTATAAAGCCATGAGCATCAGTGCCTTCTCCAAGTGGCACTTGTGACGGAGACTGGAGCTCATGTGCTGTGCTGCTGCACTGGAAGGAAGTATCTTTTGCTTGGCAGTGTTCAAAAGCCTTAAAAGAGATGCTTTTCTGACTGCCAGTCTTACAAAGACCCAAGGTAGTGAGCTGACAGACACAGGGAGTGGCTAGCCTGGAACACTCCCTGGCTTTGAGCTATAGCTTTCCTTGGCTGGGGAGTTCTCTTCACGCTCGGCTTGTTCTGGAGAACACTGCGTGCTGGGTCTGTGGATCTGGGCTGGGAAGCCCTGGGAAGACAGGCAGGTTTTCCAGATCGCGGCAGTCTGTAGGGCTCCTTGGGACCCTGCAGACGTTTCCAATCAGTTGGGATTGGGTTACACCCATGATGCTGATGGCTTTCCCATGGCCTGTGCTGCCAAGTGAGAATCTACATGAAAACGTAAAGACCCCTTTCTCTTTGGGGGTCAGGGTCTCAGAGCCCTTGGGAGGTACCAGTCCATCTTTCTGGGGTTCTTCAGATCCCAGGTTATAGGAAAGAAGGCATGTTCTGCTTATTGAGGCCAGCCAGGGGCTATGTGGAGTGTCTCTTCCTATTTCTCCTCCCTCTTCTCTCTTCTCCATTCCAACAGTCATTCCCCCAATTAAACCATTAAATCTGGTTTAGTTAACCGACTATAATGAGGGAAACTAGAATACAGATCACCTTCCAACTATCTCCTGAAGTATGTTGGCAATTTTCTCCATTTTTGTCCTGCTTCCCTACCATCCCGCTGCACCTTTGGGGGAGGTCTGGGGAACAGGCAGAAAACTAAAATCATCGGTAATGCAGTTTGCACCCTATCATTGACATCACTGACTCCCCAAGAATCCATGGTGCATATTAATCCCAGAGAGACCCAGAGAAGCATTGTCTGGAGTGGATTACGCTGACTCAGGTTCTGAGGCAGTAACTGAAGCCATGGTCCCTGGCAAGCCAGTGTACTTTTTCTTGTGAAATAGTGGGAGGGAGGTGTTTTAGGTGGTTCCCAAAGACCCTTTTGTTTATGAGGAACCCAGCTCCATGTCTGAGCTTGCCCCACCTTATAGCATTTTCCCAGCATGCCACTCTGCTCTTCCTGCAGCTTCTTCAGGCTGGTTCTCTAATACATGGGCTTATGTGGGTCTCCGGCTGTCCCCTCCCCAACAGCTCATTTCCACCACTTATTATCAAGGGGATGGGATTCATCAGTCTTTTTGCTCACTGTGGCACTGAGACTGTACAGTCTAGCGATTTGAGCCTTGGTTCTTCCTTCTCCTGGGACAGTCACAGTGAGGGTGACAGTGGTGGACCAGAGCTGCAATGGTGACTGTTATCTGTGGATGGAGACAATCAGGAAGATAGTAGGGATTCACTTCGAGTTTTTCTTTTTATGTGTTTGTGTTCATATGTGACAGTGTGGACGTGTATGGGCCTCACGTGTCGGTTCTCACTGTCCACTCACCTTTCATTTTGTTTGAGGCGGGTTCTTTTGTAGGTTGTTGTTTAATGATGAGGGTGCTGACCCTTGAATTACAGGAGACGCTCCTGTGTCAGCCACCTGCCTCTGGTTGGAATACTGGAGTTTTGGATGGGCCCAACCACACTTGGGATGGCCAGAATCCTGGGAATCCAAATTTATGTTATCAGGCTTGCTCAAAAAGCACTTTATCCACCGCGCCATCTCCTCAGCCCCAGGCTGTAGATTCTTAATGGCTAGCCTCGGTTTTCATTCTGTCAGTAATCCTGAAATGGATTTACAGTATTTTCTCAAAGGGATAGAATTGTCAGTTTGGCTCTATTCAAGTAGGGCATTTTCAACAAGGACCTAAACACTTTGCAACTTGAAGTTCAGAGAGAGAGAGAGAGAGAGAGAGAGAGCGCTTGGATTGGCACTCCAGTAACTGCAAGTAGTGTTTGGTGTGGAGTCCTATGAATGCTTGGGGGGGGGTAATTCATAAAAATGCCATGAATAGTCAGGTGTAGTGGTGCAGGTCTTTAATCCCAACACTCGGGAGGCAAAGACAGGTGGATCTCTGTGAGTTTGAGGTCAGCCTGATCTACAAGAGCGAGTTCCAGGACATAAATAGTAAGAACCTGTCTCAAAAAAAAAAAAACCTAAATGCTGTGACTACTTTTTCCATCATAGCTCTACCCCATTCTGTGATGTCTCAGAAACCTTACAAGGGAAGGGTGGGAACTATTTAACCTATTAAACTATTTTGTTTAACTTTCAGTCCCCTAAGATTATTTGAGAACAGAATCCATTTTGTTTTAGAGTATTTCCTAAGCCCATGCACCTGGCATTCTGTGACTCCAGGAAACGATACCCTTGGGTGAAGTCTGCCAGTGGGAGCCGCTTGTTTTGGCCACATCGCTGCACACTTCAGTCCTTGCTCAGGGTCTGTGAGAGTGGGATTCTCTCTTTTGATTTCCATAAAGGCATGCACATAGAGGTATATGTTAGTCTTGACAAACCAACCGAAGGCATTCTAAGACTCCAAACTCAAGTGATAAATTCAAAATGCATGAAATAGAAAGAAAGGAAATGTAGTTATTGTGACAGCCAGAGAGATGTACAAGCCCACTCCCAATTGAGATACATCTTTTTAAAAGGCAGAAAGTCTAGAGGCTAAGTGGGTAGGGTGAATTCCTCCAGATGCAGAGAGCTCAGATGGCAGTTCTCTGCCTAAAGGCTTTAGAATTCAGGGAGACACACTGACATCTAAAAGTACAGTTCTTGGGTGTATCAACATAAAGGCAGAAAAAAGACGGTGAAAAATGCTGTAGGAATGCTGTTGATTTTGTCACCGTTTATAAGACAGTGAGATGCTTGGCTCCATGGACTATCTTTGGAGAGAAATTAAGGAGTATTTGTGGAGTATCTGGAGACAGTTCTTTGGAAGATTAAGGAAGAATTTTTCATCTGGTTCTTTCCCATCTTTTGATTTCATCAAAGTTTACCTTTCCAGGCAGCTACTGGGAATGCCAGAGCCTCCATGAGGCAACTGATTAGAACAGGATGCTGGAGTTCCAGAGGACCACGTCACTTCAAGTGTGCTAGAGACTGTACCAAAGCCCAGCTTCTGCTCCGGCAGACTGAGATGAGTGGAGCTTTAGGAAACCCGAGGTGATGGCAGGGGGAGCATCCAACCTTCTCCACTGCACACATGGCTGAGACCAAAAGGGCAAATCTGGATAGAGAATAAACTGAGCACAGAGTCATGATTGTCTTGAGAAACAAACCTAGATGATGCATGTGAAAGAGAACACAGTTACCTTTTGTCCTAATTTGAGACTGACTGGTCAGTGAGAAGGCCAACTGCCAGCAATGTCACATTATCTTCTGACATTTGACAGGAGCCATACCTGAGTCATGAAGGGTGACTATAGGCCGTTGGTTACTCTTTCTCCATCTGGGAGTCATCTCCAGTCTGGCTGTGAGATTGGGGCCTGATGTTCTGGGAGAGGGTTTTGCCTGTCCTAATATTTAGGCTATGGTGAGTTTATTTTGGTTCAAGCTTGGATCATCTATTCTCAGAGACCCATGTGTCCTCTGTAGAAGCCTTCTCTTTGTGGTCTCCTGCTTACACTGGTAGACTTGGACCAGCTGGGAGACCATCTAGAATTACACCTTCATAGGGTCCCACAAAGATTGTTTCTATTAAGCTTTTTGAATGTTTTGAAAAAGAAAATTGAAAAACAAAAAAGCAACTCCTGCCCACGTGTCTTGGGTAGATGTGGAATAGTTTCTGAGTGTCTAGTCTGTGGGGACAGTGTTCCTTCCTTTCTAGAGATAGCTTAATTTGATGCCTTAGGATCATGGAGTAGAGAGACTAAGTGGGAATAAGAAGTCTGTGTTTGGATGTCAAGTTTTAGGGTGGTACTGGATGTGAACCTCAAGTTCATTTCAAATGAGCAAAATTATATCATAAGCCAATGGTGGGTCAAGGCTGTCTTTTAACTTGCTAAAGGTCACATGGAGGCATTGGGATTAAACTCAGAAATGCCTGAATCCAGTCTGTTCGAATCTCTTTCTTACCCTGTGGGGCAATATCTCCCTTCAAGGTTCCCAAGTTTAGCATTTAGCAACCATGAGTGCTCCATGAGGACCTTACTTTCTCTGAAGACCAGTGATACAGTTCTATCTGCAGAGGTGAACACTGTGTAGTGCATGCTTTGGGACCTGATGAACTTGGATATATGTCACATTGTTTTCATTTTTCCCCATCTTAGGATGGACACTCATTCCTTCTCTCCTAGAGAAAGCCATTATGGCATTCAGTTCAATTAGGGTTGGGTTTTCTTTTGTTTTGGTTAAGTTTCTAATTTATGCTTCCATGTAAAATCTGATTTAATGCTGTAATTGCTCCCTGCAGGTATCATGGTGGCCATTCCTAACTCTTGATCATGGTCATTTCTCCAAGAATGCCATAGAAAAAGGAAACTGTCTTCATGATTTTGTTCTCACTAATAATTTTGAGATCTGTACAAGTACATTCCTTGATCATTTGATTGTAAACAAAAATTGCAAGCATTGCTTTTACTGAATTTGCCTTGAAGAGTCTTCCTGATGACTCTGATAATTTCTTGACATACAATTTGATTTTATTTGAAGGCATTTAGTGAGCAGTTATTGCATGCTCCATGTTGGGCTGGGAGATGGTGGTCCAGTGGCTCTGTGGACGTCTTCCTAGCAGGATCTTTCAGACTTGCAGAGCCAGACAATGATCAAAGAGCAAAGACAGACATGTGTGTACTTACTAGTACATGTGATGGCGGAAACAGGAAAAAGCCATGTGAGGTGAGCTGAGCCCTGTTGAGCAGACAGGCCAGAGGCCAATGGAATACTTGGCCTGATCCTGGACACATTGCAGGTCTGTTCTTGTGGATGAGCCATGATCCTATAAAAAATAACTTCTGCCCCTCTGGACATTACCAGTGAGACTGTGGGCCTAGGAATGTGAGTCCTCTCTGTTTTGTACTGTATAAGCCACATAAAACTGTCAGAGGCTGCAGAATGCGCACAGATGTTAACACAAGCACAAATACTTAGAAGATGAAAGTAAGCTAAGATTCCTTCAGGATAAATGGGAAAGGAATTTTCCCCAATGACTGTTGAAGTTGCTAAGTAAAATATCAAAGACACATAGTTTTCGCCTTGTATTTTTTCAAAATGGTAGATTGCAGAAATTTTAAATAAATATTCACTGACACAACTTCCTGCCCATCTTTTGTCCCTCTGAGTTTTGACCTTTGCAATCAGGCCTAAAATCTTCCTATGCTTGTGAAAATGAAGACTATGAAAGAGAGGAAAATAAGGGTATGCACACCTTTAATCCCAGAACTAAAGAGGCAGGAGCAGGTGGATCTCTATGAATTCAAGGCCAGTGAGGTTTACAAAGTAAGTTTCAGGCTATCCAGAGCTACCTAGTAAGACTCAGTCTCAAAACAAGCACAAACAAACAAAACAAAACACCCCTCCCAAAGGCAGATCTTTCATGTTAGTTAATGCACTTACACAGATGCTCTGCAGGTGCACCCAGATGCTATTTGTCACATGATGTAGTGTGTGTTATACTTCTTTTCAAGCTCAACATCTTTTATCCTGTCCTCAGCAGAGTTGTCTAGAAATCAGAGTCCAAAGCCAAAAATTGTATGTTGAACTAGTGAGCACTCTCCAGAGAAGGTGTGTGTGTAGATATAAAAGTTTGCTGAGCAATCAAAATGCAGAGTTGTGTTGTGGAATATTTGTTTAACTATGCAAAGATGTGTTGCATTTGCTTAACTATGTAAAGATGTGTTGCATTTGTTTATATTGCAAAATATTTGTTTAACTATGTAAATATTGCTGCATTTGTTTGATTATGTGAAGATGTGTTGTTGTTTTACCTTGCCTGCCTAAGGCACCTGATTGGCCTAATAAAAAGCTGAATGGCCAATAGTGAGGGATGAGGTATAGGTGGAACGTCTGGGCAGAGAGAGTAAGTAGGAGGGTGAATTTAGACTGGAGGAAAGGGAAACGAAGGAAGAAAGAAAGGGAGATGACAGGGAGACACCAGAGGTCAGGCAGACATGGAGGAAGCAGGAAAAGTAGGAAATACAAAATGAAAGAAAGGTAAAAAGTCCCAAAGCAAAATGTAGATGAATAGAAACAGGTTAAATTAAGTTAAAAGAGCTAGCGGGACAAGCCTAAGCTAAGGCTGAGCATTCATAATTGATAATAAGTATCTGTGTCTTTATTAGGGAGCTGGTTGTCAGCCCAAAGAAAATTAACTACAGAGTTGTGGATCCCAGTTTCAGTGGATACATTTACGAAGCACTCCTGTACCTAAGTGTTGGGAAACACTGCAGAAGAGTGTGCAGAAAGATTCTAAGAGCCAGGGAATGAGGGAGTTTACTGTGAGATCATGTTCCCTAGTAATGTCAGAAGCTACTTCACTTATAATGTCTCCCAACATGACTGTCCAAACATGACCTGAACATAGACAACACCAACAGATATGCTGATGTGTAAGGGGGAGGCCTCAACCTTACACAAAGATCTACCAGTAACTGAGGAAAGCTGGGAGCAGGAGAGGTGGTCCTCCCAAGAAAGAGTATGATCAGCCATGAAAACACACATACAAGTTAACATAGTGACTCAGTAGGTTCTATTCAGGAATCCATATGTATAGCATATACATACTTGCATGCAATAACTATTAATGGAAAAAACTCACAAATTTTAAGAAGAGCAGGAAGGGGTACATGGAAGAGTTTGGAGGGAGAAAAGTGAAGGGAGAAATGGAATTATATTATAATCTATGCAAAAAAAAGGTTGGTGAGGGTTGGAGAGCTGATGTTGCAGCCCCAAGTCTGAGGGTCACCTGCTTCAGAATTCCCTTTGTCGGTGGATAGAAGGCAAATCTTTTCACTTAGTTGGCCTTTTTATTGACTAGATGAGACCCACCTATTCGATGAAATTAATCCAATTTACTCAGTGTCCACTTATATTTTCTCTAAAAACATCCTCACAGACCACACCCAGAACAGTATTTGAACACACATCTAGGTAGCCAAGTTGACACATAAAATTAACCATCATGCATGTGATTGGCTAATTTGGAAAAATGGTACCAAGGAGGAACTTAGAAAAAGGAACAGGAAACTAGGAAGGAGCGGGTCCCAACGAAGCACTTCAAGATGGCCATGGACAACTGGGTGGCCCAGGTCTGTGAGTGACAGAGTCCAGGAAATCTTTCACCAGGTGGCTGTTCACACTCTGCTCTTCTGGGCTGTGTATGTGAGAGTCTACTAGTTTCCCCAGGCACAGAGGCCATCATAGCCAGAGAGACTGTGAGCAGGAATGGGGCTAGAGGGTAGCTGGAGGCAGAAAGTTAATCCAGGAGGCATCTGCTCCACGCTGAGACTTACACAGAACTGGCAGGTGAAGCCATGGTAGGTGTGAGCAGCAGAGCTGAAAGGCTGGAGAAAGTACTTGAGAGGTGACAGACATCTCCTCTGTAGTTTCCTTTTCTTGAAATCCCTGCTTAGGGGTCTAGGGTGACACCCCCCTCCCAGCCCCTAAACTTAAGAGCCACATTAGAGTCCCCACTTTCCTTCTGCTTCATATACAAGTAAGGCTGGATGATTCAATTTTTTTCTTTAATATGACACATGCAGAAACAGCTCCTATATTGTGGCTACCTCACTCCCGTCCTTATAAACTCCTCTTTGGCTTTTAAAATTGTTTTGGAATGGTCTGCGCTTCTAGCCTTAGGTGCTTTCTGGAACAACCTGCCTATAGTGCACATCTGTCTATGCAATGCACCCTCCTTGAAATCCGCCCATAGTACTGAAGCCAGAAGAGTGCATCCTAGCTCCTCCCCTCAGCACACAGCCCTGTTATAATCTGGCCATGATCTTCTCATTATGTCTTTTGCAAGACACTCCTGGGATGCTCTGTTTCTCTTGGGAAGGGTCTCTGGGGCCACCCAAGGAAGCAGCATGCTCTTTCACACCCTAGCGCCTTTGGTCACTCTATACCCTCTGCTTGCAATGTCTTCCTTTTTTCCCCCCTCCACCCTTGGCCTTACTTCACCTGGTTAAACATCTATTTTTTCCAGACTGTGTTCGTGGGTCATTGTTCCCTCTGATGTTCTGTTGAGCCTTCCAGATGCAGGGTCATCTGCACTGTCTTTGCTGACCTTCCTGCATCTTTGGGTCTGTGTCGTCTGAATTTCACTCATGGTCAACTTGTCTTCCTCAAGTAGGTTTGTCACAGCAAGATGCCTATCCTGGCCAAGTCTTTGTCATGGTTCAGCCTGACACAACACAGATGCTCAATAAAAGGGTTGCAGAGAAGGTTGATAGGGGGCTGTGGAGGAGGCCCCGCCCTCCACTGTAGACACTGATGCAGGGAGCTAGGAAAGGGTCACATTTCATTATACGTGGCTTGTGTCCATGAAGTGTTGTGGGCAGGGATTCATGCACCCACCGCTCTGAAGTCCCCTTTTCCTTACAGGCAGAATCTTCTGGCTCAGGCAGAAGTTGAGTTCTTGGGGTCTAGCCAGGAAGGTTAAGTGCAGGCCTGTCTCCTGCCTCTAAATTCTGAGAATTTGTTCCCTAATCTCTGCTTACAGGGCTTCTAGGGCTGGAGTCTATGTGAAAGAGGCCTTTGTTTGATATGGGAATGGCTTGGGGATAATCTCTCCTTGGACGCATTTTAATTCACTTTAATGACTCTGCCTCCTGTCATGCTTTTCTTCTAGGGATGGGGGTTGCTGAAGAGATTATAGAAAGAGTGAACCTGAGTCCTGCATCTAACCTTCTTTAGAGGGTGCTGTTATGAGGAAAGAGGGTGTTCTGAAAAATATATTAGGATGCTGGGGTGGAGTGGACAGAGAGAGCTGGGCAATTGAATACCTGATTGTATGCATACACTGCCAAGCTGCATACGCTTACCTTATACCAAGTCCTCCCACCAGCCTCCCGCAGCCCCCCCTCTCCAGGGGTGGGAGCCAGACAAAGCAGACAACACAAAATGATGTCATCCCCAGGACACTGAGCTTTCTCTCTCTCTCTCTCTCTCTCTCTCTCTCTCTCTCCTTTTTTAGCTTTGTATCAACACAGCTGTTTGTGAGGTGAGGAATGCTGGACTGGGAAAACGCAAACCGGCTGCATTAATGATCTTTCTTCCTTGCCTGCCTTTCCTGAACACAGGAGGCTGGAATGCTCAGGCTCTACAGACCCATTGTTTTTGGCTGCAAGGCCAGGCTGTTCAGCTTTCTGCCCAGGGCTGGGATGTCAAGATACGGTGACTGTGCAGAGCATGTCTGGCCAGAGAAGCTTACTGATGCTTGAGCTGGAGGTGACACCTCAGACCATCTGGGGAAGATTCCCAGGGGATGCAGGGATAGGAGGAGAGATGCAGTATAGAGGTTGGAGGGGTAGAGGATCCTCAGTAGAGAGAGATATTCTCTGCACTGCTAGTGTTACCCACACTGCCCCTGGCTTCTGGGAGAGGGAGTGGTGAGCTTTGGGTGTCCCTCCATGTTAACTTCTGAAGGGGGTTAAGGGCAGCTCCATTATAGCCCTCCTCTCCCTTGCCAAAAGAATATATGTATAGTCACTATTTGAGACCAAAATGTCCCCATCCTCTTGAGGAGATGATCCCTGGGCAGCTAACAGGAGGAAACTGAGCTGGTGTCATTCAGATTTTTGGAAGCCAGGGATTGGTGTTGGGTTTCCATTTCCAGATGGAGACCTCTCTGGGTATGGTGGTCAGGAAAGTTTTTATATCCGCTATCAAACAGTATTCTGACTGGGCATATGCTTGCTTCTGGGTCCTCTACTCCCTTCTGGCCCTACCGGTACTCTCTTGGTGCACATTCTCTTGCAGGGTTTGTGGTCACAGCTGTGGAGAAATAGCAAAGACTCCCAGGTCTCTTTTGTAAGCAGCCTGTCCTGGTGCCCTGAACAACTGCCAATGTGGAATGGCTGGGACCCTTATGTGTTAAGTTAAAAATCCTTCAGGGTGGGAGTGGGGGTCCACAGAGACAGAAGACAAGCCTTCTTCCATCTCCCCAGGCAGAGACAGAAGACAAGCCTTCTTCCATCTCCCCAGGCAGAGACAGAGACAAGCCTTCTTCCATCTCCCCAGGCAGAGACAGAAGACAAGCCTTCTTCCATCTCCCCAGGCAGAGACAGAAGACAAGCCTTCTACCATCTCCCCAGGGTGCATAGAAATCACAAGTCATGAAAATAGCTAATGGTTGTCTCTGTTGCCTACAGCATTTGCAGGACTGTGTGCTCCTGCCTGTTGGCAGTGTGTTGGGCAGCATGGAAGGTGCTTTGCTCGGTTTCAATTTTAGCCTCCTAACATCCAAGTCTTATGAAATGATTATTTTATGAATAATGAAGGAAAACCTGAGATAAAGGTAGCTTAAGACTCACTAACCAATGACAGTCAAGAGCCAAGATTCATACCAGTTTGCATTTGGACGTTCATGTGATCTGGGAATTCAGAAAAGAAGTGGGGAGGGCTGAGTAGAACAAAATTTAGACCCACAGAGGTGGCAGCTGCCTAAGTGAGTTCCTTTGAGGAAATAAAGCGACATCTTTGCCTTCCCCAGATATTCCTCTTAAAGCCAGAAATCCAACCACATAGAATCCTTTGGAACCAAGTGTGGCATCCCAATTTTACTATTTTTAAGTGTAGATATTTTTAGGAGAGGAAGTCTTTGATCCATTAAAATGCTCTGTAGGAGAAACCCCTCATCTTCTTTTAAAATATTTTACTGATGATTGTGTTTGCTGTAAAGTAATACTTAACAGAAAGTAGTTTGTATTGGAATAATTGTCTGGGAGGTATGTCTCTTAAGAGAGTTGAGAAGTGCTAATCTTTGATATTTGCAAAATGCATTTTAAGTAGTTCCTCAAACTGATAAAAAAATCTGCTAGGAGAAAGTAGGAGAAAATTTCACCCTTTTGATCTGAAAAAAAAAAAAAGATAAACGTGGGTATTAACTTTCTGAGATAGAGCTACCTAATTGGTATCTTTGGGATTCTACTTCAAAGAAAGGAAAAGAAGGAATTTGAAAAAATATTGTTGGTTTGGAACTTCAAATATGATAAGATGAAGTGATCTTTGTAAAAGCACTCAGGAAAACTCTGGAGTTGCATGAACAGAAGCTGTTGTTCCTTCCAGGAATTATAGGACAACAAAGAAAGAGACTAAGAGCCTCTTCTGAGGCAGCTTCTCCTTACATTTTCTGTAGGTATCTGTGTACAGGGTTGTTCACAGATGCTACCGAATAAGCTGTGCTAGACAAAGTTTAATACTTTTTTCTTTTTATATAAAAGGAGTCATGAAATATTTTACTTATGCATAGTAATTCTTCCAAGGAGCACCTGTATAATAGGATTCCAATCTTATGTGACCACTACAGAATCGTTTTCACAGGGAATAGGGAGATGAGGTTGTATCTCATGTGGCCAATATCAGGTATTTTATTACAGTAACACAAAATGGACTAATATGACATTTAAGTCCATTTCATCTCTAAGATCTGTTGAAGTCCAAAGGTTAGGTGGGATCTTTTAAAGGATATAAGCATTGTACAGTGTTATGGCTTAAATTTGAAGTATTCCCCACAAGGCTGTGTGCTGAAGATTTTATCCTCATATGGTGGTTAATGAAGAGGTGGTTCTCTGGGGATGTGCCACTGAACATTATATCTTGTAACTAGCTGTTCTGTGACACCTTTCTTGGGGTAATGTGAACAGACATCTACTCACCCCAGATTGGAAACCAATGGCTGACCAAAGTACGGATACCACCAAAGTCCAACTTGGTGAACTGATGAGTTATTTGGAGAATATGGGCAAGGAGTTTTGAGGAGAAATTGCTCAAAAATAGCTGTATCACCAAAGTCTGCCCCAACATGAATGACATTTTATGAAATCTGGAAGCCTGGCATACACTACACAACCTACCTGTTGGGGGATATTTGATCAAACTGTGAACTCTGAGCTTGCATCTGTGTTAATTAAACAAAATTGACCTTGGGTCAGGAGGCTGAGTTAGCAATAAGTTGATATGAAGTAATCATAGAGCACCACAGGGCATCTGGAAGAGAGAAAGAGATGCAACAAAAGAAGTAGGGAGGAATTTGGAGTGGCATAAGCTATTTTTGTTTGTTTGACAGAGTGGAAGGATACTTTTTTTTTTTTTTGGAGACACCAGTAAGGAGAGAAGGTTAGCTAGGTGTTACTCAGCCTCTCTGAGCTAGCAGGTTTTCATCCCAGCCTTTGAATCTCGAGTCTTATTTATCAAAAGAATGATAGAGATTTAGTTAAAGCTACCTTTAGTGGCAGTGGCAGAGTTAGTGCCTGAAGGAACAGAATTCCCACTAGGCTGTGGCCTGAGCTACTAGGCCTCTGACAGAGAAGCAGGCCCATAACTGCAAACTCTCAATTGCTGTTTGAAATAACAATAGAGTAAGGAACAGCCACTGTGCCGAAGTTAAAACATTATGTGCTCCAGTGTATGACATGATCACATGGACAGAAAAGACATGTCAGCTGCCTCTGCTGCAGTTGCTGCCTGGACTCTCCACGGGAGCACTCACAGCAGTTGGCTGCCACTTCCTGGGACTCTGGAAATCAGGGTCATGCCTGAAAATTTCAGGAGGGGCCTGAATTCACCACCAACACCACCAACAAAATGAGAAGTCAGCAGATTTGGTAAGATCCCTGGGAAGTCCCTTAGGTGAGGGAATATCACAATGCAGGGAGCTAGGACCCTGTATAGTGCTATTATGGATGGTTTGAAAATGGGGAATTTAGATGAAGGTATAAATGGATTAATTGGAATTGACAAAATGTTGATTGTAATTACTATCAGTTTGGTAATTGATATTTTATCCTTAAGAAGTTATTTGGTAACTGTACCAAATATGATAATTTGACTGATAAGATACAAGCTTCAGAAAGACTCATCAATGAAAGTAAGAAAACTTTCATAAGAGACTGATGGTGAAAGATACAAAATAATCCCACACTATTTCAGAATTATGTATAATAAAGGGTTATTTATTTAGGGGAGATTTACAGATCACTGTCCTAGATCACAATCCTCTGCACAAATGGGGAATAGTAAAAGATTCTAGCAGCCAGAAGTGAGAGCAAGATAGCAAACACAGGCTTTACAGCTGCATTTATAGTATAAGAGACCACGCCCAAGTGGGCTGGTATTTTAAAGGCTATTGGCTGAAGGAGAAGAAGGAGCTCTCATGGCAAGAGACAATATTTTTTGAGACAGGGTTTTTCTCTGTATTGCTTTGGAGCCTGTCCTGGAATTAGCTCTTGTAGACCAGGATGAGCTCAAACTCACAGAGATCCTCCTGCCTCTGCTTCCCGAGTGCTTGGATTAAAGGTGTGTGCCACCACCACCTGGCTAAAAGACAAATCTTTAAAGGACTTACTATTGATAAAATTCAAGTTTTAGAAAGAACTACTAAAGGAAATAAGAGAAATACTCAAGTACAGATAGAGGAATTTTGAGCAGAATCTATCACCATATTCCATTATGAAACTGAATCCAGTTACCATATAAGAATGATCCCCAGATGACAGCCCCCCAAGGCTATAAGTTAATTGGAATCTTGTAGAAATGTTAGATTTGAAGAGATTTAAGGAAGTAGTCATTTCATAGAGTATGCAGTCAACTTTGTGAAGCAGATGTTAAATTCATGGGCAACTAGAAACAGAATTATTCCACAAGATTGGAAAGATTTAGTTACAGAAATATTGGAAGCTGGTCCTCAGTTGCAATAAAAAACATGGCAGAGAGAGGAAGTTGGAGTCATAGAACGAAAAATAGCGCTAAAGGTAATGAAATTTCTCAAGATTAGCTTCTCAGTGAGGGTCAGTATGCTGGTTTGTAAAGCCAATCTATATCAAATGATCACATCTTGGTTCTATGCCATATAGCAGCTTTGAATACTTGGGATAGGGTTGAAGAATCAGGAAAGAGGAATGAGTCATTTACTAAAATTGTTCAAGGCCCAAAAGAAGCTTTCACTGTTATTTTAACAAAGATTGATTTCAGTTGTAAATAGAATATTAGACCCAGAAGTGAGAATCCTTGAGTTTTAAAAATGATAATTCTGAATATAAAAGGATGATTAGGCCTTTAGAGGCAAGATCATCACCCATACCTGAATGAATTCAAAATATAGCTGATAATGGATCTCACACTTACCATGATACTTGAATAGGAGAAGTGATTTCTACAAATTTCTACACTGCTCTGGATGAGAGAACGGCTTCAGTAGGCAAAGCAAAATTTTCAAGAGAGTCCATAAAACAAGTATTTTGGTAGGCTTCTACAAATGATCAAAGACCAAAGTTAAAACTACAAATAAATGGCATTGATATTGAGGATTTGGTAGACACAGGTGCAGATGTGATAATAATTTCCCCCAAATCTTGGCATCCAGATTGACCTCTACAGGAGGTAAATGTTCAGCTTCTAGGAAGTGGAACTTTATTTCAGGTAAAACAAAGTGCAAGATGGATTGAGTGTATAGGGCCAGAAGGACAGATAGGAAAATTAAAACCATGCGTGTCTAACATAGCAATGAATTTATGGGGATGGGATTTGTTGCAGAAATGGAAAACCCAGATTAACATTTCTACAATCTCAGAAACAAGCCATAAAATTATGTATGCTTAGAGAAAAATATTAAAAAATATTATAAGCAATGGTCACCAACTGTTCAGGTTGTACATAAGTAGGGCATAACAGCTGCTGAACTTTTGAAGTTCAGCCTATATTTAAAATGGGTGGAACAATGGCCTTTAACATTAGAAAAATTATAGGTATTAGAACAGTTGGTAAAGGAGCAGCTAAATGCTCATCATATTGAAAAATCTACCAGTCCTTGGGATCATCCTATATTTGTTATTAAAAAGAAATCTGGAAAATTGAGAGTGTTAACAGGTTTAAGAGCCATAAATAAGATGTTTCAGGAGTGGGCCCTTTACAGCCTGGAATTAATTCCATTGCCTTTTTATTACTTAAACAATAGTCAATTATACTGAGTGATTTAAAGGTGCTTTTTTGCTATACCTTTACAAGAACAAAATAGAGAAAAATTTGCCTTCACAGTGCCTACTTATAATAATTCTCAGCCTGTTAAAAGCTACCATTGGTAAATTCTTACATAAGTAGTGTTAAACAGTTCTACTCTATGTCAATATTTTATACAATAGCCATTAGAACTAATTTGTAAATAGTTTCCTCAATCTATATTTTACCATTTTATTGGTTGATTCAGAAACAGATTCTTTAGAAAAATGTTTGATGAAGTAAAAAAATTTTGTCTTTTGAGAGATTATAAATTGCTCCTGAAAAAAACACAAAGGGGAGATTCTATTAATTATTTAGAACATAAGATAGGTTTACAGAAAATTCAACCATATAAAGTACAAATCAGGAGAGATCAATCACAAACGCTTAATGTTTTCAAAAATTGCTGGGGGATATTAACGGGCTAAGGTCCACAATTGGATTAACATCTCAAAAACTAAATAATTTATTTTAAACCTTACAAGGTGATGAGGACTTATATAGTCCAAGAAAACTGTCAGCTGAGACTGAGAGAGAGAATTGGCTCTGGTAGGATAGAAATTATAGGGTGCATGTGTGAATCACTTAGATCCAGAGCTTGGTTGTATTCTGATTATTTTACCTTCTACTCATTCTCCTACAGAAATTCTTATGCAGAGAAAAGATAATATCTTAGGATGGTTATCTTAGCACATAAACAGAGTAGAAAAACTAAAGAACTATCTAGAAAATGTTTCTGAATTGATCCTGAAAGAAAAATTGAGAGTGTGTCAATTAGCAGGAATACATCCAGCATAAATTGTAGTACCTTTTATGAATGCTAAAATTTCTTCATTATGGGCAGAAAATTAATATTGGCAAAAATCTTGCGATATATTTTTGGGGAGAAATTAGCAACAAATATTCCAAAAGTTAGAGACTTCAGTTTATAAAAAGAACTAATTGGATTCTCTTCATGTAATAAAGGGAACATCAGTTTCTGGAGATCCTGCATTCTGTACTGATAGAAATAAATCAAGAAAGGCAGGTTACAAATCAGGAAAATTAATCAAAATGGCTCAAATCCCTTATGAATTAGTTCAGAAATCAGAATTATATGCTATTCTCATGGTATTATTAGATTTTCCTTAAACTCTTAATTTAGTTACTGACTCAATATGCAGAAAGTTGTTTTGCATATTGATACTGCTGAACTTATTCCAGATGATTCAGAAATCACTTTGGTATTTATTCAACTACAAAATGTAATCAGAATTAGAAATCATCCTTTGTCTATAACACATATCAGATTGCACATGGGTCTATCAGTACCTCTAGTACAAGGTAATGACGAAACTGATCAGCTATTGGTAGGAAATGTGTTATAAGCCTCAGAATTTCATAAGAAATACCATGTTAACAGCAAAGGTAAGACTTTTTTATTGCTTAATATCAAGCCAAATAAATTATAAGTGTCCCACTGTTCTCTGTATAAAAAAAACTCTATTACCTGTAGGAAGTAACAAAAAAAGGTAATCAAAGAAATAAAATTTGGCAAATGGATGTGTTTCACTTTGCAGAGTTTGTAAATTTAAAGTATGTATACCATACCATAGATACATATTTAGGATTTCAATGGGCATCCAATTGCTTTAAGTTCTGAATAGGCTGATTCTGTAATTGCATATTTATTAGAAGTCATGGTCATTAGAGAGGTAATTGTACAAATTAAGACGGGCAATGTTCCAGCATATGCCTCTAGTAAAATGAAACAGGTTTTTCTTGCATTTCACAACACAAAGCAATCCTACAGAACAAGCAGATATAGTAAGATCTAATCACAATTTAAAAGATATGCTTAATAAACAGAGGGGGTAGTAAGACCCCCCCAGAGATTACTTAGTACTTTATTGATTTTAAAATTTTAAAATGCTAATAATAAAGAAACATTGACTGTGGAGAGACATTTAATAACATAAAAATGCTAAAGTTAGTCAACCTGTATATTTTAAAGATATTTTGACTTTAGAATGGAAACGGAATATGTGTTATGTTGGGGAAGATGTTTTGCTTTTGTTTCCATAGGAGAAGAAAAGTTATGGCTACCATCAAGATTGATAGATTAGATTCGAGCAGGAGAAATCTCTTGATTAGAAGAGACAATAGTTCATCATACAGCTTGGTCGTTCAATCCAAACTGACTTATAAGACTAAAAGATGCCTTTCTTTTTCTTTTTTCTTGTTTTGTTTTGTTTTGGAGCCTGTCATGGAACTAGCTCTTGTAGACCAGGAAGGCCTCAAACTCACAGAGATCCACTTGCATCTGCCTCCTGAGTGCTAGGATTAAAGGCGTGCACCATACAAATGCCTTTCATTTGATCAGGTATGAAAAAATAATTTTGTATTATTAAAAAGATAATACTTTGTCAGGCAGTTCTGGCACAAGCCTTTAATCCCAACACTTGGAAGGCAGAGGCAGGCATATCTCTGTGAGTTCAAGGCCAGCCTGAGCTACAGAGCAAGTTCCAGGAAAATCAGGGCTCTTACACAGAGAAACTTTGTCTTGAAAAACAAAAAACAAGAACAGATACTACTTTTTCTGTTGTCAAAAAACATTTTGTCTTAACAAAGATAAACCTGAAAAAAGGAACTCCCAAAGGTTAGGTTTGGGGCAAGGTTTTATTTTTGTCTTTCTAGGAGAATAAAAGCATCTAATTAAGGAATCTGAAGTCCAATGGACAAATGAGACATCTGAAGAAGAAGGACAAATCATTCAGAAAAAAATTTCCAATGAAAAAGAGTAAAATTGGCCTAATGGTATAGCATGCTTTCAACAAGATCATATTTAATAAATTTTCCAGATACTTATTTCTCCTGTTCTCCACAAATATAAAAGGCAAATGATATTTCTGTGGTCCCAATTCCATTTAAAATTAAAGCTGGTTTTGAAGTTGGATTGTACCTCTTTCCCTCTTTAAACCCAAGCATACTTGTTAAAGGAAAATCCAAAATCTCTGTCTCATTTCAGAAGAGCCATCTGATATGGGACAGAAGAAAGCCAAAATTAAGGGACTAATCTATTATCCTTTGGTTTTATTTTGACTCGTTAAAACTTTTCTTTTCTTAAGACATAAATATTATCTCTATATTATACTAATGGTCATATAGAGTAGAGTACTAGCTAATTCTAGAAATATAGGCTTCATTTAGCATCCTCTATATTATTTTGGGCTCCAGTCTGAAGCAGTTAAGTAGGAATTAATTTTGTGTACCTCAGATATACTTATTAGATTGTAGCCCATTAACTTCTCTGAGATCTCCTGCATATGGCATTTAAAATGTTTAAGTGTTCTTCAATGACCCTTGACCATTCTTAAACAGTGATCTTTGAAATCTCCAAAAGGATGATTGGACCCCACAATGACAATTCCACCCAGGTTGTGGTAACAACATTAAGCTGGCAAATACCACCCAAAGATCAGCTTTGAACTACAAACTGCTCAGGATAATTTTAAGTGGGTTAGCTGGGAGGGTCCAGATTCATAGACTACTCCAACCAGGACTTCAGATAAGCCCTGCATTTTGTCATTACACACAGACTGGACAACCAATGTTATAACTAGTTTCCCCAGGTCTTGACCATTATCTCAATTTTCTCAGGGTCCCTTAAAGATGCCATCATCCTAAGACAGCAGAAAGTAATTTAAAGAATATGACACCCACATCTAAGAAAACATTTTGAGGTCTAAAAAGATAGTTTTGGGTTGGTAATACAAGTTAGGACAGAAAGTGAATTAGGTATCAAACTTTGGACTCACCAAGACAGGATAGATAATAAAGTAGTTTCTCTAAATTTGCTAAATACCAATGGCCTGGACATTGTGAATGTAATCCTTACTTGATAATTTCTTCTTATTATATACAGTTTTACTGTATTAGAGTTAAAACCTTTTTATTTAAACAAATATGAGGAAACACTGGGGGATATTTGATCACACTGTGAACCCCAAGTTTTCACTTTGCATTAATTAAAATAAATTAACCTTGGGCCAGGAGGTTGAGTAAGCCACTAGTTGGCAGAAAGTAATTATAGAGCATCAGAGGGCATTTGGGAGCGATAGAGCGGCATGGCTTTTTGTTCATATATTTTTTTTTTGGCAAAAGTGGAAGGACGTGCTGTTTTGGAGACTCCAGCAAGGAGAGAAAGTTAGCTAGATGCTACTCAACCTCTCTGAGCTAGCATGTTTCCACTCCAGCCTTTGACTCTCGAGTCTTATTTATAAATAAAACAATGGAGATTTAGTTAAAGTTACCTTTAGTGGCAGCAGCAGAATCAACGCCTGTGGGAACAGAATACCTGCCAGGCTATGGCCGTAGTGGCTGGGCTGCTGCCCGAGAAGCAGGCCAATAACTGCAGAGTGGCAACTGTTGGCTGAAATAGTCATAGATTAAGGTGCAGTCACTGTGCCAAAGTTAAAATAACACCTATCGGCAGTTCTACAGGTTGAAGAGTGCTTTTCACAGGTAGTTCATCTGTTCTGAACCTCTTCCTGGCAGCTAACTGGTCTCTGCTTCCAAGCTGCAAAGTTGGTCCTCTAGGAAGCTCAGTTTAAGACTCTTCTTTGCAGCTTGGTTTATTTAAAAGTATCTCTCAGCAGTCCCTACAGGTTATATATGCTCCAGGAGGGCGGGGCCTAGTGACTCTGGTCAGTTTCAGGGACTTCCTGAGGCTATTTTGAATTGTTTTTATCCCCCCTTAGAACATCCCATTTTTTACCACCTTTTAAACACCTTCCATCTTAATGAGATTGCTTCCAAGTCCAGTGATTTTAATCTCAGAGGAAACTCCTACACAACACTTGTTCCATCCTCCCTCCTTTCTTTCCTGGATGCTGTGAGTTGACTAACCTTCTGTCATCTTCCATTGCCATGATGTACTACTTCATGTCAGGCCCAGATCTCAGGGGGTAGGTAGGGGACATGAAACTGAAAACTCTGATGTCTTGAGTCAAAATAAGTCCATCTCCCCTTGAGTTATTTCTCATGGGTATTTGCCACAGCAATGGAAAGTCCAGCCTAGGCAGGACTAGCCCAGTACTGCTTCCCAAGTGATGGAATCTCCTGCTTCTAGTCCCTGTCACCAACAGGCCCTCCTGATAACTGCTGTTACATCCATCCTAGCATAGCACATAAAACTTAAGTCCCCATCAGGCTCAGCCTTCCACTTTCTAGTCCTGTGATTATGAGATGGCAGTTCAGATAATGTACATCCAAATCCAAGGTTCAGCAGTTTAAAGAAAGAGCTGAGCTATGGGGGTAAATATTTAAGCTCTCCACACTTTAGTTTCTTCCATCTATAAAATGGGAGTGGTGACACTCCTCATCTACCAAGTCAGAGGATTAAACAAAGACTATCTGATCTACAGTAAAAGCTGAACAAACTCTAGCCATCATTATCATTGTTTCTGACATCTTGCCCTAGTCCCCTATGTGTACCCTGAGCTCCAGCTGGCAGAAAAAAACCAACTTGAGGTTACGTGTCTCTGGTTTGTTTAAGTTAGAAAGCTCTGTCTACCACTGCCTGCATAAACAGCTAGCAAGCTATCTCTCAACACCACTCATTCCAAGAGAACGTGCTGAATTCTGCCAACTTTCCCCCTTTTTAGTCCCCAGTAATTCCATGCAACTTTCCTAGACTTTTGACATTCAGTTTTGTCATTTGCATATTTCATTTTACTTTGGAGAACTATCTTATTTCTCCTTGATTTTCTGTTAATGCTATTGACTGGGTTCCTTCTGAGAGTTGATGGAACTATTTAGTTGTAGAGATACCCACTGAGGTGAAGGTATCCTCCTACTGAGAGTATCCTTTGGGTTCACTTTTGTACATGCTTTTCTGAACTTGATATAATTTGGCAAGCTGATATCAATAAGCCCAAGGCTAGACTAAACATGGAGGTAGGATAAAAAGTCAGGGAGAAAGAAGAAATTAAGAATGTATTGCATCTATGTGACTTAGCCTAGTTTCTTTTTATTTTCTATGTGGAAATATGCCATCCCATTCCTTCTATTCTTTTCTTATAGAACACATAGATTTTTGTTTGATTTTTCTATGATTAGACAAAGCAGAAGAAACTCAGAGAGGGTCCTTGCCCAAGTTACAGTGGCCCTGGAATCTCTGAGAGTGTCAACAGATTCTGAACTATTTCTAATATTCACCCAGTAAATGTCTGAATGCTAGCTCTGCTGAGAACTGTGTTGGCATTTGAGGGATGAGGGTAGGCAAGCTGAATCTTTTCTTCTGCCCTCGTGAAACCTGCAATCTGATGAGGGCACAATCAAACAAATAAGTTATATAGCTGGCAAACCCAGCAGTCACAGGTACAAAGATCAGGGACCAATTGTTGACTCTACATAAGGCAGAGTTGATGTGTAGTACCAGAAGTCACCATCCTGCTCAGAGGCAGGGAGTTCATTTACATACATAAGATGTAAAAATTGGCCTTGGTCAGGACAAAACAATACCGGTTTTAAATGATGTCTGGTGTATAAGTTGGTTCTGGTGCTAGATGGAGAATATTGTTTTGTATTTGTTTTTGACTTTGAATGCCTTAGAACGTTGCACAGCTACTGTCCTCTCTCCCAGACCCCTAACAGCTCTCTGCATATCCCATGATCCATAGTCAGCAATTCTGTCACCATTTGAATGTCTGTGTCTTCACTCTTTGCCCATCCTGGAATCTCTAGCCCTAGCCCATGCAGCCTGGAACATAACAGGTACTCAGTAAGTGATGATTAGAAGAAGAAGAATGTCTCACACAAGGCCTCCATAGAGGCTAGGAAGTATATTCCAGCTCCTCCTGAGTCTGAAGTCCAAATACTGTGAGGTACGCTCCACCCTAGACTTTGAGTTGAACTTTAGCCTGCTAAACTGAAGAGAGAGACTAGAATGGGAAGGGAGCTCATGGTATCTCACACCATGGGCCATCCAACCCTCTCGCTCTTACACTCCACGACAGGTCAGGAGTTGAGGAACTGGCTGCTGCTGGGCCCTGTCCCTGACAGGAGGATCAGTAGGCCATCTTGAAGGTGTGATGGAGCCATGCTCTGACCCCATCTAAAGTGTGGGTCTCAGGACCCCTGTGGAGGCTCTGAGGGAGATCCAGAAGACTGTGTGAGAAAGAGCCTGAGGAAGCCAGGTAGAGAATGAAGCTTGGAGAATGGAATAACTTCTGAAGGCTGATTTGTCTTTCTCAAGTGGGAGAACTGTGGAGAGACAGGTCTCAGTCCTCTAAGAATGCTGAAACTAGAGATAAATGTGGAGACAGACCAGGGAGCAGGAAGTGACCACTTCTGAAGGAAGAGAGGGAGAGAGGGAAGAAAGAAAGACTGCAGAGACAAGCACTGGAGGGCATTTCTGTATGTTCAAGTGCGCAAAAGCAGACAGACCATTACTTTTTCTACCTTGACTCATTTTCTCTGACCCTGGGTGAGCCTTGGAAGGAGGTAGAGCTCCATGGAACAGCAAACGACACTTAGGCCAGAGTGACACTGTGTGGCTCATGCCATCAGTGTTGGCAATCTCATGGAACTCTTCAGATGTTATTTCCAAGAAGAAGTGATCTGAAGTGACCTCAATTATTTTTATTCTGATTTTCTTGTTTTTCAGAGAAAGCATCTGAATATTGTTGTTATCTATCAGGATGTTATGGTTTACATATCCTGTACCAAAGCACATGTTAAACTTAGTCACCAATCTAAAGTATTGGGAGATGGAACTTACTGAGAGGTAAGCATGAAAACATTGAGTGGGTTTCTTATTGAAAAAACTGAGGACCTGAGAATTTTGATTAAGTTCCTTTAAAGTTAGGAAGCATAACAGTCAAGTTTTTGACCTCTTTTGGGATTTTATTTTAGACATAGACAGGAAGAACAGGAGCATGCGTGTGGTTTCTATAGCTACATAGCAATGGGACTCTCGTCATTCAGGGTAGTAAGCCATGACGTCACCTGAGGCCCTCTACTCCATGCAGGATTCACCATGGTTCCCGGATACTTCCCTGCCTAGATGTGTGTTTTCGTACCTGGCCTGTGACTTAGGATGTTCCAACCACAAAAGGCCAGAAAGGGCCTCAAGCTCTCTTAGGTGAACGAACATTTCAAATCATGTACATTGACAGGATAGATTCCAGGCAAAGAATGTCCAGTGGGATTGGTTTCTGTGGTGCTCTCAGGATCTTTCCCCTTCAGGACTGGGTCTTGGTGCAAATTTTCCCTCATGACTTCAAGATGGCTACCACTATCAGTTGGGATGGCATGCTTTCTTATGTTATAAACAGGCAGATACAGGGAGTTTGTAATTAAAAGGAAAGCGTCCTTTCTATCTAATTGACTAACTTAGGTTACATGTTTTTGTGTGACAGATTTTTCTGGGGAGACATGAATAAAATTTACTCACCCCAGACAGAGAGCCTATGACAGACCAGAGTACGTGCAGCACCAAGGCCAAATTGGTAAGCCAACGAGTTTCACTGGAGTTAATTATAGGAATATGGGCCAGGGATTACTTACAGGAGCAGAAATGCATCAAAGACAGGTGCTTTATCAAAGTCCATCCCCGAAGTCCAGCTCACAGAAGCTGAAAACCTGGAGCCTACTGCACAGCGTACAGTCAGCTCAGCAGGTTGGAGAGTGCCCTTTCCAGGCAGCTCAGCTGGTCTTCAGGCATTTCATCTCTGCTTCCTCCAGATGGCATGCTTGTCTGAGAGTCCTCTCTCAGCAGTCTTCACTGGTCGTACCCTCTTAGAGAGGGAGGGGGTTAGTGATTCTGGTCAGTTTCAGGGACTTCCTGAAGCTGTTTCTAGTTATTTGCTACTTTCTGTCACCGCCCCCCCACCCGAGACAGGGTTTTTCTGTAGCTTCGGAGCCTGCCCTGGAACTAGCTCTTATAGACCAGGCTGGCCTTGAACTCACAGA
>LOEQ01001267.1:347407-357574 GCA_001685075.1 Bramus lutescens
AGATCTGCCTGCCTCTGCCTCCCAAGTGCTGGCTACTTTATGTTTTATGAGCTTCCCTGCAGTATTTCACCTCCCTTTCACTATCCCTCTTCCCTGTCAACATCATGTCTTAAGAAGTTTCCCCCCAAAATGGAAGGCTTTAATCCAGAGGACACTGCTGCACAACACATGTCCCCTTCTGTAGCAATAACATATTCCCACGGGGAGGGTATGTGGGCATTGACCAGAATTTGAGCCCTGGAGCCAACCCTGGTGGTGAGACATGAAGTTACTCAGAATGGTATTTTAGAATGTGCACATGAGGTGTGTAGGATGTGAAGGAGAGTGTGGACACTTGAGAGCAACTGAAGTCTCCCAGGAAAGAGAGGAGGATTGAGATGTTAGATAGACCCTGATTGGAGCCTGTCACACTAGCCTATGGAGCTGTCAGGACCCAGCCATGTACATGGAGAGTTGGCTTCATGATGTCCCATCTCTGAGATCACTGTTTGTCCTCACACATAAACTATGACAATTTTTTACAGGAATTGACTTCACTTGGCCCATTCGCTGATCTTAAAAGCTTCTCGGATCTTGATGAAGGCCGTGCACTATGGAGAGACAGAGCCTGCACTAAATCTTCCCTTTGCACTAGGTGCACATGACATCAGCCCTTTCATAAGGACATATGGAAAGAAGGCCAATTTTGACATCATGAAAACTCTCCAGTTTCTCTGGGCTGAGATTTGCCCATTGATACAGTAGAGACCCTAGCAGAAGGTAGGAAGAGAGCCGTCAGTATTAAGAATCTATGAATAGCTTTAGATCACAAACCTCTTCCAAGAACCTGACAACACTTGTTCGATTAGATCATTTAACAACAGATTATTTGTTTCAATAGTTTCCCAGGAGTGACCTGGCACATCCTACATAATAAAGCAGTTGTCAAATGATAAACATCATGGACAGGGATCATCGGCATTACGCTGCTCAGCTGAACATCCCTGGGGCCTTCTGGTTGCTTGGACTCTGCCGCATGGATTGTTGTCAGGGATTCCCTGTGTGGGTGACCACATTTCCAAGAATTAAGAAAAACAGACTGTAACAAACATTACAGCTCTACTGGAAAAAAAAGTGCTTTTATTTATTTGTATTTTGGAAGCAGTGGGCCTGTGAAGAACTAGAGAAGCTCATCTTTTTCTCTTCCCTTCCTTTTTACTTGGTGTCTTGTCACCAACCCCATCCCCAGGGTCTTAGTATGTTTCCTGTTGCTATAACAGAATGCCTGAGACTGGGCGATTTCTAAACAATGACATGTTCACAGGTCGTAGCTCTGGAGGCTGGCAAGTCAAAGATGTGTCACCATATCTACCCAGCTTCTGGTGAAGGCCGTGAGCTGCTTCAGCTCCTGGTGGGAAACAGGAGAACACGTCGGCATGTGGAGAAGAAACAAGACACAAGAGGTAAACGTCACGACAACCCTTTCTCAAGTTTGCCATTCTGTCCCTACCAAAGTGACAGCTTGCTGGAGTGAGAAAGGGATCAGTCTGTCCACGAGGGCACTGCTCCTGTGACCCCTTGTCTTCCACTAGATCTCGTCACACAGCCTTATGCTCTCAGATAGGAAACTTTTGGATATGCAATCAAACCATAGCACCTTCGTGCTTTCACGTGCTCAGACTATGGAATTTGTAGTGCTGTTTTCTGGAGTTTTCTCAGTGAATCTTCAGCCCAGAGACTGAAGGGAATCTGCCACGAGCAACTCAGTGAGGGCAGCTTCTTATCCCCCTCGGGCAAGGCTTCCCAATGGCTTTTGGTTAATGCTGTCTTCAAACTCTTGTCCTGTCTTGAGTCAGCCCTCATCACTGCTACTCTGTATCACAGGTGTAAGGACAACTGTGGAATTAAGCACACTTAATTGTGGACCTGACCTGAGTGTGTTGGCTGAGGTGGCCCCTGATGTGTAATTGCACATGGAAGAGGGGACTGTCATGGCAGCATGAAGGGAGAATAATCCCAACCTGCAAAGTCTTTTATACCTTGCACTGTGCCTGTTGCATTCTCTTCTGAGGCGGAGACCTCAGGAAAAAAAATATGAGGGTCCCTTGGAGTTTATGGCAGGGTGGGAGGACTGGGGTGAAAGGCCTGGTGAATGGAGCTGTGAACAGCGACATCTATGGTTTTGACTGTTCAGATGGAAAAATCCATTGAAGTCTGACATTTCTTTTTCTTTTTTTCATATATAGCTCAAGAAGGCAGGAAAAGGCCCAGCAAGAGCCAGGATCTGCAAATAAAGCTGCCACCAGGTGCCCTGTGTCCTAACAGCATCTTAATAAGCAAACTTGGCACTGTGGTCACTGTTGGACTCTGGATTTTGCCAACCCCTGCTTTTGGCTATACCATGGCATATGCTGGCCTATGCCAGTTGACAACGTGCCCCAGCAGGTTTTTGAGATTCCTATAGTGGCTGTCTTCCTCTTCAATGTTCTCTGTAACATGGCTTCCTGTTCCCTTTGATGCTTGCAGGAGGGACCTTGGGCTATCACCAGTTCTCTGTGGACATGTGGGAAACTTGACATGGAAATCTGAGACCACCTTCAAATCCTGGACCTCAGCCGGATAAAACAATGGAGGTAAGACGAGAAAGTAATGATTTTACTTTCCAAGGTAGGTCACAGTCTCTTCTAGCCTTCTAGTAAGAAGGGTAAGAAGATCCTACTACTGTAGCCTAAGCCAACGTCCAAGGATGGCAATGCGCATGAGTCAGGGTACTAGAGGGGCCTATTAGCTACACTCCGTGAAGGTCATTCAGCAATTTAATTTGTTAATGTTTTGGCATGATGTGGAGACCAGGACCTGGAGTTTCCATATTTCAGTTGTTTCTCCAACTCCTTATTTACTTTCGCTGATAAACGTGATAAAGTAAAACCAGACAGAAATGGAGATTCAGGAAGCCGGTGGAGCTGGGAACTTAAGCCATATTCTGGTGAAATAGCTGTATCTACTTTGTTTCTTTCTTTATCTTTAGTGTCAGAATATTAGAGCCACAGGGACCTGAGGGGCCACCAGGTTGCTATTTCTCTTTCTACTTTTTCCCCTGGAGGGCTGCTAAGTGGGGTTGCAAAGAAGCGGCATCCATCATTACAAGTCATGTCTTAGACATGTTGCTAAGAAGGCAGGAGTGTCATGACAGCCATATAGGCATTTTGTTCTAGAAAATTCTAGAAGGAAGTCCTCATGTTCTCTGGAAGTAATTTTGATTCGATGGGTGGAAGGTTTTCTTTAATTCAGAACGTCTCATCCTGAACTAGGTTGTCTTGTGAGATAGCCTGTATGGACAGAAGTGGACAAGCAGGGGTTAAGGAATCAGCAAGCAGACACTATGGAAGAAATTACTGTGCCAGTTTGAGCTTTCTGAGAATGAGCACACGAGTCTATAACACACCAGGATGACATTAACAGCTAAAAGCTATCGGGTTCCTGTGACTGTCTTTTCTCTGCACAGCTTTGGGTTGGATGCTGTGGCTGAGGCGTAGGAAGTGTGGCACAAGCTCAAGCCAGGAAGTGCCTTGATTCAGCTCATTGCACGTGGCGGGGCTTCCTCACAGCTCTCCAGAGCAACTGCTGGACCAACCTCCAGGAATGTGAGACTCTCTCAGATCCCGCACTTGGCACCACGTCCTCTTCCCCACTGCCAACCACAGAGTTGCATGTGTTACTTTTGCTCATAGAGAAGACAGCAAGGAGGAGAACAGGAGAATGAGGCTTCGACGTGCTTCTGAGGGCCCGGCAAGGCATGTGCTTATGAATGGTTCTGTTGGAGAAAGACACTGTTTCTCTTTGGTCCCACTGGGGTGTCTAAGGGAAGCAGAGAAGGGGCAGGCAGGACCTTTTCTTGTCTCTTGCCTGGATGTCTTACCCTGATCTTGAACTGAGAGAAATAATTTGTTAACGTGACAGGATCTAGAATCACTGGGCATGCCTATGGGGAATTATTGTCTTGGTTGTTTGAAATGAAGTTGAAAGACTCACTGGGGGTGACACCATTCCCTGGCCAGGACCTGGGACTGCAAACAGGGACAGGAACTGAGCAGCAGACAAGCATACTTGCACTTTGCTTCTTGACGGGGATGCCACGTGACCCAGCAGTTTCAAGCTTCTGCTGCTTTGACCACCATGACTCATTGGACTGTGCCCTTCAGCTATGAATGAATCCTTCTCCCTCAGTCACTTTTGTCATCGAGTTTATCATGCTGTCATAGAGATGCTAAGAGCACAGGTATCACCAGCAATCTCAACTGAATTCAGGAAGTCACAAGGTACAAAACGTGCAGGACTGAGCCCTCTGCTGCTGTGCCTGGGTTTGTCCATCCTTGGGGGATGTCTCTACCCACCGAGGTGAGCTGGTGTAACTGAGTGGTGGGCTTTGGGGGCAGACAGGGAACTTGGAAAGGTAAGAGTCTTCTGACCTTGTTAGTGGATGAAAATTAGGTCTAGAGACTCCTACAGGGAGCTGGTAGCAGAGCCTGGGCTGGCCTCCAAGTCTCCTGAGGGTTTCTGCTCTACCACGACATCAGCAAGAAATCCCTTCTGATACCTGGGCTGTGTAAACAGATCCCCAAATGTCTCAGGAACACCCTAATTTATCTTCCTCTTATACCACTGCGCAAGGAAGCTGAGACTCAGAAATAAAATGTTCAGAAGGCTGACGTGACCTGTTCTATATGCTTAGTTCTAAAGCAGGCTTGGGCACCTGGCCCTCCCTTCCCCATACCCTCTTGGCAGACAGCTTTCCTCAGAGGCCAGGGCATTGGATTCATACAATGCTAACAGTGCCTGTCACTTCCACAGTACTTTTCCACTCCTCAAAGACTTTCACAGACATAACCCATTTCATCCTCACCCCAGCCTTCCAGCAATCAAAGCTAGGCATCTGTTACCATGGACACCACCCATGTGGACACTAGCTACATGGACCACTCTGTGTCAGGCATCATTTGTACTTACACACCTGGAGAACAGAGTGGAACACCTTTGCAGTGACTTTGGAGTATAGTGAAGACAGAGTGATCATTTGTTCATATTTGATGTCATGCATCAAGTTTTTAAGCCATATCGCTGACTGTAGGTTCCTTGATCTCAGAGCAGGTGGGAGTCCATATGCCATGTCGTAAGTAAGTGGTGACCACCTGAGGCCCAGGACAGCCCTTTCTGTTGAACCAGAGGTTTTTGCTATGAGGTAATTCTTGGTACTTTAGAAAGTATGCTCACTGTGACCTCTGTTGGGTGCTGGGCTGAGCAGAATGCATGTCACAGGTGAAACACTTTGTCACCCAATGTGACTGGAAAAGGAACGTCATCACACCATGCCTGTATTTGCTCATTTACTCTCCCTAGGGCCCAAGACCCTTCTGGGAGGGCTCTAGGCAGGGCCAAAGCCCACTCCTGACCCTGATGGGTTGCCTGGGACTCTAACAGTGCTGTGTGTGGGCACGGCCTCTTTTTTTTCAGGCCGCAAAACCCACTGATGGCCTTCTCTAGAACCTCCTTCACTTTTTGCTGTCTACCTGAGTTTTAGTGTTCTCTGTGCCAAGTATGCACTCAGGACCTCCAGCAAATCCCTCACGGATTTCAGGAAAAGAGCTTCCTCCCCCCCCCCGGCTCATGTTTCCCTACCTCTCCCACATTTAGAGCCTAAAAATACCCTCTTGTTGCCCCAATCCTACAGGATGGATAAAAGTATCTCTCCTGCCTCCAGGCCCCCTCCTACTCAAATGAATGTCAACCCACGAGGGACAAAGTAGTGTGAGGTAGACCCTAACGTGGTAGGAGTTCACAGGCTTCCTGGCGCTATCCCTTAAGGACACTTGCTTTTGTTTCCACCTGAAAAATATGTCATTTATTCTTTCTTGATGTAAGGGATGTGGCTATGAAATTCCTGAAGTGAAGATGACATTCCTAGGAAGGCAGAAAGGTTAAAGGATTATACACAGGTTACAAACCCCACGAGGAGCAGGGTTGGTCCTGCTAGTGAAACCCCAGGCAGGGGCATTTGCTCTTTGGTCTTGTCCTTCCTTTGTCTGCAGCATCTCTGCTTCTGTGCTTTCAAAGATAAAATTTGTCATCGTTTCTCCCATTCCATTCTGTCCTTTCCCGAGTCCCTCATTTCTGAGCAACACTGACCCATCTTAATCTCAGTGGGGGTGAGGAACACACACACCTAACATGAGAAGTTAGTAATGTCCTAAGAAAGAGAGGGACAAAGAGAAGGGTCCACGGGTAGAGAGACAGAGAAAGGACAACAAAGAACAAAGGAGAGTTAATACTGATGAGAGGGAAGATGAGACACTGGGTTAGGAAGGCCAGGCCCTATTCTTAGCCTCATCATTCACTGACCGAGCTACCTGGGAGAATCATCTAAATGCTCTAAGCCCCATTTCCCCATCTGTAAGGCACACATTGCAGAGTCCAGAAATGTTCATGGTGTGTTATTTTGCAGCTTTAGAAAGCCTGTCTTTGGGTTGAGGTGGAAAATAAAAAGAAATATAACAAGTGCAGGATTTAGTGTGCTAGAGATGGTGTAAGGTGGGGGTCAGGAGCCCCATGTCTTCTTGACATACTCCATCATTGGCTGGGAGCAACGGCGGAGCAAATGTGGTGGCTTCTTAAATGCAGTGACTGACTGCAGAGCTCAGCATGTGACGTCCGTGACCAACCATGCTGCAGGGTGGGGGAGGGGGCTGGAGATCTGCAGGGGGCATCATGTTGGCTGCTGCAGAATACAGGCCTGGGGTGTGAGCAGAATGCAGTTTGAAGAGGGTGGTTGGCTGGCTCTCACAGAGAAAGTCATGTGAGAGAAATATTTGGAGGTGTGGGAGGAGGCATGCGCAAAGGATAGCTGTCCTATCATTGTTGTTGACCTTATGACCCCAGTTTTGTGGGCGAGGGAGTTGGCTGTGGACTCATGTGTGGGAAAGAACTTTCTAACAGTAGAAACTCAGCTGCCAGAGAATGAACAAATAAGGCCATTTGTCCTGGCATCTTGGACTGACATGTCTCCAAGAGAGGAGATGCTGGCCTCTATCCCAGACCATGTGGGACCTCTCTTCTGGGGAGGAAGAACCTGGAGGGCCATACCACCACTGGGAGAGCAAGGCATTCTGTTTCCAGGGAATGCTGCTCCAAGGGATCCAGAAGTTTCTGAAGGGCCAAAACAAATAGCCCTCAAAGTCCCCAGAGGATAGAATCTTATTTTCAGCCCAACAATGGGATATAAAACACAATCTTCTTTTCTCAGACATCTAGATGAATATGCTATTCACCTTGACAACTGCAGTTAACAATAGATCCTGATAAGAGATAATATTTGTCCCTGCGGCGTCCTGGCAGACAGTTTCATCATTAAAGCACAAAGACAAGTCATAAGAGGCTGGCAGTCTCCAAGTGTCTACTGTGTGCTGGGCTCTGCTCCAGGTCAGGTAACTTAGCTGGGTTACATGAGCATTCAAAACACTGCAAAAATAAGAAGCTGAGATGAAACACACAGGACTCAGAGGGTCAATGGTGGAGTTGGAGTTCACACGTAGGCACATGTGTTTCCGAGGACTGGGCTCCTTACCACGCCGCTTCTCTCTTGGCCTTTGTGTTCGCCCACTCCTCATTATGCTTCAAGCACCGAATTGTATTGTAAAGACCTCCCTGGGGATCTGTCTCCCCACCTCCCATTCCTTACATACGTTGCTGGAGAAACAGGCAGACCCTTTTTGTCTCTGCTTGACTCACAGCATGAATTAAGGACCCTCTGGGTGGAAGCTTTCAAGTTGGGGATTTCAAGTTGGCCAGGTTGACTGCACTTTCCAAGAGAGACAGGCTGTCCATATGCATTCTTATTCTTTGGCACTGGGCTTATAAAGAGCACTTTATGACAGTATTGCCTAAGGGCACTTGTAGAATCCCAGGTCCTGTTAGTGGAAATTCTGATTTGGGTGCAGCTGCATGGGCAGCCATTGATTGGATAACAGCCACTTAATGGCATTGCTGGAGGAAATGGCCCCCGTTCTTCCTTGTGCCCTTTGGAGAAGGACCAAGGAGAGATGGCTCTGATTCTAAGTAAATGCCCAGGTGACCCCTCCCCAGCTTCAGTCACAGGTCTAGGATCCAGACTGAAGTGGTGGGAACTATGGAGATGTCATGTGTGCTTTCCATGTGGTCACACTTCCTCTACCTGCTTAGAAATGCTCCTGTAATATCTCAAAGAAGGAACTTGACCCTGTCTTAGAGCAGAACTATGTGACGAGCTAGAAACTTCAGGGACTTTTACAAACCCTTTTCTGTTTGGCATATACACTGGAGAATGAAGTTAGTGGTTAGTGTCATAAGACCAATGGCTATAGAGCCCAAGCTTCGCAATTGCCCTTGTTCACTTGACTTCACAAAGTAAAAGGCCCCCATGTCCAGTATGGTCTACAGTGTGTGGTCCTGCTGACTCAGAAGAGTTGAAAGGAGTTTACAGTTCAAGTTCTCAAACACTCAACATGCAGTTGGGCAAAAGTAATCGCTAATGCTACCCCTCACCCTTTTCCCATATTGACTTCTAGATGATGCCCCAATTCCCTGCTAATAGATTGCTGTCAATCCCTTAGTTCATGGCCTCCCCAATTTTGATGGTCAAGTGTCTGATACGGTTTTGGATGGAAGCAGGCAACTTGTGTTGAGCTGTAAGGATTTGAGATGAATTAGTTTATTAAATTCTCATGACTCGCTGGGCAGTGGTGGTGCATGCCTTTAATTCCAGCACTTGGGAGGCAGAGGCAGACAGATCTCTGGGAATTTGAGGCCAGCATGGTCTATGAGAGCTAGTTCCAGGACAAGTTCCAAAGTAACACAAAAACACTGTCTCAAAAAAAAAAAACAATAAATAAATAAATAAAATTCTCATGACTATCTCCTGGAATATGTACTGTTATCATCACCAGTTAACAATGGGGAAACTGAGGTACACTGGGGTTCACTAATTCATCCAATTCGTGGAACTAGCTTATGGTAGAGGAATGTTTTGAATCCAGGCTCTTTGATCCATGGAAGGTTGTTTATTTTAATGTGTGTTGAAAACCAAAAACTTTAAATGTCACCAGGGAGAAAGGGACTCCTGCCTACCTTGCTATCATGATGATCTTGAGTAAATCAAAGACAATGTTAAGTGAAAAAAGAGCTGGAAAAATTGTAAAGTAGGCCCTCTACTTTTCAGAAAAGTAAACTGAAGCCCAAGATCCAAAAGATCATCCCCAGCATCCTACTGTAGACTTCTAGCCAAGCTGGAGTGGTTTTCTCTGTCTCCTAGGGCCAGCTTCATGCTCAATGCTTTTGTCCATAATGTCCATTTGCATGGATTTGAAAGTGAAGATTTTCACAATTTAAATCACTCAAAAGTAATTTGGAACCAGGCATATATTGCAGCTTACATCCATGAGAACATTTGAGATTCACTCCCAAAGCTTTCGGCAGAGAGCGCAGGCCAGTCAGCTGAGCTTCTCCTGGAAGTACCATGTCTGAGTCCCAGACAAGGTTGCAAGGTTGTGGTCTAAAGGACTCTGGTGAGCTGTCAGCTGTCTGGAGCCTCCTCTTCTTGTGTCCATGGCCTCACCTCTTTTTCCTCAGGGCTCTTCTTCGGGGCCTCTGCTCTTTAGTCCACTCTCACCTTCTCCTCCCTGCCTAGTCACACCCTCTGTATCACAGGTTTCCTACCCCCAATACAGCTCTTCCTGCTCAGAACACAATCCTCCTCCTGGGACCTTCCTTCTCAGGTTCCTGTGTCCCACAGGCTTCAGTCTCATGCTTTGCCGCCACAGCTGAGAGCTGGGGTGAGTGGTGAATGCATTGTGCCTGGCTTATTTCCAGAGCCTTGATTTCCCTTTCCTTCCCAGTGCCTCAGTTTCCTAATCTGTAAAGCAATGCTTGGGCTAATGTTCCCATCTATTGTTGGCTATTAGTGCTGTCATTGATGTAATGGTTGTTCTGTCTCTTTAAGAGACAAGCCATGCCCACTCCCTTCTCCACCTGCTCAGGCAGGCTGATCTTCAGCTTCCAGCCTGAGCTCTCTCTCTTTTCTGTCTTCCTCTTGGAGAGGCAGCTTCTGCCTCTCTCCCCACTTCTCTGCTTCCCTCCTTCTCTGTCTCTTTCTCCTCCTCC
>LOEQ01001268.1:29536-54739 GCA_001685075.1 Bramus lutescens
CCACATGGTGGCTCACAGTCATCTGTAATGGGGTCTGGTGCCCTCTTCTGGCCTCAGGCGTATACACATGTAGAATACTGTATGCATAATAAATAAATAATAAATATTTTTTTTAAAAAAAGAGGATACAGACCTACATTGGACCTAAGGGTCGTTGCACCCAAGGCATTTCTGCTTGTTTTGAAGCGTGCTGAGACAGTTCAGTCTCTGAAAACTGAGAAACTTGGGACTCATAATGGATTATTAGCAGAACAGTAATTACAAGACTGAATTTCCTAAGATCTGTAATCTTTTGTTTAACTCATCCTCTGACTCAGGTGTTCTTGCTCCTACTTTGATATAGCGTAAGAATAATCAAATAGGAAGAATAAACAAAATGGAAACTTTTTATAGGTTAAAAACTCAGAATATTTACTTCGAATTCATATTACATAGTTTTATCAGAAAAGTTGTACAACCTTTTTCTCTCTGTGTGTGTGTGTGTGTGTTGTGCTGTGCTGTGTAGTGTAGGAGACCTTCCAAAAAGCAGAGTAGGATGTTAGGTGTCTGCTCAGTGCAGTCCATCGTATGTTCTCGAGATGGACACTGAACCCTGGAGCTAGGCCGGCCAGCTTGCCTCCTCTTTCCACTACTCCACTCCCCCCACGGCTTTGAGTCTAACATGAGTGCTGAACTCTGAACTTAGGTCCATCTGTCTTTCTTACTGGATCATCTTTTTGTGAGCAGTACTTGTGAGGTAGCTCAGGCTGGCCTCATGCTCAAGGCAGTCCTCCTGTCTCAACTCTTCCTGGTGCTGTGCGTGCTTTTTCTCTATACACATCTGTTCAGAACTATGGATTTGCTGATTGAATATCTGAAACATTTGGCTATTGAAAGCATTAATTTTATTAGTTGGACTTGTAAGAAATGGTAGGGAGATCCTAGGTGCTGCTTGACTGGTTTATTGGTGTGTATTTATGTGTGGTCTCTGAACATGAGGTGGGCCATTTCCTCATTTGAAGTAACTTGTTAGTGAGGCCCATTGTGGCTTTTTGTGGTGTAAGGCTCTAGGCAGAGCCTTGCACACACTAGGCAAGCACTCTCCCACTGAGCTATAGCTCAATCCTCTGATTAATTTTCAGTAACAGCCCAGTGGTTTCAGGGAAACTTGCTAGTAACCACATCATACTTGCCCTCTAGGGAGCACTGACCAAGGCTTTTGACCTTGTCTTTTTCTTTCTTTCTTTTTTTGAAACAGGATCCTTCAGTGTAGCCCAACCTGCCTTAAAGTTCATGGCAATCTTTCTGATTCAGTCTCCTGAGTGCTGGAATTATAGATGTGTACTAACACACACACAGCTTAATTTTTTAAGATTATTTTGTTCCTTTACCAAGGATTAAATGCAAGGCTTCGTGCGTGTTAAATGTACACAGTTACCACTTAGTCACACCCTACCTGGTCTCCATTTTTTCAGTCTTTAATGCAAAGAAATTGTACTTCTTTACAAATGACCTCATTTGATAGGAAGCCATATATACTTAATGTCTTCTGTTTCAGTGCTGGGGAAGAACCCAAGTCCCACACAATAGGCAAGAGCTCTCTCTGCTGAGCCACACCCCTGTCCTCAAAAGTAAGATGACCATCCTGTTACTTCAGCTCTCTTTCTGTTTTTGTTTTGAGACAGGGTTTCTCTGTAGCCTCCACTGTCCTGGAACTCACTCTGTAGACCATCTGGTCTCAAACTCAGAGATCCACCTGCCTCTGCTTCCCTCGTGCTGGGATTAAGCACCACTGCCTGGCATTGCACAGTGGTTTCTAAAGTAGTTAAACGTAATTCTTGTGCTAATTGTTCCTGAATAGTGAACACGACTGTGTGGGTTTGGATGGTGTCAGTGCTGAGAAGATGGCTCCTTGATGAAAGTGAAACCAGAATGGCCAGAGATGGGAGTCATGGGGGCTCAATCCAGACAGAAAGTACATGAGAAGGTAAATGTGTAAACTAGGAAAACAGAAGCAGAATCATAGGGGTCGGCTCTTTAACAAGCTTCTTTTCTGGCAATCAAAATGAAAAAGGAAATTTACACTCTCCTTACTTGATACCAAGATGAAAAAAAAATTAAAAAGGCAGGCCTTTGGGTGTAACTAGAGCACTTATAGGCTCAAGGCAGGAGGATTACATGTGTGTTGTATACATGCCACAGTGCATATGGAGTTCAGAAGTTGGTTCTCTTTCTGTCATTCGGATTCCAAGGATACAACTCAGATCACTGGACTTGGGAAATAAATGCCTTTAACACTGAGTCATCTTCCTGCCCCCCCCATAACCTGTGTTTTAAGAAGGAAAAAAAATTGGCTCTTTTGAGAAACCCACACTCATGTGCTTTCATTTTTATCCTTTTCTTGGTTTCCTTCTTAAATTTCATATTTAAATCTATGGTAAACTTAACATACCCCAATTTTGTTTCTAAAAAGAAAGAAAATATGACTAGAGAAGATGGTACACAAAATGATAAAAAGTATCTTTTCCATCAACCTGGTGTCATGTTTCACAGTGATTTTTGGATCTGCTAGTGGTGTCTAAAAAGTATAAAACTTGAAATATTACCTAGTTGGAATTTCCTCTTTTCTACTTTCGATTTTTCATGATGGGGTTTCTCCATATGGCCCTAGCTGTTCTGGAACTCACTCTACAGACTGGGTAGCCTCAAATGCAGAGATCCTCCTGTCTCGGCCTCCGGAACGCTGGGAACAAAGGTGTGAGCCACCATACCCTGTTCTTCCATTTTTATTGTTGTTTTTCGAGACAGGGTTTCTCTTTATAACAGTCCTGGCTATACTGAACTCACTGTGTAGACCAGGTTACACATGGAGGTCCACCTGACTCTGCCTCCCGAGTGCTGGGATTAAAGGTGTGTGCACCACCACCACCTGGCTGCTCTTCCATTTTATGGATATACTTGCTATGGTTGTTGAGCTTAGTGTTCTTTAGAACCATTAAGCCTGGTAGAGAATGCCTCATTTCATCCGGTTGTTCAAGTTCTGGCTTCAGAGGTATGAAATGAAGGAAAGATTTTGATTTAGTGAAATACAATAATTTGAAGTGTGAGGTTGCATATAAGTGAGTTTATCTTTGAAACCATACTTGAAGGGTGTGTGTGTGTTGGGATGGAACTAAGGGTTCCATACGTTACATCTTCATCTTAAAGTCTTTATGTGAATATACCCCTTAAGTCCTGAAATTTGAGTCGTGTTACTTTATTTGTACTTCTGATTAAACTAAGGTTCTTGGGTTAGAGAGAGATTTTTGGATTATCTAGGTGGGCCCTAAATATAATCACACCAGTGAACGAGTCAGAGGAAGCAGGTGCAACTGCCAAGGAAGGGATAGTCAGGGCAAGAAGTTGTGAATTGTGATTGTGCAGGGGTCGTGAGCCAAGGACTGTGGCAACCACCAACTCCACCCTTATTCCCCAACCTCAAGAGGTAAGATCCATATAGTGACCATAGCTCCTACTGGTTCTGACTCCTGATGTCTAATTATAAGCCACCATTAGAGGAGGACAGGTACTGTGTATGCACACTTGCCTGTAGGTACCTGGCAAATCTCTTAATATAGTGCAAAGTGTGGTCATCCCTAATAGCCTGAGGCCTACTCAGAGGAGGCAGGGAGGAGAAAAGTTTGTGCTGGGAATAGTAGTACATGCCTTTAATCCCAGTTCTTGGAAGGTAGAGGCAGGTGGATCTCCTTTGCAACAGGGCACTCTTGCCACTTTTTTGTCGGTGTTTTATATTCTCAGACTTTTCCTAATAGGCCCTGGTTTATCTTATCAAATCTTGGTTCCATGTTGTTCAGAGACAGACCCTGTCTAAAAAAAAACAAAAACAAAAATTGTTTGTATAGTCAACTCCATTACATTTCAGATAAAAAATTGGCATTTTAACATGCCACCAATCTTGTGAAGTAGGTTGTATTCTTGTTACTTAGTGAGTGAGGAAACAAAAACAAAGCTATGAGTGGTGGCTGGAGATGTAAGAACCAAAAGACTTGGAGGAAAGAGGTTTCATTCTAGGTGTTGGAGGAGAACAACCATGAGAGAAGGCAGGCAAGGAAAGGTGTGTTTATTAAATGCCTTTTATCAGACACCAAAAGCAAGCTGTGAGAAAACCTGTTTGGTTATACACATTGGGTAGAGGAGACTTCTTTTGAGTGCTAGACCTGGAGTGTTCCCGACTCTTTCTTGTAACTTTCTTGATTAGGTCTTAGTGACTAGAGGTTGTTTTCAGTCCCTACTTTACTTATCAAACTTGAAGTGATCATTGCTAAGGGAACTGAACTACCAGGAAACGGACCAGGACGGACTGACTTCCTGACTTTCAGGTCATACTGTGTACAGAAAGAGAACGTTGAATGTAGATGAGTAGCTCAGCCTCTGCTCACTTAACAGACATTGCTGGCTAGGCTTGGTTTCTTCAAGACTGCATCCTGGGCTGCTTAGCTCTGCTCTGGTAGTTCTGGGTCATCTGCATTTGGCCCTAATGTTTTGGTGGAAATACAGGACAGTTTTAGCTTGGTTTTCAACAGGGCATTCTTGTCACTGCACTCCTTTCAGTCACTTATGTTCTCAGCCTTTTCCAAATAGGCCTTGATTTACCTTGTCAAATCAGGTTCCATGCTAACCTTGCCTTCAAAGGCAACTCTAGCAATGAATCTCTTACAGGTGTGTCCAACCTGAAGTCCGTGGGCCATATAAGTATATCTATGAACATGACCTAACACATTTGTACATGACAGTGGCCAAAGATTGGACATGTCCCCTGGGTCTGGTGCATTAGTAATTAATTTTAGACTAGCATTAGATCATTTGCTTCCTGAACATAGTTTGCCTTGACTTGTGTACAGTATCACCTGTTGTACTTCGGAGAAATCAATAGTGTATTTGACATTCAAAGTGGATCAGCTCACATTCTCCTGTACAGAATAATTTTCAGTATTATAAGATTAAAAGAAAGTAATAATAGCCGGTGTAGAAGGTTGTATGTGCTGTGTGCATACCTGTAACCAACACTAACACTCACTGTAAGGAGATGGGGCTGGAGGAACATGAGAACAGGCCAGCCTGGACCACATAAGATGCTAACTAACATCAAAACCAAAATGGGGCTGGAGAGGTGGTAGTTCAGTGGCTAAGGGTACTTACTGCTCTTGCAGAGGGCCCAAGTTTACTGACACTGCAGAAGTGTGGGCATATGGTGATGACTAAATTGATGGTGCAGCCCTGGGACCCTTCTATTTTCAGTGGGTGTGTTCAATGTGTTTATGGCTATAAATGAAGTCTGTATGCCAATAAATGGCACCATTCTTCAACTAGATTCCTTTGTATTCCCTGTACTTGCTTTCTGATAGCCTGCATAGGCATGGCAAAGCAAAGAGAAGCTAGATTTTATTGTTATTGTTCATCATCTCTTCCACACTTGGCTTTGTGAGCGAGTGACACCACCATCTTCCAAGAAGTGCATCTGGTTTGTTACCAAGTATGGTTTAGTCTTTCAAAAGAAATCTTTACCATGTTTTAAGGAACTGGAACTATATTCATTTGGCACCAAATCACATTTCTCAAAAATTAGTAATTTTCCTACTCAGAAAAGAAATATCTTAATCCCCTTTTCTCTAAGTAAAATGTCATCTGTAGGTCAAGTTTATGAAGAGCCAGGTAGTAACACTGGATTTTGTGGGTTTGTGTTCTTTATTTATTGAAGCCAATCAGATTCCCATGTTCTTGCATCAGGAAAACAGTCATCGATGGCCCGAAAAGAAGTGGAGAGGATTGTATAAACAAACAACTTTGTTTATAAATTAGGGCTACTATTTGATTATGTGTAAGTGTGTGCATATGTCAGCTGAGTCAGGAAGAGGGCATCGCATCTCCAAGAGCTGGAGTTAACAGGTAATTGTGAGCTATTGGGAATGGGAACTCAAGTCCAGGCCCTCTGCAAGAGCAGTGCACATTCTTAACCCCACTGGGTCATCTCTCCAGCCCCTCAAACATGTTTTCATTTTGAGACAGGGTCTCACTATGTAGATTAGACTGACCTCATTCAGTTTGACTCTTCCTTGCTAGGCTTAAAGGCGTGTATCATCCCACCTGGTCCTACCTTGATTTTGACAGCCTTCGACTGGGGCTTGGATCCTCAGAGTAGTAGGCTAGACTGGTGTCTAGTGAGTCCTAGGGATCTACATATTTTCTGCCTCCCCAGAGCTCGGATTTTACATGCTACGTTGCCTGTTTTTTTACATGAGTGCTGGAGAATGAACTCAGGCTTGTGGAACACTTGACTGTCTCCCCTACCCCTCTTTTGGGTTTTTGTACTTTTGAATGTAGTAAGAACTGAGCCTCAAAAAGTGTTTTCTCTGGGTTGGAAATGTGGCTCCATTAAGAGTGTTTCATCATTTAACTTTCCTGTGTATTCCCTGAGGGTAGAGACTATTGTCTCTGGCATCTTCAAGGCACTGGCTCCATGTGGAACTTATACAAGGGTTGGTCTAGGTTGGGAGTTCTCTGTCCTGTGGATTTGACACTCATCATATATTCCCAGGCTGGCCTAAAACTTTCTTTGAAGTTGGAGGATGACCTTGAACACCCCCCTGCATTCTGGTTTATAAGCCTTGTGCCCTTAGGCACAAGTTATGTGGTACTGGAGATTGATTGCTTAGGGCTTCATGCTAGGCGAGCACTTTACCGATGTACATCCATAGAACCCTTTGTTTTAATCTTTGTATCAGAAGTGTGTGTAAACTGACGCAGCAGGAGGGTGATCACTACAACTTCAAGGCCAGCCTGGGATGACTAGTAGTAAGACTGGGAGCTGGGGAAAGGAGAAAGAACACTAACTTCCCTGCCTGCCATCGTGTTTCTGTACAGTTAGGTTTGGTGTGGTGGTGTCAGTGAGAGACTGACCTTGCTAAGGACAGAAAACTGGAAATGAAGTGAAAATAACTGACTGTGGAGTCTCACTCCTGTAACTGCTAATCAGTCACACAGCCTACCCTGTTTTAATTGACCCTTCATCCATCCGTAGATGTTTATCTTTATCAATACATAGATGAATTCGTGTGTTCATTCTAGTTCCTAGGAAGACACTTGGGCTAAACGGTTCAGCACACAGGTATTAGGGTTAGGCTTGAGTTTATACCCGACAAATAAAAATGTTTCATTTATATTTTGTCCTTTTAAAAAAGGAAAAAGGAGGGTCCATGAGACCCGTTGATCTATCGGGTAAACTGCACAAAGCCTGATGACCTGAGTTCAGTCCCCAGGTCAAGAGAACAGTCCAGAGGGAGGGAACAGTTGTCTTCTGACCTCCACACACATCTCCCCATGTGTACCTGTGTTTTGTATGCACAGAACCTTTTTTTTAAACACCCCCAGGTAAATTGCTTTAATTTTACTGTGATTCGGTTTCTTCTCTGCAAAATCAATGAGGATAGTAGTTTGCCCACTTCATAGGGAATATGTGTAATGATGAAGGTAGTGCAGTACATAAACATTGAGTAAAATGTCACTGCTATTATGTCAGATTTCTAGTGTTGATTTATAATGTTTTCTCAACTGAAGAATGGGGGAAATAAACTGTGAGGTGGTGGCTCACACCTGTAATCCCAGTACTTGGGAAATGGAGGCAGGAGTTCGGGTAGGGATGAGGCTCAGCAGCTGAAAGTGCTCGCCGAGAAAGCTGGAATGATGATCCCTATTCAGTATGAAAGGAGAGAACCCTACCCTAAAGGGCGACCTGGTTTTTTGTTGTTGTTTTGTTTTGTTTTTTAGTTTTTTGAACCGGTTTTTCTGTGTGACAGCCCTAGCTGTCCTGGAACCATATCTTGTAGACCAGGCTGGCCTCAAACTCACAGAGGTCCATCTGCCTCTGCCTCCCGAGTGCTGGGATTAAAGGCGTGCACCACCACTGCCTGCCAGACTTGTTTTGTTTTTTTCAAGATAGGGTTTCAGTCCTAGAACTCACTTTGTAGACCTTGAATTTAGAGATCTGCCTGCCTCTGCCTCCCTACTGCTGGGATTAAAGGCGTGTACCACCAGCGCCTAGCAAATAGGATTTTCTTTGAACAAAATAAAACATGTTTTTATAAAAACAATTGTGGGAGGTTAGAGAGGTGATTGATTTTTGTGTCTCCTTTGTTTTTCCTTGCTGGGAGTGATTGAACTTTAACGATTACTAGACTCTTAAGAGTGTTCTTTTTTTCTTTCCTGTACTAGTTTGTGAAATAGATAAAAAGGCAAAACTGAGACATGGGAGAAGCCAATTAGACAAGAAAGGTAAACCAAGAGTGTGTGACAGTACACTAATGGAGAGCTAGCTATTCCTGGTAGGCTAAGTCAGAGCTCCAATGTGAAGAAGGTCTTTGGGACTTGACATTGAAGGTTTGGGTGACCCAGGAGAAGAATCAGGAGTTCAAAAGTTAGAGAACACAGGATGAGTGGTTGAGAAATTGAGGCAGTAGCTATAGTTATTTTAAGATTCCATTGAAAGCTATTTTTTATTCAGTGTATTTTTCTAGTTAAGATGATCAATCTCATGTGTTTCAGATGAAAAAAAAGATATTGACCATGAAACGGTGGTTGAAGAGCAGATCATTGGCGAGAACTCACCTCCTGATTATTCTGAATATATGACAGGCAAGAAACTCCCTCCTGGAGGGATACCTGGCATTGACCTCTCAGACCCTAAGCAACTGGCAGAATTTGCTAGGTAAGTTACAAGAACTTTACTTTTTTTCTGTTATAAGAAGTGTGTGAATCTTGCCAGCTCTATTCTTTGTTTCCAAGTGACAGTGACGGTTTGTATTCTTTCTGGAGGGACACTTCTGAAAACAAAACAGCCACTCTTGATTTTGATAATAGCTAATGCTGTTAATGTGTGAAGGGCGACATTCTAGTCTGCATATGAGATGAGGCAGATACTCTTTGGTTCCACAACTGGTGTTGCTGTGAAGTTAAGGAAGTTTCACATAATTTGTTTAGAGGTGGGTGTGCACATCACCTCTGTGCCTCTTTGTTGGTTCAAGCGTGTTACAGTGTGTCCAGGTTTATCCTGGATGCTTTGATCACAGCAGGGATTTCACCAGTTCATAGATACGATGAGTATAACTCCTGCTATTATCTTAATTTAAGTTGGAACTTATAGCTGCCCAGGCTGAGCAGTCAAGATCTGTACTCACTGATATTTGTTTGTTTGCCTGAAATAGGATGAGTTCCTGCAGAAGTCTCTGGTATTTATATTAGCTTTTAGTGTTGTAGGCAGTTTTTATGAGGACATGTTGGTGTGGGGGTAGGGGACCACAAATATGTAACATCTTAAGTAAAATGGAATTGCTAATAGTCCAGCATCTTCTCTTGCCCAGGGTTGAGCAGAGCCCACTGCTTTCCAGATTTTGTTACCATTTGTATTTCTGGTATAGTTACTAGAATCAAATATTAAGCATCCTTCCCCCCAAAAGCTACAAATAAAGATTGAATTTATAATGTACAGAGTTGACAATGAAGTATAGTTTGGGGGCATACTGAACCAAATACTATGCCTGAGTTTAATATTGTGCTCCTAAAGTTAACCAGCTCTTAATTGATGCTTAGAATTGAGTGAGGACACAGAAATGGAGTGGGGTTAGAGACATTATGGAAGTTCTAAAAAGGGAAGTTTGGGGGGAAATCCTTATGTTTAAAGAGTAAAAGGAAGCAGTGAGAGTAGAAGAGAATCATTTGAAATTGATATATGCAGCAGCGTGACTGCCGATGAATAGCCTTCTAGAAGACCAGGGGAGGGAGGAATCCAATCTCCACTATACATTGCGTCACTGCTTCAGTGCCAGGAAAGAATTTGAAGAGAGAGAACCTATAGGTTGTGAGCTGTACAGCTTCGGCGCAGGTGACTCTTGGCATTGCTTTGATCCCTTCCCCCCACAATATCTCAAAACACCAAAGATAAAACCTAAAGCCCAGGGAGAAGACCACTTACAGAGAATGATGTCATGAATGCCACGGTAGGTGATGAGAAGACAGTACTTGGTGTTTTAAGAGGAACACTCCCTGTTAAAAGTCTTTATTTAGCCCAGGGCCTTGTACGTGCTTGGCAATGCTGCTGAACTGCAGCCAAACCCTCAGCAGTCTTTCTTTTACAGTCAGCTCTTAGGACTTTAGTTCTGTATTAGAATTGGGTGTTACCTTGCGCACTTTGCTAGTGTGAAAAATTTTTTTTAAAAAGTTTGGCACCAAGGTGGACTAAGGATTGGACTCAGTCCCATTTTAGATTACATCCCTTAACCTATATGGACTTATTCGACAGTGGTGGTAGAGAGAAATATCTGAACCTACGTGCCCTGTTATTTTCAGGTCTCGGCATTGTAAGACTGTATTGTCATCATGGAATAGGATCTTCTGGAGGCCTTTAGCTGGGACTCTGACAATAGAATACCAAGTTTCACTGTTGATGGCCACATCATATGATCTCTGCCAGTTACGACGAAACTTGTTCTTCTGGTCTTCCTCTGGCCCTCTGTGCTATGATGGGGGAGCTACATTGCTCTTAGCTTATGGCTGCAAGTTCCTGTTTCTCTCTTTTCCATCCTGTGGCAGAATGGGTATGCTGTCCTGGACATGGAGCTGATCAAAGAATGTCTCAGACCTGCTACACTCCACCTAGACAAATAGACAGACAGGTGGAAGTTTTAAAAAATTACAGTGAATTTATTTGGGTCCTGTCTTTAAAGCTGAGGGGTGGGATCGCTCTGTTTTTTAAAAGAAATGCTTGTCTTGCATGACGGAAACTCTAGATTTACCATGTAAGTCTGTAAGTTGACTGCTGTGTATCTGTTATCCAGTGCTAAGGAGAAGCTGCATAGTGAATTTGAAGCTAGTCCTGGGATACAACATGAAATGATGTCTTTTGGGGNTGGGTGGTTGGTGGCGCACACCTTTAATCCCAGCACTTGGGGACAGAGGCAGGCAGATCTCTCTGATTTCAAAGCCAGCCCGGTCTACAAAGTGATTTCATGAGAGCCTAGGGCTGCACATAGTGAATCCCTGCCCTCCCCCCTGCCAAAGAAAAGGTTTAGTCTTGTTTTTGAGGTGGTGCCATGTGGGGGGTATTCTTTATACTTCACTGAGTTGCCTATTTAAGCTTGGGCCTGGTGAAGAAAGTTCTGTTTCCTAATTAAGTAGGCAGTTCTTTTTGTATATTTCCTTAGAGGTGCTGACACTGAAATCCTGTAGTCTAAGGTAGGTGTGGTGTGCACACTCCTTTAATTCCAGCACTTGAAAAGTAGAGGCAGGAGGTTTGCAAATTGAAGGCCACGCTGTGTTTCCCAATGAGACCCTGGTGCTTGCAGAGTATAGCTGCATAGCAGCAGAGGCTGTCTTAGCAGCTTAAGTCCTTCCTGCTGGCTTTGGGCTAGTTTGCTGTGCGTCAACTTAGTTGGGACTTTGGTTTAAACAGTCCTCTGTTAAAATTGTGTCTATGAAATTGCTGTAGGGGTGAGCTGTGGAGTCCAGTCTTCATGGTGGTGCTCCTTCCAGGTGTGACAGGATGGTGTACTGTCCAGTACACCAGCCGTGCTGCCCTCTAGTTTTATTAGAGTAGAAAACTATTAATGGTGCCTTTCTGTTTGTGCTGTTTTGTTTCAGTCTCTTGGTCTTTTGGTTGAAAGATAGTTCAGAATATCAGAACCTTATGGATTGTTTAGCAAAAGTGACATAATTTTAAAGAGTGAATTCATTTTGCTGGGTGTGGTAGTGGGTGTTTATAGATCTACCATGCAGGAAGCTGAGGCGAAAGGTTGACTGACTTAAGATCAATCTGGACTATATGATTGGGACCCTGTCTCCAAAGCCAAAGGAACAAAAGAATGAACTTATTTCTAGCCACATGACCAGTGGTAGCAGTGACTGTCACTACCCAGGTGTCTAGTGTGTGTTGTCTTTGATGCCTTGCAGCTCTGATGTAGGGAGCATTGTGCCTGCTTACAGAGTAAAAAATTGAGGCCGAGAAGTTGAGTGATTTGTTCAAGGTCATGAAGCTAGTAGAAGCCAACTCCAAGTCACATCCATCCTGTCGCCCTCATCGTGTCTGGGTCTGTAAAGTATCCCAGTCAGTGATAGAAAACACATCGAGGTGCTGGGGTGGGGTGGGAGTGGCTGTCATTCTTCACTTGCACAGCAGAGCTTCTCTTAGGGAAGACCCTCTCTGTTGCTATGGATGGTTAAGTCCTTCATTGATTCTGAGTCTTCGGTTTGTCCAAATGCTTTGTAAATTCTCATTCTAAAATTAATACTGAATGTTAGCACACATTTTTGAAAATGATATTTTAAAGGGAAAAAAAAGCACCACTGGGAATGGTGACATATCTGTGACCAGCACTTAGCATGTTGAAATAGGAAGGTCACAAGTTCAAGGCCAGTCCTGTGTTACGCAGCAGGTAACCAGTCCCAGATGTATCCGAGAACCTGTTTCTAAACACCCCATTAAGAATGGAAAGAAAGTCAGGAGGTAGAGGCAGGCGAATTTCTGAGTTTGAGGCCAGCCTGGACCATAGAGTGAAATTCAGGATGGCCAGGGCTACACAAAGAAATCCTGCCTCAAACAAGATAGATAGATAGATAGATAGATGGATAGGATATATAGATATTCATGAGTTACTGCTCTTTTGTGCTGATCTAACCTCTAGGTGGCGCAGTAGCACCTGGCTACCTTACTCTGAACTGAACCCCAAACTTGAAAATTTACTGGCATTTAAAGCAACAGAGACTGGTGAAGATTACACATTGTAATCCTAGCACTTAAGTGAAGACAGGCATTTGAGGCCAGCATAGACTAGTTAAGAGCAGGCACTTAAATAATGGCTTGTTAACTGGCATACTGGTAATCTACTTAAAGTTTGTCTGCAGGGTTGGAATTGGGAAGAATATTGATTGATCGATCATCAGGTACTGTAGAAGCTTCCTCTTTTTGTAGGCATAGAAGGTTTGGCCAGGTTGCAGGGTTTGACAGTGAAGGGAGGTCCAGTTACCCTCTCCCCAGGTTTGAGTAGAAAGAGTAACCTGAGCCTCTGTTACTGTTACAAGTCACTTTGGTACACTGTTGTTAGTGTTAGGAGACCATTGGCTTAGTTATTGTTTAGATATCAACTTTCATGGATGAGTATGACGTGGTAGAGGTAGGGATAAAAAGCTCTGTTTTCAAATTTTAAATCTTTTTTTAGTTGTCTATGAATTCATTTTTTGTCCCTTGATCATAACATTGGTTTGTAGAGAATGTTTGGAGAGAAAGTTTTCATGAAAACCAAGGCTGCTTGAGGAAGTAGCAGATGGACAGGTTCTTTGTTGGCAAGCTGTGTAGATAGTAGCCTAACCTGGGGTTCTCCCAGCTGTCTTACTACCAAAGTTCTTTTCTCACGGAGAGCTCCCAAGCCTCAGCCAGCAATTTAGAAATAAGATAGCTGTGGTGACAAAACCTTGTCTCAAAAACAAAGTAAAATAAAAAATTCTGTAAAAACTGTCATCTCCTATTGCTACCAAAATGAATACTTTACAAGCAGTGTAAGTGGCAGTTCCTCACCAGGCACTGGTGGTGCACATGCCTTTGAATCCCAGCATGCAGGAGGCAGAGGCAGGTGGATCTCTGTAAATTCAAGGCCAGCCTGGTCTAGAGTGAGGTCCAGGACAGCCAGGGTATTACAAAGAAAAACCCCGTCTTGAAACCCTCCCCTTCCCCCCAAAAAGCAGCTGATGATTTAGGGTAACTTGCCATGATCCCACCCTGACTAAGTGATAAGTCTGAAGTTGTTAGGGCTGTTGATCTGTGTGGGGCTTTTATTTTTTTATTATTTATTTATTTTTTTGCTAATGGGGTTAGGTGTGAAGAGCAGATGTTGGAGTCACACGATAGTGGTGCTGATGGTGCCATTCTAAGCTGCACTAGCTTCTCAAGAGGCAGCGATGCGGCCTTTTGGAGTACCAGCACTTACCTAGGACATCGGAAGAGCACCTCTTGCTCTTCTGGCTCAGCAGATTGGGCAGTTTGGTCCTTTCCCTTTGTGGAAGGGGAGCACCATGAGCTTAGTGTTGGTGCTACTAGGAGCAGTCTCGGGACTATTTGATTTATGCTTGTCTAGTGTGACCTACTCCTACAAATCTGTCTCTCTCTCTCTTTTTTTTTTCAATAAGAATGAAGCCAAGGAAAATTAAAGAAGATGATGCTCCAAGAACAATAGCTTGCCCTCATAAAGTAAGTAATGCGAGGGGAGTGTTGGTTAGTTGCTGCTTAGGCTTCAGACAGTTTGTAAGGAATATGTGCTTTGATTTTCACTTTTGTGACTAAAACAGAGTGAGGAATTAGAATCTTTGGTTTATAAACACGAGACACTTAATTTTGTTTTGATTTTAGTAAAGGACAGTTAAATATGTTAAGTGGGCTGCTGTAGGGACCAGTGTTCTTATTCTGTATATTGACTGTACTGTGTTAGGTCTGTTTGTTTTGGATCATTAACAAGTCTGTCTTAAGACAGTGGGTTGTTCTCACCCATAAATCTTTACGAGACTCTACGCTCATGACTGAAACTTGAAGCTTATGTTGAATGTTGCTAGAATAGACCAAATAAAAACTTGGTAATTTCTTTCAGTTTTCTTTTTACTCTGTTAATTGTGCTACTAGGAAGGTGCATAACCGTTTTCAAACGCAGCTCTGGTCTTTAAAGTAAAAGGTGGGGTGACTGAAAAGCAGTTTGAGGTGTTTGGGGGTGGCGGTCAGTTTTCAAATTTGATTGGGCTTAAACGGGAAAAAAAGATATAAATGCTTAGAAACTAAAGGGAAGAAACCATTAATGAAATAAAGAATTTGCCAAAACAGCAGTTGAAGAACAATAAGTGTGTTTTGATAGATGACTAATGAAGACCATGCACTTAAAAGTCTCTGTACTCCTTGTAAATGCTTGTAGTATGGAGGTTTAGGGCGCATGGTGGCTTTTATCAGAGTCAAAATTAAGACGCATTTGAAAACTGTTATGCCATAAGTGCCGGGATCTCTTTGCTTCTTTGTATAAATGGGAGCTGAAGCTAGAGGTCAAGGTGGAAAACTGGCTTTCCCCTCCCTTTTGCCTGTGAAGCTGTCTAGTGGTGACCTGTGCTGTCCTTCTGTCATGCTGTCTCACCATTTCCCCACTCACTCCATCATGGGCAACAACTGCAGAAGAAATTGTTGAGGACATGCTGCTCTCGGGCACCACACATCCATCTGCCTCCCCCGCACTGGTATCGCTTTGCCTGCCTCTTCCTTTTCCCAGTGTCTCACCAAATAAATTTCTTCTGTAGTTGCCATTCCTTGGAGACCCTCTTGCTTCTTTCTCTGTCAAGAAGGGGAAAGAGGCAAAGAGAGAAGAGGGAACAGTAGGCGATGGAGAATGACAGCCCATTGTTGCAGCACAGAATACGGGGCCCACCAAAGGTAGTGGTGGACTACCGTCATTTTAACTCCGTTTATTTCTCGGTGCTTCTGTTACTTCATCTGGGGACTGTAGTTGGGTGAGGCGGCTGTGGTATAGCTGGAAGCCAGTGTGCTGGGTTCTACTCCCAGCTTGACTGGCTTCTGCTAATAGTGTGACCTTGGGCAAGTCTACTTCAATACATCTCTAAGCCTCAGTTTCCTCATCTGTAAAGCACGGGTTTGCCATAAATAATAAGGCCTTTTTCTCAGTTGTCTGATTTTTTTCTTTTACTTTTTATTTATTTTTGGTCTTAAATAGCCTCATAGCTTAATGTTCTAGAATGCTAATGCTAAGTAAAGTTAAAAGGGGGGCTGGGGAGGTTGTTTGCTGTAAAAACATCAGTAAAAGCTGTTGAGTGGTTGAGTCCTTTCTCACAGTTTGCAGTGTGAGCCACTAAGCTTCTTTCTCTGTTTTAAGGGCTGCACAAAGATGTTCAGGGATAACTCTGCTATGAGAAAGCATCTGCACACCCACGGTCCCAGAGTCCACGTCTGTGCAGAATGTGGCAAAGCGTTCGTTGAGAGCTCAAAGCTAAAACGACATCAGCTGGTTCATACTGGAGAGAAGCCCTTTCAGGTAGAGCCAGTTCCTATTTCCCAAACTGCAGGTTAGGGTACTGGGCAGGGTGGTGATGTTATGCAGGTGGGGGTTGGTGGACTCTTATTCCCATTCCTGGTGTGGCTACTTGAAGGTCTGCCTGAGTTCCTGGTGACTGAGTGTTGGATACTGGGTGGTGCTGTCTATTGAGAGAAACAGGATTATGTGAGAGTAAGCCCATACTAAATTTCTAGTGTGTTCACAGAGATTCAAAGGTCCCATGTTTTGGAAGTGAATAGTATGTTGAATTACTGATGGAGTGCTTATGAGGTGCTGTGGCTATGTGTGCCTCAGGTGACCAGTGCTGCTTATAGAAGTGAATGAGTCTAACACAATTCTTTGTGACAGTTGGCATCATTAAATGTCTTAATCATTGTATTCTACTTTCTGGGGTGTCTTCGGACATACTAGAACTTTAAACTGGCACTTAGCACAACAAGAGCTAGCCTTGGGCTTGTAATGTCAGAGATCCCTCCCTGTCTGTCAGTTCTAGAATATTCCCAGAAGGTTCTCCAGGGGAGGAAGGAGACCAGCTCAGTAAAATAATAGGTGGTTCCATCCAAGCAATGTGCTATTGACCCCTAGGGTCTGGTCCTAGTTGACAAGTGTGTTGATGTCTGGTTTTTCCTTGACAGTGCACATTCGAAGGCTGTGGGAAGCGCTTTTCACTGGACTTCAATTTGCGCACGCATGTGCGAATCCATACCGGAGACAGGCCCTATGTGTGCCCCTTCGACGGTTGTAATAAGAAGTTTGCTCAGTCAACTAACCTGAAATCTCACATCTTAACACACGCTAAAGCCAAAAACAACCAGTGAAAAGAAGAGAGAAGACCTTCTTGACCACGGGAAGCATCTTCAGGAGTGTGATTGGGAATAAATATGCCTCTTCTTTGTATATTATTTCTAGGAAGAATTTTAAAAATGAATCTTACACACCTAAGGGACATGTTTTGATAAAGTAGTAAGATTTAAAAAAAATACTTTAATAAGATGACATTGCTAAGATGCTCTGTCTTGCTCTGTAATCTCATTTCAAAAACAAGGTGTTTTTGTAAAGTGTGGTCCCAACAGGAGGACAGTTCATGAACTTCGCATCAAAAGACAGTTCTTTATACAACAGTGCTAAAAATGGGACTTCTTTTCACATTCTTATAAATATGAAGCTCACCTGTTGCTTACAATTTTTTTAATTTTGTATTTTCCAAGTGTGCATATTGTACACTTTTTGGGGATATGCTTAGTAATGCTGTGTGATTTTTCTGGAGGTTGATAACTTTGCTTGCGGTAGATTTTCTTTAAAAGAATGGGCAGTTACATGCATACTTCAAAAGTATTTTCCTGTACAAAAAAAGTTATATAGGTTTTGTTTGCTATCTTAATTTTGGTTGTATTCTTTGATGTTAACACATTTTGTATAATTGTATCGTATAGCTGTATTGAATCATGTAGTATCAAATATTAGATGTGATTTAATAGTGTTAATCAATTTAAACCCATTTTAGTCACTTTTTTTTTCCAAAAAATACTGCCAGATGCTGATGTTCAGTGTAATTTCTTTGCCTGTTCAGTTACAGAAAGTGGTGCTCAGTTGTAGAATGTATTGTACCTTTTAACACCTGATGTGTACATCCCGTGTAACAGAAAGGGCAACAATAAAATAGCAATCCTAAAGAAAGATTATGGCAGAAAGAGATCTGTAAGCACAGCCTTATTTTCTTCTGTTGTCCAGAATACTTATAATTCTTGAGCCTCCCAGAAATTGGAAGCTAAATAAAGCAACTCGAGTTTCCTTTATTTTGCACTCAGTGACAGTGACTGTGATGAGATCCGTGCATAGACACTTAATATTTTCTACATGCCCTGAATTCTGGAAGAGTAGGCAGTAGGCACCCCAAGCTAAGGAACTACCTCAGAGTACACCAGATGGCCCATGTCCGACAGGATTGCCCTTGATATCCTGGTGCGTGTGGGAGTGATGTATTTGCATGGGGCCTGATGCTTTCTGAATGGGAGGCACCAACTGGCAATGATTACACCAGGGAGCATGGGCCTCCTTCTCATCACTCAGGCTGCCTTCAAGGGCAGTGGCTCCTTGGCTTGTTCAATAGGAAATCCAGTGCAGTCCTTATTAGATGCTAGCAGATGTAGCAATTGAGTGCCAGTAGCAGTTTGATGCTTGCAAACACATTAAGGGCAGAGCGGCAAGGCGATTAGATTATTAGAAAGTTGTACTCAGTGAGTACTTGACTTGTCATGTTGTGACCTCTTCAATGTATGAATATAATTTTTGAATTTTACTTAGAGTCAAATACCAGACTTGTTAAATATTTTATAAACTGCCGTGATACATCAAAATCTCATTTATTCAAAATGCAAACCTAACTGTCTGTCTTTCTGTGCTGAATGCTTAACTAAATGACAAAAACCAATACCAGATTTAGTCACAAAGAGGCCGGGAGACCAACCGGTCGAACACTTAGCTCGATTTCTTACGGCCTCACCAGGAGGATTGGTGACCTAGAAACAGTGACCCTGTGGCTCTGTGGAATTTTGAAGTGCCTTCTGAACTATAAATGAAAATCGTAACTTGGGACACTTGTTTTTATTCGTCCAGAATCTGTTATCCAATGAGTAGTTGACGGGACTGAGCTCATCAGCAGACCCAGCTGTGCTTGGATGGCAGGCTTTGCTGTGCCTGGCAGTCAGGAGAGAGGTAAGCCTAAGGAGGGGCCCCTTCCAAGCCAAGTGCCCCATGTGATTCTCTGCTGGGCCTGGGCAGAGCTTCGCTCCCTCCCATCAGATTGAGCTTTCCCAATTGCCCTGCAGTAGGAGTCCAGAGCCACATTGCCCTCCCTCACCCAATGTTGTGCCACCCTTGAGCCTGGCCCTGGCACTTCCTTAAGACCCTTGCCCAAAGCTACACAGCAGAGCAGACCTGTGCTGTGGCAAGGCCTTCCAGCCACCCTGAGAGTCAGGCCTTTGTATGGAGTGAGGCCTCATCTTCTGTGCCTTGATTCCTTGGGAGATGCCCTCGTCCATCTCTTCTGTCCCTTTTTGTCTGAGTGGAACAGTCATCGTCTTCACCCTTCCTGTGTTAGCGTTGTCTTCTCAGTGTCAGTTAACTTCTGTTAGGAGTTCATTTGGGGGTGCAAAGACAGCTTGTTATGCAGGTCCTTGCTGACTACAGTTTGGGCTTAGGACAACAGCATAGGGAACTAACATGAGTGGCAGTGGCCAGAGGAAAGCTGCTTCTCATTGGCTTTGGCTTAAACCCATTTTTGCTTGTTAGAATTTATTATTTTGTTATAGATGTAATTTACTAAAATTTGAAATGGTATTCTAACAGTGAGTCCATTGTCTAGAGAATTAATCTGATTTGTAAGTAATACTGATAGACATATTTTCTTACATCTGAGCAGAAATAAATGCATGTTTTTAGCAAATGTAATGTAAAAACTCCAGAGGATAAGTTTACACCTAATAAGATGTTGTTTTCTATTTTTGAATTTGTTATTTGCCCCTCTTTAGTAGTGGGGTTGGGGGCATATTATCTGTATACAGAGCTGTCACTCTAGGGTGACATTTATCTCCCACAGAAATGCTGAGCTCACGCCGTGGTGGTCCTATGCGATGTGTGTGCTTTGCCCAGACTCCAGGCCGGAGGAGCTGAGGAAAACCCAAGACTTTCCCCCCCTATTTGGTTTCCATGCACAGGTTCTTCTGAATGCCACTTGTTTTGCTAAGTTTGGGGATATAAGACCCTTTGAGGAGATGGTGTATGCAATGCTTGCCCATGTTTCCAGGTAGATCTGTAGCTTGTGTCTTCACAGATGAGAACCTACTGTTAGGTGTGTGGTGCTCCAGGGCTGATAATGGTGCTGGCCTGACTTTGCACCACCCACCTTCCCACTGTGCAGGACTCACCTGTGGTATAACCTCAGATCACTCACACTGGAGTGTATGTCTATGACCCAGGAAGTCTTGTCCCTAATTTTACCCACTCCCCACCACAGGCAGAGAGACCTGACTGCTTCTACCTTCCCTCTGTTCCAGAATTGGCATGATTTTGTCAGTCTGCAGTGTTCATGTTTTATTCTCTCAACATCGAGCCTACAGTAAGAGTGAGAACTTTGGGAGTCAGAACCAGGGATGAACACACAGTTGCCAGTAAATGCCATGACTACTAAAAGTCTTTGTCCTAGCAATCCTACTGGCTGCTGAAGTCAGTTCCTTTTCTAGTCCAGATTGTTTGGCTCTGGCCTAAGAGGCCCCTATCTGGCTTTGCAACCCCTTGGTGTTAGTGTGACTTCAGCACCTCTTCCAGAGTCCAGGCCTAGCAGGTCCTGGCAGATGCACTACTCCACCTAAGTTTTCAGCTCAGGCTATTAAGTCAGAACTTTGAGGCATGTGTGCTTGCTTGCAACTCTGGGCGAACACCTCTTATCCTGCTCTTTGACTGATCAGAACAAAAGGTACTTCATGCTTCAAACCACTCACTTCCCAGCAGCATTGACCAGACTGGTTAGGTCTCCAAAGTACTGACCTTTTCCCACCACTTGCTGCTGTTCTCAGGGTGTGCTCAGGTGCCTTGCTTGCCTCAGATGGCTTAAGTACTAGTCCTTCGGATGAGTGGCACCAGGCGGGAGAGGATAGGTGTGTGGCTAAGAGGCTTCCTGGCATCTTATTTTTGCCTAATTGGTCAGTATGGTGCCAGGAAGATCATCCTTCAGCTGGAACATTATTTAGACTTTATAGGAAAGGTGGGTGCCAGTTGTGAACAAATGTCTGTCTCTTATAAAAACAGTAATGAAGCATTGGAGCTGAATGTTGGCAGCAGGTTATCAGGCAGGGTGCACCTTCCAAAACTGGTACAAGGTGTGCCCAGCTGGCATTCTGGAGTTCATTGAGGAAAAGGGTGCATTAATTGGAAGCACATTGCTTGGCATTCCATAGAGTGGCAGGTTTGATGATACTACTTAAGGCCGCTCAGACACCCTAAGAAATGACATTGGGAATGGGCAGCTGTGCCAGGTTGTCTGTCTTCCTGCCTGGGGCCACATGGTGTCTACATATATAGCATAATGGAGGGAAAAGGCATCAGTACCAGATTCGCCTCTTATAATGCCAGCAGCTGTTAGACCCTGATGTCTACAAATGACAGGAAAAGTTGTGTTTTCATTTCTGGGAACTTGTGTAGGCCCTGGCTCAAGGACTTTGCATTGTGTGTCATGTACATCTTTTTAAGTGTTCTTTGCTGTTCTGAAATTGTCCTTGGTTTTTCCTTAGCTCATAGATCATAGACACAGAAATATTTATAGTATTTAAAGCATCCGCATCAAGCATCAGATGGCTTCGCATCCAGGAAAACATAACTCAGTTTGAAGCACCAAGCATGTGTAACATGGCTCTATACAATAACAATAAATGCTAATGTTAAGCTTTTTAGTGCCTGTGGTTCTTGTTTGTTCCTCACTTTGCTGAGTGTCATTACACCTTAAGCCTGGAGGTGAGTACCCTCTCCCCCACCTGATGTGAGGGGTCCTAAATTCCCAGGGAAGATGCAGTGGCTTCCTTTGAACAGTGTCACAAGTGCAAGAAATGTTCCACTCCCAGGCCAGAAGTTGTAGTAAGAGCCCCACCTACTCGCCAAAAGCACAACCAAGTGTTTATCAAGCAGCTGGGCTTGTGATCCCCAGGGTTGGCCTCAGAAGCTTGGGAACCAAAAGATGATTCTGTCCAGGACTTGGCTGGGAATGTGCTTCTCTGCCTGCCCGCGGCCCTGGCGCCTTATGGTGCTTGCAAGCAAGGCTCCCTGCCCATCCCCTCCCACCTCCATACTTGAAATGGGGCTGCAGGCATAATGTTGCTGAGGTGGCAAGGCCCCAGCCCCTGTGAGCCCAAAAATTGCTGAGGCCACAAAAGACTGAGCAGCTGGGATGAACAATCCATTCCTACATCTTTGGCTGGTTAAGTGGGCTGTTCTTTGCAGATATTCCCAAAGACTTAGCAGCCTGCTTCTCTGAATGACTGACAGGTGAACATACCTTTTCATCTCCAAACCACTGGATGAAGTGGTAACATTCATATTGCACTAAGAGTGAAGAAACAGGCCTTGAACAGGCCTTTTAGCTTATCACTCTGTGGTCCCTTGGCCTAACTATCTCTACCAATCTTTTAGAGAAGCCCTGGCTACCCTTTACAAATACAGTTCATGGGGCTTTCTGTCCCAACTGGGCCTTTCTAAGCCAGAACAGTAAGCTGCTGTGGACATTTGAGAAAGCTGTGCCAGCTGCCCCTACTTGAGTCTTGCTGGCCTTGCTAGACTATACTGTCAGCAACCGGCACCAGATCTGTAGCAGCTCCCCATTTCCTACTGGAAAATGGCCTATTCCCACGTAACAATTCAGCCTCAACCCAGGCCCATCCCTCAACCTCCAGAGGAATCACTGTACCCTGGCTTGCCTTGCCGGGCTTGCCAGGTTTGTCTCCTTCATCTTCTGTTTACATATGCATATCCTGTTTAAGGAAACCATGGCCCTACGTCATTGGCACTTGTACCTTACCTAGTAGAAGGAGACAAACAGTAAATGTCATGCTATGAAAAAGTGCAGTGTTAGCTGCGAGTGGTGATGCATGCTTGTAACCCCAGCACTTTGTGAAGCAGAGACAGGTGGATCTCCAATTTCCAAGCCAGCATGGCCTACAGAGTGAAGTCCAGGACAGCCCGGGCTACACAGAACAAGAAGGAAGAAAGAAAAAGTATAGACTTGGGGAGAATGAGTGAGGAGGCAGAACAGTAGGCACATATGAACTTGGGGGATTTTCCAGTTCCTGCCACAGGTTATATACTAGGTAGGGGCCACTAGTACTTGTCCCCATTGTCCTTCACCCTTTGTGCATGTTGGACCTACCCTTCTGTACCTCTGGCCTTGGTCCACTCAGAATCTTAGACATTTCCTCTACTCCTTGCCCTCCCATCTTCAGCTGTAGGACACTGGGCCATCGTGCATTCTGCAACGGAAGAAGCTATAAATGAGCATGGTGCAGGCCTGCCAATTCAAGGCTTGGGTATGTATGGTACAGGGAGGCTAGATGGGAGGGGTAGGAGATTGGGCAAGTGGGGACCTTGTTCCTCTCACCCCTAAGTGGGTGGGCCAGCCTCACCTAAGAAGCAGTAGCCTGGTGATCTGGGGTGAGTTGGTACCATGTGCACCCCGAGAACACAGTGGAATGCTGTCCTAGAGATAGGTTAAGAACTGGTGAGGGTGAGGAAGGATCTAAGGGATGGGGTCAAGTGTGTCAGAAGGAAGGTTTTTGAGGCCCTCTGAACGGAGCTGACTTTTCTGCCTCACTGCTGTGTCTCTAAGAAATGGGTTCCATTAGGTCATGGGGATACTGCCCTTGGAAGAAAGGATTGATGTGATTCCTGTCTACCATAGGTGAATACGAACTGAGGGGCCATTTCTCTCCCTTCTGCCATGTCAGGAAGCCTAGGTGGGTACTGTGAGGTCTGAGGACAGTAAGCAGTAGGAAACAACAAAGCATGCAGGTCTTGGCTTCTCCCAAAGTCTACTGGTGGTTGAACCACCTACCACTCGCAGGTTATGTTACCTCCACCCACAGCTTGGCTATGTATTTGAGAAGGTGGCAGAATCTTCTGTTAGCTTCGCATCTGTAGTAGAATCCTGATCTGAAGCCAGGCGTAATGGCACGTGTATAAGCCCAGAGCTTGGAAGACTGAGAAAGGCCAGAAAGACGCAAGTTTCTGGGCAGTTGAGGCTACATGATAAGACTGCGTCTCAAAGTAAGCACCACAGAGGCAGATTTCTATAAGTTTGAGGCTAGCCCTGTCTGCATAGTGAGTTCCAGACCAGCCAATGCTACATAAACCCTATCTCAAAACAACAAGGGTGGGGAGAGGAGCTAGAGAGATGGCTTAGTGGGCTAGAGGCACTTTTTGTTTTTAAAGAGGATCCAGGTTTGGTTCTTAGTACTCACATGGGGCTCACATCTGTCTGTAACCCCAGTCCCTCTTCTGGTCTCTTCAGGTACCAGGCATTGCACAGTACACACACATACTTGCAGGCCAAATGTATGGACATGAAAATAAACAACAAGAAGACTCATTGTACCTATTTCCCTGCAGCCCTGTGGACATGAGTCCCCAAGGTAGCCTAGTGGTGGACTGAAGTTAATGGCTGGGACTTGTGAGGAAGCTTTGTCAGCTCGGTGTGCACCCTGCTTTTCATTTCTGACCTCCAACCTTACTCTTCATGTTGCAATTTGACAGAAACCCCAGAGAGACTGGCCTGGGTAGGCCTGTGAGAGAGCTGTCAGTCATCTCTTTGGCACTGCCCCTTGGCTTCTCTATCATATGCTGCCAGATGCGTCCAAGTTTCAAGGCAGAGCTAGGTGTTAATCTTGTCACATCTGGCAGCCACGGATGGGTTTTTATCTAGGGAAGTGATAGGGTCCTGGTCTGTGCTTTAAAAGCCAGAGTAGTGGGCCCAGTGAACAAAGGAGCAGATCAGGGTGCAGGCTGAGGCTTGGGGTATCTGAGCAGGTGTACCTAAAGGCCTAGAGTGCTTCAGGGCAGACAGTGTTCCCAGCATCCAGGGATGAAATGCTCCAGGGCAGGAAAATGCTTTCGAATGTTAAAGAAGCAGCAGCCCTGGAAGTGTTGGGTGCAGTCAAAGAAAGGGAGCAAAACTAACTGGCAGAATCTGAAAACTTCTGTGCAGTTCCTTCCTTGGTCCTATGAGTTAAAGGGCCATGAAAGGGCAAGGCTGCAGCCCAGATCTTTTGAAGGAATAATTTGAGAGACAAAGTCTGGAGAGCAGAGAGCAAGAGAGCTAGGCCAAGGAAAGACTGGAGCCTCCTGCCCTGTGCCTTGGCCTACAATGAGTAGTTTCTCATGAAAAGCAATCATAACCTTGTACCATGCAAGCAAGCTTTTCATAGGAGCCCACACTAGCAAGTTCTGGACAGTAGGGACAGCAGCTTGGCATGTGACATTCTCTCAACAGCTTTATGAGGTCAGTGCCATAGTCTGGTTTTGCAGGAAGGTCATCTGTGTGTGTGTG
>LOEQ01001268.1:90238-104821 GCA_001685075.1 Bramus lutescens
TCCTGGACATCAGTGGCTCCTGCTTTGTGTCCTGCACCCAATACATGCCTGGAACCAAGGCCCAAGTACCATGGGCCGCTGCACTGTTTAGTCACAGTGGCCCGCGAAGAGGGGCTTCGGGGGCTCTACAAGGGCAGCTCAGCCCTGCTCCTTCGTGAAGGTCACTCTTTTGCCACCTACTTTCTCTCTTATGCTATGCTCTGTGAGTGGCTCACCCCTGCTGGCCATAGCCAGCCAGGTGAGTGACAGGCAGAAACGGTGGAGTTGGCCCAGTGGGATGGGGGCTGGGAGAGGCATCTGTGCACAATGCAGCTAACTCATCAACACTGAATCAAGCTAAGCATCTTTGCCTTATTTTTCAATGGTTTCTGAGGTGTGTGCCTGTCTAAGGCCACACAGTGACTTTGTGACAGAGAGGTGTATGACTCAGTGTTAGTGAGCTGTCCTGGCTGGGTCCTGTCTCTGAGAAGCTTGCAATAAGGCATGTTCATGGTGTCTCTTGCAGATGTCCTAGGTGTGCTGGTGGCTGGAGGATGTGCTGGCGTTCTGGCCTGGGCCGTGGCCACCCCCATGGATGTGATCAAGTCACGCCTGCAGGCAGACGGGCAGGGCCAGCAGCGCTACCGGGGCCTCCTGCACTGTGTGGTGACCAGTGTGCGGGAGGAGGGCCCTAGGGTGCTCTTCAAAGGGCTGACGCTCAACTGCTGCCGTGCCTTTCCTGTCAATATGGTGGTCTTCGTGGCCTATGAGGCTGTGTTGCGGCTCACTCAGAGATTGTTCACATAGGGCCACCCGTCAGTAGCAGCCNAGATTGTTCACATAGGGCCACCCGTCAGTAGCAGCCAGCTTACAGCCGCTGGAGGCCAAGGGGAGCATGGGTGGGTTCAGGACCCCACAGGGCTGTCACTGGAACACCAGAGGGCCTTCTGCACAGTGACTTAGGTGAGGCTTGAGCTTGGCCTGCCCAGCTGCTGCTCACAAAGTCAGGGGGTTGATCTGCTTGGGGGTCATGAGTCAAGGCTGTGTGGGTCTCCTTGATGAGGATGTGCCACTTGGAGTCATTTGTCACCGAGCAACTGTTCATTCCTGAGTGTCCTCCCTTGTCCATACCCATGACCTCAGAGCATTCCCTCACCAACCCCAGTTCCACTCATCTTCCGATTTACACTCTTCCCTTAAGAGACAAGTGAGGGACCAGACAGCAAGCTGAGCAATCTGGCTACAGGCTGGGCTTGTTCCCTGTCCCAGGATGTCCAAGAGGGCCCAGAGTCCTCATTGGCCGACGAGCTGGTGTGGGGCTTCACTGAGGACGCATATTTACACTGCTTGCCACATGAAGACCCTGGAACCTGGGTCAATAAATGTTTCTGAGGTTGCTCAGCGGTGTTGCTCTGTGATCTGTGCAGTGCTGGCCCTCCAACCTTGTATTCACCCGGGGTGCTGTGAAACCTGTCAGCTCATGGTGAGAGGCAGTGTGAAGCCCTGGCCTAGAGTTCTTACGTGGGTAGCCAGGTACCCGTTATGTAGGGGTCCCTGGGGAAACCTGCACAGTCTTTACTTCTGGGCTGTGTAGTTTGTTATCTGTGTCATCACCAGGCCAAATACCTGGAGCACTGCTACAGGGTGGGAAAGTGCGGGGTACCTTACAAAGGTTTTATGGGCCAGTGGCTTGGAGGGGAGGGAGGAGGCTAGTGTCTGCTCTTAGGCACATGTGGGATTCGCTCATGCTTGGGGCCTCCCTTTCCGGAGACCCTGTGGCTTCTGGTGATGGGGGTCACTGGGAGTGAAGCTGGCAGCACAGTGTGAGCCCACTGCGTCTTCACAGAACAGCCCTGTGGTAAAGCTGGCTGATACCTGCCTCAGCTGGGCAGGTTCAGATGCCAAGCCTAGCCATGCATGCACCAAATGGTCTCCAGTTTTTCTCCTCCAATAAACCTTTCTAGAAGGTGCGGAATCTGTTTCTGGGTCTGTCCTTGTCACATAGGCCCTTCAGCACCAGATCTTACACCCAGGGCCCTTGCCTGCAAGACCTCCCACTGCCTGATGTCATCTCTTGGGCCTCCCCTCCTCCCGGAAGAGATACTCTGGGCTCCTCCCACGGAGCCTAGCCAGCTGGCTGGTTGCTTATCTGTCCCATCTTAAAACTGTGAGCTGCCCAGGACTTCGCGGCCTCTGATGAACAGGGTAACTAGCTTTGCCGTAATAAGGCCCTGGTTATGATGAAAGCCAGAGCATCCAGGTGGGGCTGGGAGGCTTCTGGAGGGACAGGACTTCAGCACGTCTCCAGCTGCAGAGCGAGGGAGAGCTGGCCCAGATACCCTCTGCAGGCACCTGGGAGGGGCACACACACACAGCTGCTGTGGACTTTTTCTATGTCCTCTTCCCCTCATTTGCGACACGTAGTCCTCCAGCCTTGGGGTTCTCCTCCACTTTCAGTTATAGTTTCTTCAAACCATTTCAGTTACTTTGTGCAGATTTAAGAGCTGTTTGTGTGCTCGCTCACATTCTTCAACACTGACTTAGCACTCCACATGCCTCTTCAATTGCAATCCTCAAGTCCTTTTTGTTTTAGTTCCTGAACTTGAAAGTTCACCTAGTTTAGAGAGGTCAAGATGCTGGGACATTCTGGGCCACTGCCTGGAAAAGGACAACCAATGAAGGGGCCCAATAATTTACCAACTGTCAGGGGCCACCGGTACCATTCTTCTTTCTTTCCTTCCTTCCTTCCCTCCCTCCCTCCCTCCCCCCTCCCTTTCTTTCAAGTTTTTTTTGAGACAGGGTCTCACTATGTAGTCTTGACTGGCCTGGAACTTGCTATGTAGATCAAGCTGGCCTCAGGCTCAGAGATCTGCATCCCAAAGACTGAGGTTAAAGGTGTGACACCACTCTCTTGTGGGAGGTGAGCTCAGAAAGCACACTCTGGGTTCTGAAGTTCCATGTTCACATGGTTCAGGGCAGGTAGATGCTCTGGGTCCTGCTGACTCTAATCACTGATCTGTTGCCCCAGCCCAGTGTTCAGGCTGCCATTGGTGAGGGAAGTGACTCAGCAGGAAGAGCTTGGAACTCACTACATAGCCCTGGCTAGCTTCAAATTCTCATTGTCTACCTGCTCGGCCTCCCAGTGCAGGGATTCTAGGCAGAAGTCACCACCACTGGCCTCACTCCTGCTGCCAGAAGTAAAGATCTGAGGGAAGGTGCTGGCTGCTCCCGATCACACACTGGGGAAGAGCTGGTCTCCCACAGGGCTACTTCCAGAAAAATCAAGGCTGTAGCTGAGCGTTTCAGGGAGAGCTAGAAGCTGCCCCTTGAGAGCTCCCACAGATTGTGCTGGCTACAGACCCATGGGCCCAGGAGAAGGGCTAACAGCGCAGTTCTGGAGAGTTTCACCAAGGCCTGTTCACCTCTGCATGCTGCTCTAGATGGGAGCTGTCATCTGCATCTGTGTGGTGAGGATACAATTCAGAGTGAAGGCTGTTCTTCCTGGGAAGTCTCTGGACCATTTGGTATTGGACACCATCCCCAGGCTGCCCCTTTCTCTCAGGGAGCTTCAAGAATCCACTGGTTTTCAGCAAAAGTGGCANGCAGCTATTCTACCCTCACCATGACTAGCAGCAGCCTTGGCTATCACCTCTGTGTTGTCTTACATGGAGGAGACGGAGTTCCCAAGAGGTCAAGTGACCTCTCAAAGTTGTGGTCTGTGGGAGGAGGGTGCTGGCCTGGGTGCCCACTCCTTCCTGGGACCAGGACCCGTCAGATGCTCTGGCTGGGTAGACAACAGCAGCGACATCTCTCCCTTGTCTGCAGCTCTATATCCCATGGGTGCAATGGCACCACAAGTCACTCTGGATCAGAGAGAGCACAAGGCAGTGCTCTGCATCTGCTTCACCAACTCTGGCCACAAAGTGTGGCCTGTCCAGTGGGACAGAGCTTCGAGAGGAGCCGGCATGAACTTCATGCCATACTCTGACTCTCGCACGGGCTGACACTAAAACGGTCCCTGGCCTTGGCCTCCCAGGGTATGAACCTTCGTGCTCTCAATACTAAGTCAGAACAGACTGCTCAGTAACAAATCCACTGTGTGGCCTTAGGTGAGTCACACTTCCCTCCTCAGTACCTCCCTGAGCACCCAGGTCTCTGCAGACAGGACATCATAAACACGTGTTCTCTTCAGGCTGTTAGAATGTCAAACAAGATGGGAAAGCAGTCGCAGGGACAGGGTGGCTTCTCAGGACAAGTGGCTGACACAAAAACAGTCTCTGGGAGCCTGCTTATAAGCACCATGGGCCCCTCCCCTCCTCCCCCAACAAGGGGGATGGCCACAGCCTCAGCATGGGTGTAGTGTGACTTGGGGCAGTCAGGCACCTCTGAAACCTGCTTGGACAGATGGTGACAAAGGCAGGAGCACAACAAAGTTTATTTTTGCAAGGACAGAACATTCAAGAGTGGCCTTTGTGCCTTCAGAGAGGACAGACACGTCCAACCAGGGGCTTTCCCTGAGATATGGCTTCGGCTTTGCCAAGACTCTGAGTGGTGGCTCAAACAGGGCCAGCCCGGAAGGAGAATGCCAGGGACTGGACAGCTGTTGTTCTTTCCTGTCTGTCTAGCTATGGTCCCCCGGCTCAGGGCACAGCCAGCAGCCCTGTTCTGTGCTGCCCTCCACTTCAGTCAAGTGTCAAAACAAAAGCATCTGCAAAGGCAACAGACTGTCCTTAGAGTCTGATGGTCGGGAGAAGTCACCACTGGGTTTTAAAAAGTGGAGGCTGGGCCATCTGTAGAAAAGTTAGTACACACTAAGGGCAACAAGCATGATACTGGAGTGGACAACACGTGCGATCTGGAGTTTAGTTACCTCAGCCTGAAGTTTCACCCACAAGACTCGGGTTAATAGAAATGGTCCAGCCTGGTCCATAATCAGTGTTAAAAGCAGCTTGAGAGCTGAACGATACTCCCAGCCTCCATTGTGGTGTTGAAGACTGAACCTAGGGCATCATGCATGCTGGGCGAGTACTCTATTGAGCTACATCTACAGGACATAGGTGATCACTTCCTAGTCAGCAACAGCAAAGCTTATATATATTATATGCAAATGTATAAATATATCTATGTATATATAGTTGGTATGGGCTCAAGCACAGCATCTTTTGCCCACTAAAAGTCTCCTCATTGGTTTTTCACAGCAGTTTTTAGTTTTACAATAATGACATTCTGACTCCATAGACTCGGAATCAAACACAAATTATGACAGGCTCTTGCTAGGTAGCCCCGGCTGGCCCAGAATTTGTGCCTTTGCCTCTTGAATATAGAGATTATAAGGCGTGCACCACCATGCATAGCACATATACTTAAAAAGAAAACCAATAGATTTTGGGAATTTATCTGGAACCCTAGGGTGCTAGATGGACAGTCCTGTGGGCACAGAACTGGGCTCTTTGTGGGAGAGATTCTCGGCTGGGTTTCTATGTGACCGCACAACATTAGCAGCACCTGACCATCCTCAGCAGACAACAGGCGGAGAGACATCACAGAACAGCAACCAGAATGCACAAGGGTGTAAGACCCAGGTCCAGGAATTACCACGTGACAGAAACCTACTGGGAGTGTGACTTGATTGGAGGGGCTGGGATTATTGATAGATTTTTGTCTTTATATGCACACAGAAGAGAAGCATTACTGAAAGTGGAAGGACAGCTGCCGGGGAGTCATGAACTCCTTCACCATTTCCTCGGTGACCGCCTTGCGTCGGGCCTGGTGCTCAGCCACCAGAGGCTGAAGGACGTCTATGAGTGTCTTCTTGAGCTCCCCAGTGAGCATGGCTCCGCTCGTGTAATCCTGCCAGGAATGGGATGCTGTGAGCAGTGGCTTAGTGTCCCAGCCCTCCCCACCTGAGCTCTAGTTCAGCTTATGTCTCTTTAGGAGCTATGCCTAAAGTGTCACAGTAACCTGGGTCTTACAGGACATTAAAATGCCTGTTTCTTGTGCCTTGGGCTCTTTTCCTTTGGTTGTTGTGCTATTCTGATGTGCTAATTTTTATTTTATCTTATTATATTTCATATTATCTGCAGGTGCCTGTTTCCTAATGAGACACAGAAAGGGCGTGGCTACAGGTGGGAGGAGCAGGAGTAGAGTCCGTACTCAGAATCTATTTTGTCACTCACAAGAGAAAAGAGAGCTGATTGGGCTCCCAGCGATGGCTCCACGCACTCTGACACCTTCCTTACTGACTGTGCCACTCTTTAAGCAGACAAAACAGACCCATAACCTAGGTGGCAGCAAGTTGGGGAAAATCCCCTTCAGTTCCACACAGCAGGCACCAGGCACTAATGGTGACTGGTGTGAAGCTCCCTTCTCACTGCCGCTCTTTCACTGTCCTCGGCAGTGGTTCCAGTGTCACGGAAACCCTTTAATTACCTATTTCTATAGCCCCGGCACTCAGGTGGCTGAGGTAGTAGGATTGTCATGAGTTCAGTGTAAGTCTGGTCTATATAGGGAGTTCCAGGGCTACAGTGAGATTCTGTCTTAAACAGTAACAACCAAAGACACCCACACAATAGTGCAGTGTGCCTGCAACAGTTCTCACCTGGCCTCTTGGCTGCATGCGCAGACTTGTAAGTTTTTACTGCTAGTATTTTTGTTATGAAAAGCTGTTTCCTATTCTGCTGTGGGACAATGGTCTTGCACCCTGTAAAGATTTGTCACTTGTACTAATTTAATAAAATGCTGATTTGTCAGTAGCCAGGCAGGAAGTATAGGTGGGGCGACCAGAACAGGAGACTTCTGGGAAGAGGAAAGGCTCAGTCTGCAGTCTTTACCCAGACACAGAGGATGCAAGATGAGAATGCCTCACTGATAAAAGGTTCCAAGCCATGTGGCTGACACAGACAAGAATTATGGGTTAATGTAGGATGTAAGAGTTAATAAGGAGCCTGAGCTAATAGGCCAACCAGTTTATAAGTAATGTAGGCCTCTGTGTGCTTCTTTGGGACTGAATGCTGGGACCGGGTATGACGAAAACCTCTGTCAACACTATTCTATAGTATTTCCTTGGAAAAGACTCTAAGGCCAAGGCTCTGCTTGTCCTCACCAGCTCACTGAGAGGCTGTCCTGGGACCACAGACACCTAAACAATCTGTGGGCATGTGGTTCACCTTCATTTCTCCCCTGACAAAAAAGACAAATTTCTTTATGCTCTTACTTTTGTGAACGATTCAAGGGTTCTTCCCATGTGGTTAAAAATCTGAGTGATCTTACCAGTTTTTGTTTTACATATGGAATGCTTCATGGATTTTGTGCCATCCTTGAGCGGGGGCCATGTTCATCTTCTCTGTATTGTTCCAGTTTTGGTATATGTGCTGCTGAAGTAAGCATCTGTTCTGTTTTTTAAATACAGCATCTTGTTGTATAGCCCAGGCTGGCCTGGAATTTGTAATCTGCCTGCTTCAGTTTCCTTAGTAGTTAGGTCTAAGAACATAGGAACTTACTTGTAAGAACTGAGCCTGGTTCAGCCCAGGCCACCAAGGATGCTCTAGCAACACACAAGGCCTGGCTGGGCTGTCAGGCTCATGAAGGTGGGTGGCAGGGCTGAGGTGGACTCACCTTTCTGATCTGCTCCAGCCTGTTGTCATCTTCAAGGAAGAAGGTCAGGTACATGAAGGACACATCCACTTCACAGTTGCCCCCAAACTGCCTATGCTCCTCCACGGTGTCTCTTCCACCAGAAAATGCGTGCTTGTTGACCTGCGCCAGCACAGAGGCCAGTCAGAGTGCTGCCCTGTCCCTGAACTCAGGTCGGGGCCTATGGGGTAGCAGTCACACTAGTGACTCATGGAGAAGGGCAGGGAGGCTGGAGAGCAGGTCTTTGAAAACCTCTACTGCTTGAGTTACAGAACAGTCTGGAAACCAAAATGGACTGGGCTAAAAACTGGGGGCGAGCCAAAGACCTCTTCAGAGTAGGTGGCCAGCAGAAAGGATGACAGGAGTGCTGACCCCTCCCCATGTACACATAAGCCATGAGGTCAGGGGAGCTCAGCTGAAGGAAGCTCCACTTTCAGTATGTGGTGGCAGGAAAGTCCTGTAGGGAGGTTTCCACCCAGACAGGCAATGTGTCAGGTGGTTAAGCCCTAGGACTAGAGTGATGGCTCAGTGACTGAGCACTGGCTGCTCTTCCAGAGGACCAGAGTTCAATCCCCAGCACCCACATGGCACTTCAAAACTGTTTGTTACTCCAGATGCCCTTGTCTGGCCCCCGTGGATACCAGGCACTCATGTGAAGCACAGACATACATGCAAGCAAAATACTAATACACATAAAAACAAGCAAACAAATCCCAGAAATTAACATAATGGAGCTGAGCTCAGTGGTGAGCAGTTAGCATACAGGAGGCTGAGGCAGGAGGATTGCCTGTATTCAAGAGTTCCAGGCCAGTCTCAGCAACACAGAGAAACACCATCTTTAAACAAACAAAAGAACAGTGTAAACCTTTAACCCAGCATATAGATCTGTGAGTGAGGTTAGCCTGGGCTACATAGTGAGTTCCAGGCCAGCCAGTGGTGCACAGTAAGAGCCTGTCTCAGAAAAGTAAGTAAATAAATAAAAACAAATGAAAGCTAGGGGTAAAGGTCATCAGGACTTTGCACCTCACAAAAGCTGCCTAGACCGCAAAGATCCTCCTCTTCATAGTTGATAGGGTCATGTTTTGTCAGAATATTTTGTCCTAGGACAAAGTTTCTAAACCTGAGGATCTCCCAAATACTCTCAGAGAACTTCTCAGCTTCAGGTTGCTAACTCACAAGAGCAAATGCGCCCAGACATGGGTGGCTGTTCCTGCTTTATAATAAAAAGATGGTGTTTCCCTGAGTTCTGTGTGCTGTTCCAGAAAATTAGTGAAGCCTTGGTAGGGGCTGTGGGACTCTGGCACAGAACTGGTTAGTCAAAAATAGGGATGCCCCAGCCTTGGGCTGTCACAGAGCCATGAGTGCTGCACTCTCCAGGGAGAAAGCATCAGGACTGAACTGACTGTAGGACACCAGCCAGTGCTGGTGTCTGCTGGAAACCCACTTGGCAGGCACAGAGGTGGAGGGAAAAGTCCCCTTTCCTTGTTGACTTACAGGCCAAGCTAATCAGGGCCCCAGACTGTTGGCAGCTGTGTGAATCAGCTGCGAGACTTCCTCATTGTAAGACTGACCCTGCTGCTGGCAGGGTCTCAGCCCATCTCTGAGTTGCGGAGATTCTGTCTGAAGGTCCTCTGCCAAAGTGACTGGAGCTGAGGTGGGCATGGGGATTTGGAGAGGACTTGACAATGACCCTGACCTCTGCAGGCCCTTGTAGTTCTGATCTTGTGCACAACACTCACCTAGGCCTTAGGTCTCTGCTGGCTTTTGCAAATGGAAAATACTCCAGAGTCATAAACTGCTTCTAAAAACCAACTTCTCAGAATTGAGCAGAACGTGTTTCCCCACACACCTCACTCCTCCCTCTCCCTCTGCATTCTGGAAGTTTCAGATAAAAGCAAAAGTGAAAGAAAGATTCCCCCAAATCCCCAATCCTATTAGCTCTCATGTTGGGCAGGGTTGGCCAAAGCCATTTCCGGAGGAAGGGGTGGATATGAAAAGTCCCCATTATCAACCAGAACCTGTTTGGGACTTTCCGAGGGCTTGCGGACCTGGCAAGGACTCTGACTATTGTATAACACCCCCCAGATATGTTCCTCTTACTTCTCTTAGACCATCCAGGCCACAAACATATAGTCGGGTCCAAAGGCATCACTGACTTCCTGTAACTATTAAGGGCTCACATTCACTGGCAGCTCAGTTCTGAGCAACAGCAGTGGCCTCTGAACCATGTGGAAGCACAAACTCCTTTCTAGTTCCAGTTTCCAACTGACTTGCACCCACAGCCTGCCAGACAGGGCACAACTAGACATGGCAATCCTGCTGGAGGGTATTTCTCAATTCTTCCCAGGAGAGCATCCTAGAGAACAGCAGCCTACCATGCTGCCTTCACTCTGGAGCAGTGTGCCAGGGAGGAGCTTCAACACTGAGTGATCATCCTCTCTGTCTCATGACTCTCCACTCCAAACACACAGAGTAGCTAGCAGAGTGGCACACGCCTTTAATCCCAGCACTCTGGAGGCAGAGGCAGGTGGATCTCTGTGACAGCCTGATCTACACTGACACTTTGTCCCAATAAACAAACCATTTACTGAGGGACTGGCAGGGACTGAGGGAGAAGGAAACTCAGAAACCATCAGCATGGTAACTGGCCAAGCCAGGTCTGATTTTTCAGAACACGGGCCCATCTTTTCCATTATCTGACAACAGCTTCATTGATTATGCTTTAAAGCAAACTACCAAGATCCTGCTTCTGCACCAAAATGCTGGTAATCAAGAAAAGAAAAGAGGAAAATGGAAAAGTCCCCAGGTTCTTACCTATATGAAGGGACTTAACAAATTCCCTAACACCAAAAACCAAAGGCCCAGACCCCCAGTCCACCCAAACCCAAGCTCCCCTGCTGTGGGCAGTGGGCTCCTGTGGAATTCAGCACTGCTGGGAGTCTGACTTGTAAGAAACGGTAGGTTAAGGAAGCTCGCGTTTCCTGCTTCTCTCAGGCTCACCTTGCTCTTGATCTGCTTGGCTGTGTCAGTGAGGAAGATGGAAGAGTTGGGGTCACTGGCGCTCATCTTGGTCTGAGCACCCTGCAAGGCAGGGAAGAAGGTGGAATGCAGCAGGGCAGGCTTAGGGTGGCCGATCCTGGGGGCCACGTCCCTTGTCATTCTGAAGTACGGATCCTGGGTGGAGAAGGCTTGGGTGAAGACAATGGAACACACGGCTAGGCTCTCGCCAATGGGCCACCATAAAGGAGAACTCCTCGTGGGAGGCTGTGAAGCCTGCAGTCAGTTTCAGACCGGCTTCTCTTCTCTAAACACTTATAGCCCACCTCCACCCTCCTCAGGAGAGTCCTGAAACCACAGGCAGTCCCATATCACTTCCCACAAGCTGGTTCTGCCTCCAACCTGGTCAATGGCACACGGGATGAGGCACTGGATGTCTGTCCTGTCTCGGAAGATCTTCGGGAAAGAGTTGCTGAATGATGGTGCAGCCTGGACAGCAGGAAAACTAATCTTCCCTGAAAGAAGGGAGACATTCTTGTGTGTTGGGCCGACCACTGCTCTGGGTAATTGATCCAGTTACAGGAATCAACAATGGGTTTCCTCCCAACTGAAAACAAACTAAACACAGCCTAACAATGCAGAGAGGGAGCTAAGTAAAAGTTGAGCCCCACCCCAGGTCTCTTATCAGATGTTTCTGGACTGCATTTCTCAGTGCGCTACTCTTCAAACCCCATGGCAAGGTACCTCCTGCCATCTTATGAACATGTAGGCTCAGGGTGTTTATGTGGTTGGCGACAGCTGCACACAGCAAGTGACTGGCTGAACCAGGACTGAACCTGGGATGTCAGGGAAGGTTGGGACCGGGATTTGTTATAAGATGCTGCTCATCACTTCCACCGGGGAATTATCCTGGATGCTGTTACCCCAATGCCAAGTGCCTCTCATAATCGGGAAGACCATGCTCCAATTGCTGGGAATGAATCTGACTGAACCATCAAAGAGAGGGGGGCCAGGGGACTGGAAACAGGTGGACACAGGGAACAGAAGGCCCAGACAAGTCTCAAGATGATGGCCTACAAAGGCCAATACATTACAGAGACATGTGGAGGACATAACTATGTGTATACACTTGGCATATACAGTGTGTATCAGTGGGTCAAAGTCATGGGGAGGAGAGTAAGAAGGAGTGGGAGGAGCCTGTAGTTAGTCAAACCCCTTTTCTTTATATGTATTTAATTATTTATTAAGGTTGCACTATGTGGCCCCTGACTAACGTGAAACTCACTATATAGATTAGGCTGGCCTCAAAATCAGAGATTTGTCTCCCTTGGCCTTTAAGTGATGAGATTAAAGGAATGTGCCACTATACTCAGCTAAAACTTCTTATCTCATAAGTGGGGAGACTGGGGCCCAGGGAAGGCTCCTATAAGAGAGCAGAAGATCCACCTGTCCTCTGTAACCCTCCTGGGTGCTACCAAGCTCTATAGTGATTGGGGTCACACCAGCATGTTGGAGAACTCCAGCCAGTCTTGTCTGTCTGTGTCTGGTGGAACACTCACCTCTGAGTGTTTTAAATGAATTACTAACATCTCAGGTCTCTAGGAAGATGCTTTAAAGACCAGATACTCAGGGTGGCGTGGGGCTCGGTGGTAGTATTTCTTACAAGTATGAATCTATCTCTTGGAACACACACACACATCCCAGGTACGTTGTTAGCTCAGGCTTTGGTGTTGGTGTTCTGTTTTTATTTATTTAATATTGATTGATTGATTGATTAATTTAGTTTTTTCAAGTGGGTCTGCCTCCTGAGTGCTGGAATTAAAGGCGTGCACCACCACCGCCCACCACTGCTGCTCTGTGATTTTTATGAACACTGGCTAGTCTCCTCTGAGCTTGCCTGTCCCACAGAGAGAGGAAGAGGGGTCCCCAGGCAGCAACAGCCCCTTCCTTACCAATGCAGTCACTGTCTGTGAAGCCGAAAATGCCCTTCACTTGATTGAAAGTGACATGCTTTTGAATCTTCACCACGTTCTTGTAGAAGCCTGGGCTCTGCCTGCAGAGATGAGCAGAGTCACACTTGAGCTGGAGGGCAGCTTCTACAGACAACAGAGTAGTTTTAGCAGTGGCTAAAACCTGGTATCAGTAAGTGGCGTGCCAGACACACACTGGGTATCACGTGTTTAGCTCACACGTAACCAGAATGTTTAGAGAAGTCATCTGCAGGTGGACAACTATAGCTCTGGGAGGAAGACTTGCTCTGGTCATGGTCTTTCATCGCGGTAACAGAAACCCTAACTGATACAGACACTGACATTTGAGTCTAGGGAGGACAGAGTTAGCCAAATCCTATAGGTTCACTGGGCCCAGAAAGGTACTTTCCCCCTAGAGTGCAGATGAAGGAGCTATGTGTTTGATGCCCATCAAGGGTCTGTCTCCCTGTATCAGATTGGTAGTTGTGGAGCAGGGAGCAGAGAAGGGCATCTCCTCAGGAAAAGGGGTCTTGACATTCATTTGGAGGAAAAATAAAAGAGCCACACAGGGATAAGGTTTCAGAGGATAACATTTTGTTTGCAAAGATGAGGGACATGAACTGTAAATTGTCCATCTGATTGGAAATGGCAGTGTTGCTGAAGGGAACATAGGGCCAAAACACAAGGGTCTGTGTGCTAAGAGCAAGGTGAGCTCTTGCTGTCCCATGCTGGGCACCAGGCAAGGCAGAAGTGAGGAAGTGGAAGATAAGAGCGGGAGGAGTTGCAGTGGTTAAGGATGCTGCACAGAGCAGAAGCTGGATGTGAGACTCCTGCCGCAGCTTCTGGAGAGGCTAAGGAAGGAGGATCACTCTGCCCAGGAGTTTAAGGACAGCTTAAAAAACACACAGAGTGTGACTCACAAACAAAAGCTACCAGTCACTGTGCCCTGTCCACAGCCTGGCTGTAAAAGGAGGAGCAGAATCCATGGCGTCTGTGCTGAGGCTCGCCCTTGCACCAGGCTATTTTAGGGAGTGAGGTGAAAACAACAGCATGGGTGTGACGAGTCTGATGACATCTATGTTACCACAAGACCACTGAAGACGAACAGTCAGCTCTTGACCTTAGACCCATTTAAATCCCTTCTGGGATAGCAGAGCCTCTGTGTTCACATGGAATAATTGAAAAACAGTCTGACAGGCAAAACTCAAAAAATTAATCTGTTGGGGCAGGGACAGGCAAGAAGGCTCAGCTGTTAAAAGTGGAAGCAGAGAACTGTCCCATAAAATGTCCCCTCCAACCCCCACTCAATAAATTAAAATGTAATTAAAAAAATACGTTTTTTTGAGACAGAGTCTAATGTAGGTCAGGTTGGCCTCAAACCTAGAGAGAGTCTTTATGCCTTGTATCCCTAGCGCTGGGATTAAAGGCATGTGCTATCACACCCAGCATAATAAAACTACTTTAAAACCTTAAGGATTTTCTCACCTGGTAAAAGGTCAGATTTCCTGTCAGGGTATTTGTGTTTCCTGGTGGACACATAGTTCCCGCTTGGCTCCAAGAACTTACAAAGGCAGCTGGGGAACAGCAACAGTCAGCTGTCTCTGTGCCCACAGGGCCCTGTGCCCATCCTCACACTGCCTCAGCCTAATCAGTGGCTGTAACACTACACAAGAGGGCCTCAAGTCCCAAGCCCAGCCCACCTGCTGAAATGACTCCCTGGAGTGAAGGTCCATACCTCCAGTGCTCAAGACTCGATGCCTCCCAAGTCCTCCCATGGTGGGGAAACAGACTCAGCCTCACACACGCTAGGTAAGTCACATTCCAGCCCTCAAAAACATTCGTGGTGCTAAACAGTATTCACCGTTTTATGTACTTTTGAGACGGGAAATAACTAAGTAGCCCAATTCTATCAGCAGCCTGAGTGCTGGGATTAGAGGTATGTGCTACAGGGCTTTAATGTCATTCTTATGGCTGACTAAAAGCCACCTCTACCCACTTGGTTTCT
>LOEQ01001268.1:104864-115584 GCA_001685075.1 Bramus lutescens
CTTGTTATGTAGCCCTGGGGTAGCCTTGAGGCCCCTGGGTAATGGGACTGATTGTAGGTGCAGGCTACAACATACCTGCTTCAACAAAGTTTGATTTTTCCATCCTTTGTAATCACTAGGGATGAAGTTCAAGAATGAAGTGTGCTGACTTAAACAAGGCCAGTTTAAGAAATGGGATGGTATAGAATGTATCTAACAAATGACACTTTTCTCTGAGGAAAAAGCCACATTGAAAGTGAGAAGGCTACCAAACTCAGACTGGCTGTACTTGGACACTACAGTACAAAATACTTCACTATGACAGCTGAAGGTGATACCATGACTATGCCGGGCAAATGTTTAGGATTTCTGTAGAGAAGATATGAAGAAGTAATTCTGATATTACTTCTTTTTATGCACAGTTTCCACCTTAAAAATTACGGCTAAATGACACCAACATTCCAGATCACAACAGAAGAAAGACCAGGCCATCACCCATCTCCAGCATTTCAGCTTGGTCATGATGTCTGCACCCATGCTCAGAAGGCAGCCATATGTTTCTTCCTTACCCCATAAACTCAAGATCAGAGAAGATGAAAGTTTTGTTGATGTCAAAGCCACAGGCAATGATGTCCTTCGCATTTTCCACAGTGTAGCTGTATGCCTGCTCCAGAGTCAGGTCCTTCCACAGGTACTTCTCATCATCAGACATCTGGATGACCAAAGGCACATTGAACACATCTTGCAGCCACCTACAAAGCACGAAAGGTATTTGTAGGTATGAATATGCCCTGTAGCCAAGTCTAGGGATATGGAGAATGGAGATCCTGAGGAAGAATGCCACTTTTGCATGTGAACACAGTTCCTACCTCCTCTGTAACTGTAAAATTGCACTATCCATGTAATTTTAAAATTCACTAATGATTTCTTCCTATAAGAGAGAAATTCCTGTCCCTTGGTAGACATGAGGTTTGGACTAGAGTGGGCTTAGGTGGCAAGGACAAGGAGCAGGAAGAGGAGTGGAGCAGGCTTGGTTGATCTCACGGTGGTGGTCTCCCATCACACTTGGCTCTTCTGGAGCGAGCCTAGGTGCAAAAAGGCAATGAAGAGGTGGCCTGTAGCTCAGCCAGCAGGAGCAGCCTTGTCTTCTAAGATGCTTTATAAGCTTCACTTCATCACTCTTACCACTGGGGAGTGACAAGTCACATGAGCAATACTTACTTTGTGAAAATAAATGGGACGAGATGACCCAGATGCATTGCTTCAGAGGAGGGGCCCCTGCCTGTGTATAGATAAAATGGCTTCTTATTTTCATAGGCATCAAGAACTTGATTCATATCTCTAAAGGAAGAGAGAAAAAAAGAAATAGTGTCATTTTCTGGAAAAAGTACCAAAACACTAAGGCTCATTTGGAAGAGAAAAGTAAAGACAGATAAATAACATTGGTGATAATCAGAATGTGGTCTCTTTGGAGCTGGGAAACACGATGACAGGCAACTAACTCAGAGAGGACTCCCATGAATAATTCTTTTGGAAGCCAAGACATGCGAGTTAGGAATGAAAGGTTTAAAATCTGGGCCAGATGTGATGGCCCACACCTTAAATACCAGCATTCAGGAGGCAGAGGCAGGAAGATCTCTGTGAATTTGAGGACAGTCTGGTCTACAGGGTGAGCTCCAGGACACCAGTGGCACATAGTGAGACCCTCCCTGTCTCCGGAAAACATTTTAAAGGAAAAGCATGAATATGCCACTGGTACTTCTTGGAATGCTCCAACGACCAAAGTGAATGCACTCAGTGCTTTCTATAACCTTTGAAGATGAGACACTGGGCCAGTACCACATACACTTCCCTTTAGAACCCACCAGTCCTGCAATTGTAGAGACCGAGCCTAGGAAAACCTCAGGGTGCCATGCAGGCCTAGCTTGGGGAGGACAGAAAGGTAGGTCCTGGCAGTCCAGTGTGAAGTCCCCAGCTGAAGAGCTGACATGGTAACCCAGGCCAGCTTGGGGGCCTTCGGTCGTTCACTGGGATCCATTCCAGAGTCAGCCCTCCTTCCTTCCCCAGGATGGGGGTACCATCAGTAGGGGCCCTCCTTGCTGGCTGTGATCAGCACCAGCTGGTAGTCCTCTTCTGCCTGTAAGTGCCTAAGATCTGAGAAGTATCTGGGATTTGTGTGGGTGTGGTGGGGAGGGAGTCAGGATAACTTCAGGTATGGTTTCTCAGGAACTACTTTTGAAACAAGGTATCTCACAGGTATCTGGGGCTCACCAAGTAGGCTAGGCTGGGTAACAAGTGAGCCCCAGGAACCTGCCTTTCCCTGTCTCCCAAGCTCTAGTTTATAAGTATGTCATCATCATGCCTGGTTTGTGATGTGGCTCAGGAGACTGACCTCAGGTCCTTACGCTTACACAGCAAGCATTTCCTTCCTTCTTCGCTTTCCTTCTTCCTTTCTTAAAGACAGGGTCTCACTATGTAACTCTGGCTGTCCTGGAACTCACTATGTAGACCAGGATGGCCTCAAACTCAGAGAGCCTCCTACTTCCCAGAGCTGGGATTAAAGATTGTGCCACTATGCCCAGCCTCTTTCTTTTTTAAAATGTGTTTTGGTTTAAGTGTATGTGTGTGTTTCTGTGTCTGAAACCAGCTAAAGGCTAGGCATCCTGTTTCTGGGCAGAAGTGCTGTAGATAAGAATAAGAACCCCCTTCACCAGGGGCCTGGACAGAAGAGTCTAGACAACAGTGTGCTATAGCCAGTAGCGGTAGCACAGGACTGCAATCTTAGTACTTTGGAGGTAGAGGCAGGAGGGTCAGGAGTTCAGGGAGAGCCTCAGCTACATAATGAATTAGAGATCAGCTTGGGCTATTATTGAGACCCTGCCTCAAAAAAGAAATGAACAAAAAGAAACATTCTAGTGGCACCTTCTCTTATGATCTAAGGCAAGGCACAATGCTGGTTCCAGCTTGTGCACACTTATTTATACTGTGTGTTTTGTACATAGTGGTTTTTGTTGCTGTTTTTAAATAGGGAGGGTCTCATTTAGCTCAGGTTGGCCTTAAAAGCAGCTTAACCAGTGCAGCACAAACCCTGTGGTGTGGGGCAGGTGACCTTGAACCCCTAATTTGCCTGGGTTCTATCTCTTAAGTGCCAGGATTAGAGGTGTGCACCACTACCTTGGTTCCCGTTTCACTGAGACAGGTTCTTGCTATGTAGCCAAGAATAGCCTGGGAATCCCACTCCTGCCCCACACCACAGGGTTTGTGCTGCACTGGTGAAGCTGCTTCTCTATTCCTCTAACTGTGAAGAGTTCTCTGCTTCTCTAACTTACCCAAGTAACTGCTTTTTTGTTGTTGTTTGTTTTGGAGACTAGGTCTCACTGTGTAGCCTTGGCTGTCCTGGAACGTGTTATGTAAACTGGGCTGGCCTCATCTGCCTTCGAGGACTCTTGAGTGCTCAAATTAGAGGCCACCATACCCTGCTTCACCCAACTGACTTTTAATGGGCACATGGAAGAGAGAAAACACATCCCATAAGTTGCTTTTCATGTGGTCACAGCTCTTATCTGAGAGCTCACTAGGCCAGGCCCTGGCCAAGGCCCATCTACCTTATGCATACCCTTCCAAAAGGGCCTTGTTAGAGACGAGCTTATAGATGTCACTTCACCCTCAGGTTCATGATATCATTAGGTAGTGCTTTCTGCCAAACTCCAGAATGTGTAAATGCCTTTCTGAGGGCAGTGAGGGCTGTAGGATGTTAGGTGCTTTAAGATCAACAACATGGTAAGATAGTTCAGTGAGCAAAGATGCTTGCTCCCAAGCTTGATGACTAGAGTTCTGTTCTTGGGGCCCACATGGTAGAGGAGAGAACCAAATTCTTCCTGTGAGCTGTCCTATGACATCCACATGCAATGTCTACATTTTCACACCCCCCCCACACAAAAAATTAAATAAAAAAAAACCAAAGCAGAACATGTGAATGGGCTTTCACAACAATCTGAGCACTCCCACAAAGGAGAGTTTTGGAAGTCTGGGTACGACGGTATGTCCTGCACTCCTAGCCCTTGGAGCCTGATACAGGACTGTGAGCTCCAGGCCAGCCTAGGAAACTTAAGACTCTGCCTTAGAACAAACAACAGTTTCCAGACCAGCTAGGGCAACACAGTGAGATCCTGTCTCAAAAAACAAACCAAAACCCTAAAGTTAAGACAGTATTTTAAGGTCAGTGTTCCCCAAACTGGCCAACAGATCTGGAATAGTGTGTATACTGAAGTCCCCGGAGAAAGCTCCACCTGTGCTCAAGACTCTGCAGGTTGACCAGGCACGGAGGTGCACACGGGTGGACCAGAACATTATGGGGTCGGACCATGTTAGCTTTCCCAATAGCCCGTCACTGCTCACCTTAGTGTGTGACCGGACAGCCTAGTGACCATCAGGCAATGTTTTGGAATGTACTACAGTTGCCACCAACTCAAAAGCTAGGAATGTCACCAGATAGCACCTCAGGGCTACTGCAGATACTGACCTGCTGTCTTCGTTAATGCATCTGAAGAGTTCCCCGATTGATTCATGCCTTTCTTTTGTTCTAAACAGAATGGTTCTGTTAAGCTGTTTCCACACTGGACACGGTATTTGGGGAATAATCTGTCCTGAGTTCCAGTCACACCCATATTTGGTTCGAGAATATACTACCCCTTATTACCTGAGGGGTGAGAGCTATGTTTCTACATTGACAACCCTCTACTAAAATCCCAGATGCCTTTCCTGTAGAAAAGGCTGATTTTAAAACTGACATTGAAGTGAGCTAAGAATATAAAAGTATTCTTGAAAAAGAATGAAGTTGGAAGACTCGTATTTTTAACTCAGAATTTGTTGGATTTGCTTTCTTTCTATTTTGGAGATAGAATCCTCAAGTTTCCCAGGCTAGCCTTGAATTGGCTATGCAGCCAAGGATGACCCTGAACGTCTGCTTCTGCCTCCTTAGTGCTGCAACTACAGGTATGTCCCATCGTCCAGTTCTGGGAGTGACTGCTGACAGGGACGTTTCTCTGCTGGGTGGTAAAAAGCTCTGTAATTAGATTGTTGCAGGGCTTATGCAGCTCTGCAATTACACTAAACCATTGAATAAGCACTTTTACTTCTTTTTTTTGTGTGTGTGTTGTATATATGTGAACATGAATGTGTGCTTTTGTGTGTGTGTGTAGGTCAAGAACAACTTTTGGGAATTAATTCTTCCTTCATACCATGTGGACCTGGGGACTCAAGTTAAGTTTAGAAGTAGGTGCCTTTCCCTGCTGAGCCATCTAACCAGCCTTCAATCCCCCTCCCCCCCGGCTCCCACAGGGTTTCTCTATGTAGCCCCAGCTATCCTGAAACTCTACATAGACTAGGCTGGCCTCAAACTCTGAGAGAACCCCTGCTTCTGCCTCCCAAGTGCTGTATTTAAGGGTGTGTGCCACCACACTTGGCCTCAATTGTTTAAATTACATTTTGTTGATTTATTTGTGTCTTTCTGTGAGTGCACTCATGCTATGGAGTGTATGTGAATGTCATAGCATACTCTGTGGGAATCTGTTCTTCTCTCCTTCCACCATATGGATCCTAGGAATGGAACTCAGGTTGTTGGGCTTGGCAGGGGGCACCTTTACCCACTGACCCATATCACCGGCCTAGAATTCAACTTCAATTAAGAAAAATATTGGTTATATTCTGCCCAGAATTCAATTTCAATTAAGAAAAATACTGATTATATTTTGCCCAGAATGTGAGCTGAGCAGGGCCCAGAGCTCTCTGTAGACATGATGTGAAATGTTAGGGTAGAAATGTTCTTTCCTGGGTGTTCCTTCAAGTGTAAGTAGAACAGAACACCCTGACCCCAGGTCATTGGTTCCATGAAGAGGAAAAGCAATCTGTGGGATGGGAGAGGCAAGAAGTCTTCTGGAGCTTGCCATTCTCGATGTTATCTGCATGGAATTTATGGCCCATGGCAGGGATACTCTGTACCATGGGCTCTGCTATAAATGTCTCTTGATGTCATTCATGAGTGGGTGGAAGAGCGCAGGTAACTTCAGGAAGCCTAGAGCTCACAGTGTGGGAAGGACTAAAGCTGGACCTGATATTCTCTTGCTTTCATGATTTACAGCATGTAATATGGCTGTGTACTTCACCTGCAAAGAACTGCCCTCCCTTTGTGAAGTGGGGAGTTTACAAAGAACAAGCTGAGGACTTGCAGGGGAAGGGACCGGATGACTCCACAGTGACTTACCATAGCAGTCCCACTTTGCCCAGGCACAGGCCTCCCTAGTACCTCCCAACTCTATGAACCCAGAGCAGAGGAAGGGCCCTGACCTGTGGGAGAAGAAGATGCCTCTGCGCAGGAAGCGGTGTGGTCTCTGGCCAGTTGCCTTCTCTATTCGGTTTATCAGCTCTTTGTCAATTTTGCTGCTTCCAAACTGAACTGCAAAAAACACAGGAGATGACTTTCTTAGATGCCAGAGGACTTAGTGACCTGTCCCAATGACCCAAATCTCTTTAGGCTCTGGGCTGTGATCCTTAGACCTTTGTATCAAAACAGCTGAGACCCCACTCAGCAAAAACAGGGACACACCATAAGCTAAGTATTTTCTGCCTGATCTAGACAGTGATGGGAACATACCCAGAACACAGCCAGTTCTGATGCACACACACCTTGAGGCACAGCTTACACCCACCGACAACAACCACAATTTCCCCATTTCTCAAACTGCTGACCTAGATTCACTCTGGTCTTGAAGAGACTTTCCCCTCAGTGAGTCGGTTTAAGGTCATGGAAGTAGCTTTGATGCAGATGTAAACATGTTATCAAGTGGGCAGGAAGTGCCTTAGAGGAGGGGTGAGATAGTGAGAACTCACTAGCAAACATGCCTACAGCAATAGAGCTTCCTAAAGTTCCAAAGTATCCCAAGACAGGTAAACCTACCAGGTCGATTGCTTTAGATCATAATTTTGAAATATGTCATTTCATATAATTTAAAACTTTGGTCTCTTGAGGCACAATCTATGTGTCCCAGGCTGTTACTGAACTTACTATGTGGCTGAGGATGACTTCAAATTTCTGATCCTTTTGTCTCCACTCCTAACTGCAGGGTAACAAGTATGAGCCACCATGCTTGGTTAATTATTATCTAATTTAAAAATAATCCTTTGGGACTATAATATACATCCAAAGTGTTTTAGGATATGCTTGTTTCTTGATATCAAGCCTTTTAACTTAGGAATAATTCGAAATTTAAAAATATCATACATGTCCAACGATACTGAAATCAGTATGTTTAAAGCATATCTGAATTTTTGTTGACTGCAGCACTATTCACAAGATGGAATCTCCCTTTGTGTTTATGAATGGACAAAAAAAGGTGACACACACACACACACACACACACACACACACCCCAGAGTACAACCCCATATCTATGAAAGGAAACGGAATTCTGTTATTTACAACAATAGAGATGAGCTGTAAGGACAAGCCAGATCAACAATGCACAGAAGATCAAATACTGCAGCATCTCATCCTATGTGAGATTAGAGGAGTAAATTCTGGCAGCCATCAACAGGGTGCTGCAATCAACAACAATAATGTATTGCATATTTTATAACAGCTACTAGAGAGGACTATGAATGCTTCTGCCACAAAGAAAGAAAAATGTCATTGGTTATAAACATGTTTTATATCCCAATTTTGTTATTACCCAGGATATGCATGTATGGACAATCATTTTATCCTAAGAATATATACAATTATTGCGCAAATTAAAAATGTACAAAAGTGCTTGAACAAATACACATATTTAGAAACACCACTGGGATTGACACAGTGGTCACCATTGAGCAGTGTGGATGCTGTGAGGGAAGAAGCTGAGGACTTACCAATGAGCTTGTCATAGTCGATGCCTTTTGCACTGCTTGTCCGCACTGTCCATGGGTCCACGAAATCCTCACTGGCTTTTGTGGCATCTGAATCACTCTTACTCCCAGCTGTTGAGTTCACTGGGGGGCAGTCAGCCTTGTAATCCTCACCCATGGCAGTTTTATAGCTCATTTTTAACGATAACAGCATCTTTACTGCAGAATCTATCTCATCCTAAAGAGAAAAAGGTGGATGTTCAACATGCTGACAAAGCTAACATCTACAGAACACCAGTCAGGTGTCAGGCACTGTGCCAAGGACTTTCACATGTCACCTTGTATAGATCTACAGCCTTGACAAGTGGGCATCGCTGAAGCTGTCTAGACCTGCTGAGGACTGTCAGAGCCAGGGATTTGTCCTGAACAGAAAAAAAGCCGGGCTCAGCCATATTTTACCTTTATTTGATACTTCAGTGCTACAGATTATGAGTAAAACCACATGGGCTAGTAGCACTGACACGGAATACACTACTGTCTATGACGGTTAATATACTAAGGCTCCTTTTTTGGTTTGTGTTTTTGAGACAGAGTTTCTCTGTGTAGCTTTGGTGCCTTTCCTGAAACTAGCTCTTGTAGACCAGGCTGGCCTTGAACTCTGCCTGCCTCTGCACCCGAGTGCTAGGATTAAAGGTGTGCAATGCTAAAGTTCCTTAAACAACACTGACAGCAGAGAACATGAGTGACAGCTCCTTTAATGAAGGTCAGAGTGCTGCATCTTGCACTCGTTAGGATGAAATTTACAGATACAACCTAGGATGCCAAAGGAGTTGTGACAGCAACTCAAAGACACGACATGAAAGCAAATAAAGGTGATGGGAAAATATAAGCCTCCAGGGATGCTCAGAAATAGGTACACCACTAGATGATGCAATCTTTCTTTTTCTTTTTTTTATGTTTTGAAGACAGGATTTCTCTGTGTAACAGCTCTTGCTGTCCTGGAACTCGCTTTGTAGACCAGACTGGTCTTGAACTCATAGAGATCTGCCTGCCTCTGCATTCCAAGTGCTGGGATTAAAGGTGTGTGCCACCACCACCAGGCTCCTTTTTTTTCTTTATTACTACCAGGTTAATTATTTTAATTTTTTTTGATTGTGTAGGGAGGCCAGAGGCTTTGTATTCTCTGGAGTGGGCAGACACAATAAATAAATAAATAAATAAATAAATAAATAAATAAATAAATAAAGATAGATAGATAGACTAAAGGTGTGTGCCACCACTATCTGCCTAGATGATGCAATCTTATGAAGCTATTTCTTTTTAAGATTTATTTTCATTTGATGTGTATGATTAGTTGCCTCTATATATGTATGCATACCCTATGTGCCTGTGGAGGTAAGAAGATGGCACTGGGTCTCCTAGCACTGGAGTTACCTTTGTGAGTTGCCATGTGGGTGCTAAGAACAAAACCCAGATAGTTCCTTTGCAAGAGCAGCAGATGCTCTTAATTGCTGAGCCATCTTTTTAGCCAGTTACCAAGCTATTTCTAGTGTCTACATACCTATTATCTCTTCAATTACAGCACTTGGGAGGTGAAGGCATAAGGATTAAAAGATTTAGGCCATTCTTGGCTATATAGAAAGTTGGAGGCTAGTTTGGGTACACAAGACTTTATTTTAAAAATAATAATAAAAAAGATAAGGAAACAGCAGCAGCAGCAGCAGCAAATGCAAGCTGCACCCTTGTTTACTCTGGAAACTTATTGAAGACCCCCTTCTTCTAGTAGCTCACAATGGCCACCCCAGAAGCTTAAAAGGCCTAATTAAGGCGATCAAATCATGCTGTGCCCCAAAGCTCTAGACTGGTAATTGGCACAGCTGGATTAGACCACAAAGGCTACACAGTCTAATTTGTTTGCCTATGGCAACACAAATATTTTCACTCAGAATTTATGCAGCATGTACTGGGTTTCCTGGCAAAGAACTACCATGACCCAACCTCATTTAGGGCGCTGCTCAAAGGGCACAACACCCTGGCCAAAGAGGACCAGGATTCTGTAGTGGTCAGTTCTTCAAACAAAATTATCTGGAATTTGTTATCAAAATGGGTTTGTCTCATGCAATTAATAACCCCAGGTCTACAGCTCACAAAAGTGAGAACAGGCCTTCCCTGGGTAGGTGCCTTGATGTCTCTGCAGCCCTAGGCACAGCACTGGAAATACAAAGCAATGTTTAACAAGTGTAATCTGCAGAATTACCTGTGGGCAGACCTGCGTCGCCCCGAAGTGCACTGCAGTCGGCATCTTTCAATCACTGACTGGTGACAGTTTATACTCTACCTGGTCTGACTACCTGCTACTAGAAGGCTCTGCAAAGAGGAAACATTAACCCTGTCCACCACCAGGGAGCTTCTGTAGCCTGGAAAAACGGTGACGAATAGGCCCTCTGGCTTCCTACTTCTGTGTAGTATAGGCCAGACACAGAGACTCAACTTACAAGCCAGTGTTCTAGTGGTGCCACACTCAGGAGACAGAGGCAGGTGACTGAGTTCCAGACTGCCCAGGGTTACATAGTGAGGCTATGAGGGCGGGGGAAAAAAACAGTAATAACTAAAAACATTACTAAATGCGTTATTCAAATTTAAGGTAAAACTTACAAATATACCACTGCTAACCTTCCAAAGTAGGTTTACAGAAGAAATGATCAATAATTGGTTTTTCTGTTTTTTTTTTAAATTTTAGGTTTTTGCCTCAAGACCAATTCATTGAGCCCACCTAGTGAGTAAATGTCTTTCTAGATAATCAGGTTTTTGGAAATTTGGAAATCATTTTCTTTCTATACTTTTTTTTTTTTTTTGATTT
>LOEQ01001268.1:125479-162855 GCA_001685075.1 Bramus lutescens
CCGCGGGCCCGGGCGGGAGGGGGCCGGGAACTGGTGGCCGCGTGCTTCACGCCTCATAGTGCCAGGTTCAGAGTGCCGCACGCCTTCCATTTCTTCCCATTTCTTTCTAGAGTGCTCTGAGCTCTACCCATTACTGTTGACAGTTTGGCTAACTTCTCTTCATCCTTCAAAACCCGTGTCTGGGGCTATCTTTTTGTTTCCCCTCTGGATCTGTGGCCACCGGGGCAAGATCCGAGCTTAATTTCCGTCCACATCAAATCCAACGTAGAGCTAAACACAGAGTAGGTGACAAGGAAGTGCTTGTTGAGCAGGAAAATCCCGCCTGTCTTTAACTTCTCTTCAGCACCCTGGCCCACTGGCTGTCAGTCTACAAATCCATCTAGGTCGAGGGTTCTTGGACAATGAACGAAACACAGGACACCCTGCCCCACATGTCTGTGCTCCCTTTAGCTTTTTAAATTTTTTTCCGTCCTCATTACCTCCCCCCCCGCATTTAGCCTCTTCCTCTTGGTTTTCAACACCCCCCCCTTTCCCATGACATCCTTTGAACTTGGGTACAAAATGGCAGCCATCACCTTCTAAACTGTGTGCATTTTCCTCAGCTTTCAGCCTTCTCCCTTCACGCGTGTTTTCTTGACTCACCCTTGACTCGTTATTGGTTCTGTTGTTTAGACTCAAGTACTGTGATCACTGATTCTCAGCTTCTTCAGAGTGTCACCGCACAGGTGTACTCTCTCTGAGGTTCCTCTAGGCTCCATAAGATCATGCAGTCCTGGGCCCAGCTTCTCTGCTCTTTTCCGTTTCTCCTTTTGAGTTCACATGCCGTGGCCTCTGGATCACGCATGGAGTGGGGGATGTGCTTGTCTCTCTCCCTCTGGCTTGTGGGTGTGCTGAGTGAAGGTCATGTACTGTTTTGCCTATTGTTGCAGTTGTTGAATGAGACCTACCTGAGTCCAGCCTCTTGCCATTCAAACATTTTCCATGCCTTGTGGAGCTGGTGGGCTACTCTGTCCTCTGATCTGCCATATGCCTCTCTTGTGAGTCAACCCTTCAGATAACTGTGTGGCTCGAAATCCAGGCTTGTGACTGAGCTCTGTTTAGTCTGGTGGTGGGAATCTGATGGGTTCCATTTGACAGGTAGGGACAAGGAGCTTGGCCTCAGATCCCTGCTGAGTATGTAGAAATTAAATTATTTGCAGAGCATGGTTTCATCTGCGTGTAATTAGCCCCCAGTGTGCTCTTGGTTCAGTTGGAGACTGGCTGACTGCTTTTAGAAGTCCTTTTTAGAAGACGACTTTAAATGTGGACATTGATACTGGCCTGGATTCAGCTCCTGGTGGGAACAATAACCACAGGCATTAACTGATGAACAGACTTGTGTGGCAGTGGAGTTCTTAGATAAATAGTGCCATTAGAGGGACATATGTGGAAGGGTTTGAGTGGGATATTGAAACCTAGTGTATGACCTGACATTTTGATGTATACCTGTTATTCCATCACTCAGAAGGCTGAGGCAGGAGGATTATGAGACTAAGACCAGACTGACTTATATAGTGAAAGTGTGTCTTAACAGTTTGGGGTCACAGAGGCCCAGCTGTTAAGAGCATTTACTTTGAAACCATGAGGACCAAAGTTTGGATCCCAGCATCCATATTAACAAACTAGGCATTACACACTTGCCTGTAACCCAACCTCTAAGAGGTCAGAGACAAGAGGACCATGCCTCAGAAGAATAGATGGAAAACAATGGAGGAGACACGGATGCCTTGTTCTGGTCTTCTCGTGTGCAGAAGCACAGGTTTGCACACTTCCATAGTTATGCACAAATGCACAGATGCACAAATAAGTATAAAACCCAAAACATGAGGCTAGCTGGGTTTTCTTTCATCAGGGAAGTTGGTTCACGGCCCAGGCTTGCACCCTGTTCCACCATGCCCTCTACTGGCTATGATATGTTTAGCACCCTTATTTTCTTACTGTCTGTTCTTGCTATTCTTTTCATGATATTAAAATACTGAATTAAAATACCAAACCACCTCTTACTCAGAACTAGCCAATAACAATTTGTGATGGCTCAGAATTCCAGGAAGAATTTTTAAAAGGAAATTCATTACTGTATGAATCTGTGCATTTGGGGTGAGACACAGTTTTGGATGCCATGACCAAAACTGCTCTTGCCACACTTGGGTAGGTAGCCTGGTGCCTTAGGATCCAACCCTGGGCTTTGGCATGCCAGGTAGATGCTCTTACTATTGCTCTGCATCTCCAAAACCTTGTTTTCTCTCAGTTTTCCCTTTGATTGTTTTTAATGACAGGGTCTTGCTATATATTCTAGGATAGCCTTGAAATAATAATTCCCCTGCTTCAGCTTCCTGAGTGCTGGACTCACAGGTGGGTGTCACCATACCTAGATCATTGTTGTTTTCTTCTTTCTTTACTTTCTCCCCCTCTTCTGCTTTGCAGTGCTAAGAGGCAAACCCAGAACCTTGCATGTGTTAGCAAGTGTTCTTCTAGCGAGCTTCATCCTCAGCCCCACATAGGTTCCCATTAAAAAACTGTGTGTTCTAAGTATGTCTATTGGAAACTGGAAACCATTTATTTTTAAAAATTACTTAGGTTTTTAAAAATATATTTTGTTATGTTTAAATTAGGGCGAACATACCATCTCCCCATGTCATCTCCCTAACATCCATCCATCTTTCCTTCCTTCCTTCCTCCCTCCCTCCCTTTCTTCTTGCCTTCCTTCCTTTTTTAGCATTAATTTAGTTATAAGGTTCAGCAATGGCATGCACATCAAGGCACACATGTTGAGGTCAGAGGACAACTTTCATGAGTTGATTTTTCTCTTTCCACCATGTAGGTTCCAGGAATCAAACTCAGGTCTTTAAGCTTGGCAGCTTAAAGCACATTTAACACACTTTAGTCATCTTGCTGGCCCAAAACATCACTTATTTTTAATTTTTCCTTTTTTTAAAAAAAGGTATGCTTTCTATTTTTAATTGTGTGTGTTTTTGCATATATGTAGGTGTGTGAGTGTGTATATGAGTGTGGGTAGTCGTGGAGATCAGAGCAGGGTGTTGGGTCCTTAGGAACTGGGGCTACCTGTGGAACTGTGTTTGATCCTCTGGAAGAGCCATCTCTCCTATCTCAGAATCATGTCTTTATGTTGGAGTATCTGAAATCCTTTCTTTTGGCTCTTTTGAAACTGCAGCCTTTGTTTTTTATGTGTTCGTGTTAATGGAGTTTGAAGTCTTAGATTTTCAAAGTGACATTCCTGCTCTGAAGTACAGAACTATTTTCCCATTCACAGTTGCTGACTCTTGACCTTTTTTAGTTCTAGGAAGTCACCTTTGTGTGTCCGCATGGCCTCGCTGGTGGCATATGATGATTCTGACTCAGAGACTGAGACCGAGCCAGCCAGAACTGTGAATCCTGAAGGTCAGATGGATGATGCCTCTGGTGTGACTAGACCTTCTGGAACGGGTTTTGTATCTGGTACAGTGGATGTGACAAAAGAGGGGGTACAACACACAGGGCACAGTCCTTATAAAGACCCGGGGGACCAACGTCTTCCACTGGCTCGGATCTGGAGAAGTCACCCAGGATCTTGTCCCAGCCAGAGGCTACAGTGGCCCTCAAAGGACCCTGATACCACCTTCCCCACCAGTGAGCCTCCTTGTCCTTTGTGGATGAGCCGAGCTCCAGCCAGCCATGTGCCCATGGCAGCTGCCTGCTTAAAGCCAGTAAAACCTGCTTGGGATGCCCTCCATTCATCTCAGACTCAAAGCAAAGTTGAAAGAACCACTAGAAATGCCAGCTCTTTTCAGAGGAAAAGGGGTGAGGACTGTGTGGTTCCCTATACTCCCAAGAGACTGAGGCAGCTGCAGGCACTGAATCCAGAAGCTGGTGGGGGCAAAGATCTAGAGCCTCCAGGACCCCCTGCAGGGTGTGCCCCAGCCCCCCTCTCTGTGGCTCCCACTGTGTCTGAGTTCATCCNAGCCATATTTGAACAGTCAGTACAGAGAGACTAAGGTCCCCAAGAAAGTGCTTTTCCACCTGCGAGGCCACAGGGGCCCTGTCAACAGTATTCAGTGGTGTCCAGTCTTTTGTAAAAGCCACATGCTTCTCTCTGCTTCCATGGATAAAACCTTCAAGGTAAGGTGAGGGAAAACAGCCCGCAGTGGCTCTCTTCCTGGGACGTTGTTGTGATTAGAGCCAGGCAGTGGTTGGGACAGTGGCTTTGGAAATTTCTGTAGCTCACTTTGGTCCATTTGAGAGTTCTCTGTGCTTTGCCTCGGATCTCTGGTTTTTCCTGCCCCATCCTTTTCCTTTCCCAAGGCTGCCTTGCCATAGCACCACAGTGTTAAATAAATTGCAGTGTGCCCAGATGATAAACATCTTACTTCATTTTATAATAACCCATTATTTTAGCCCAAGTATGCCATAGTTCATTCCTTTTCTGTTTTGGGAATTTCATCACCCTTCAGTGGTACATTCCCATGAACCATGCTGCTGCTTACGTACCCCCCTGCCAGACCCTGGTCCGCATAGCAGCAGGCCAGGCTTAACCTGAAGACGGGCGACCCTTACTCAAGAATAGCTGAAGTAGAAGAAGCACATCTTCCTATGTGCTCACAGCCCTGAATATTGTTTCTTTTAATCTTTTACTCATAAACTATGATGCTTCGTTTTGTTTCACCTTGAACCCTGGTATGGAATTATCAGCACTTGAGTTTTGCTAATCTAACTTTGGAGACTTATTTATTTATTTATTTGTTTATTGAGACAGAGTTTCTTTGGTAGCCCTTAGGCTGTCCTAGAACTAGCTCTGTAGATCAGACTGGCCTCGAACTCACAGAGATTCTCCTGCCTCTGTGTCCTAAGAGCTGGGATTAATGGCATGTGCCACCACCTCCCAGCCTATTTATTTATTTAATGATTGATTGATTGATTGGTACAGGGTCTCTCTATGTAGCTCTGGCCATCTTGGAACTAGCTATGTAGACAAGGCTGACCTTGAACTCACAGAGGTGTCTGCTTCTGCTTCGCCCCCCCCCATGCTGTGTTTAAAAGGCATGCATCCCCACACCCAGCTAGCTTTGGAGATCTTTAAGTCAAACAACAACTAACATGTCTGGGGAAATGGCTTGGTCAGTAAAATGCTTGCCTTATAAGTATGAAGATTTGAGTTTGAATCCCCAGAATCCAAGTAAAAAGTTTGGCAGGGTGACATGCACCAGGTGGAGCCTTGGAAGTTAAGGGGCTAGATAGTCTGGTCTATATGGCAAAGTTCCAGGTCAGTTGAGAGACTCTATCTGAAATACAAGGTGGAAGACACCTGAGGATTGACATGGGGGCTGTCCTCTTACCTTCACATGTGTGCTGGTGCATGTGTGTGTGCACAAACACACACATAGGCATAAACACAGACACACACATAGACACACAGACACACACACACACACACACACAGAGAGAGAGAGAGAGAGAGAGAGNAGACAGGTTCTCACTGTGTGGCTAGCTCTGACTGGCCTGGAATGCTCTATGTAGACCAGACTGGCCTCAAAGGCAAAGAAATCTGCCTGCCTCTACTTTCCAAGTACTGGGATGAAAAGCCTGTGCCATGCCAACCATGCGATATATTTAACTCCAGCCTGTAATTCCAATTTCTGGCCAGCAGAACAAATAAGCTATAGGGGCCAAATACTGATGTTTACTGAGTGACCCCAGTGACTCCCTGGCTAGCTGAACTACAAGCTTCCTGGGAAGAACATGGCTTCCAACAGCCTGCAAAGAGTAGGTGGTTTCTGGGCCAAGTGGGTCTCCCTCAGAGTCTGCACAAGAGGGACACTCATACCTCTGTTACATGATCACTTGAGAAATGTGTTTTAAAAAGCACACCATGTAGGCTGGGGGCATGGCTTAATTAGTAAAGTGCTTGCAAATACAAGAGCCTGAACTTGATTCCCAGAATCCACATAAAGAAGTGGGTGCATATTTATCATCCCAGTGCTAGGTAGGTGCAGACAAGTGGGTCTGTGGGGTTCTCTGGCCAGCCAGCTTAGCTTATATAGTGAGTTCCAGACTGGTGAGAGACCCAATCTTAATAAACAAGGGTGGTGCCTGTCCTGGTCTGGGTCATTATTGCTGTGAGGAAACATCATGACCAAAAGCAAGTTGGGGAGGAAGGGTTTATCTGGCTTACACTTCCACATTGTATTCCATCACTGAAGGCAGTCGGGACAGGAACTCAACCAGGGCAGGAACATGGAGGCAGGAGCTTGATTCAGAGGCCACAAAGGGATGCTACTTATTGGCATGCTCATCGTTACTTGCTCAGTCTGCTTTCTTATAGAATCCAGGACCACCAGGCCAGAGGTGGCCTCACCCACAATGGACTGGGCCCTCCCCCATCAATCACTAATTAAGAAAATTCCCTACAGGCTTGTGTTAAGTTGACATAAAACTAGCCAGCACAGGGCCCGAAGAGCAACAGCTGAATTTATCCTCTGACCTTTATATGCTTGCCCACACAAATGTATGTGCACCTGCATATACACGTACACATACCTTCACACACACACAACTATGAAAAAAAATAAGCATTTATTGCAGAGCTGGTCCCCATAGAAGCTCAGTAAATGTGGCCTTAGCTCACTCTGTCCTCAACATTCTCAAAACCACTTATCTGAGTCCTTTTGTCTGAGATTTTGTTTTGAGCCCCAACCCACCAACCCAGGATGCATTTTCTCAAGTGAAGAGAAGGAGACCCAAGTGTTTAGAAGTGAACTGTGTCTGTGTGTGGTAGTTTTAGATAGACATGTACAGATCATGCTGGAACTCTTGTAGCTGGCTCTGGCAAGGCTGATGTCTTCAGTTCAGTCTTCGGCTGGAGTCCTGGCTTCTTTGAGTCAGGTTTTAGTGCTTCTGCAGCTTTTGGCTCTGTAATCTGTGTGAGGGGTGTTCGGTGTTCCTGGAGTGGCCCATGACATCCTTGGACCTACCCAGAGTCCTGGCCTCTCAGCTCTCCATCCTGAGAGCCTGATGCACAGAGGCCAGCAGGGCCTGGGGCCTATCTAAGGATTTCAGTTGGGCTCATGTTCCCGGCAGTGTCTGGCTGGCTCTGGAGTACACAGGACACTCCTTGACTTTGAGCTCACTTGATTGCTAAACTTTTTTTCCTCTTTTGTCCTTCTTTCTCTAGGGTTCTTCTGCTTTGCTTTTTGCTTGGCCAGTTTCCACTGAACAGTCAAGACCCAGCTCAGAAAGGGACCAATGAACAGTGTTCTTGGGTTGGGCGGTGTGCCAGGAGCAGGAGCTGCATCAAGCCAGATGGGTCATGTTCTTCCTGTTGGGACCAGACAGTCGGCAAGCTGCTTTTGTATCTAGCCTTCTGTCTTCTAACACTTAACTGGGCACTGTCCACTGTTTGAATATAGAGGTCCTTCCCTTAGATGAGCCTGGAAGCAGGCTGGGCTCCTTCCCCAACCCGTCAGTACTAAGGGTGAGGTAGCACTCATAGGGTAGAGAAGGTTGCATCACAGTGGAATGGCTCACCTGCTGCTTTATGCCCTTGGCAAGGCTTGAGGGTTCTCTAGTGGCATAAATACCTATATGTGCTATGTCCACAGTATCTAGGCTCTTGGCTTCTGGTGGGAACTTAACTGTGGTTCTAAAGTGGGGGCTACAGTCATATCTGTCTCTAGGCCACTAGAGAGAGGGGAGTACAGTTTGGTAGATGTGAGGAGCTCAAGCCAGCAAGAAGGTGGAGAGGGTTGCCATGGCTATCGTGCCTTGAACCTATGATGCTGCTTCATGGAGAGGTCAGGTGTGTCCTCATGGATACCCACCTGCCAACTACCTGTGTACTGATGGGAAGAGGCAGACCTGAGCCCTGTGGAGTTGGTCTTTACCTGAAGCCCCCACTGAACAATTGACTACCCTGGGTTATTACTGACAAGGAATTTTAGTTTTCTGAACAGACACTGTAGTAGGTATCCCTGTTTTTGTTTGTTTGCTTGTCTTTTCTTTTGAGGTTTTGGGTGCTGGGAGCTTGAGGCTAGGACCTTGTGCATGCAGGCAAATACTCTATCACTGAGCTATATTCCCACTCCCCATGATTATTTTGTGTGTGTGTGTGTCTGTGTGGGCACGTGTGTGTATGTGTGTGCTTGTGTAGGACAGGGCAACCTTGGATGTTGTTCTTCAGGTGTCCTTTTTGAGATGGGGGTTTTCATTGGCTTGGAACTTGCCGTGGAGGCTAGGTTGGCCAGCTGGTATATCCCTGGTATATCCCAGGGATCTGCCTATCTGTTTCTGTAAAGCTGGGATTGCAAGATTGTTTGCTTATTTATTATATGTGTGTTTGTGTGTGTGTCCACATGTATGCTATGGTACATGTGTAGAGGTCAGAGGATAACTTTGGAGAGCCAGTTCTCCTTTTCCTGTGCCTTTTCTGGGGATTGGGCTTCTGCCTTGTAACTCATTGTATAGGCCAGTCTGGCCATGAACTCATAAAGATCTTCCTGTCTCAGCCTCCAGAGTGCTAGGACTAAAGGCATGTGTCACCCTGCTCCATGGTGGTTTTTAAAGGAGTCTATGAGCTGGACCCTTGACTCTGGGCTTGGTGAAGATGTATGTGCCAGGATTGGTCCAGGAGAAGTCACAGTTGCCTTGTTTGGAATGACAAGAAGCCTGAGTTTAGGACCGTGTTTAGGATGCTGTTGTGTGGCCTGTCCCCAGGAGGCATGTGGGCTGGAAGTGATGATGCTAGCTTGAGGCTCCTTGGCTGGTAGGAAGCTTCAGGGAGTGCCCCACCCTCCTGTCTAGTCCTTCAAATACATCCCAGGGATGACCTTTGAGGCAAAGCACTTGCCATAGTTGATTTGGGTCAGTACTGACTGTGGCTGCTAGGATCAGTGTCTCCTGTTCTTCTCACTGAGAGGTCTTGAAAAGAGGCTTTTAGAAGCTGGAGGTAAATGTTGAACTGGAACCTGAGTGAGCAGAGACTTTCATAAGATGTTGGACAGTTTTAGTGATTGAGGTTGTATAAGTGGGACTTTGAGTACGTTTAGGATGCAGAATGGGGAGTAGGGACCAGGGAGCTGTGATGAGCAGAAGGATTAGGGCATGGAGGAGGGTTCAGGTGGGCACTTTGGGATGGAAGTCCTGCCCTAGATGAGGTTGGTATGTGGCCTGCCTAGCAGTAACTGCTCCTCCTTCATGTCAGAGATGTCGTCCACAGCTGTAAACCAAGCTCAGTTGAGTGTGAAGTGAAGGCGATTATCTGCGTTTACGTGCTCTTTCTGAACAATAGATGAAGTTGGATGTGAGCACCTGGGCTGGGACCTGGCATGCACTGCTGGCACTCAGAATGCTGGGGTCTTGCTATTTAAGGGATTTACCTGCTTCTCTGCCAGGTGGTGGTGGCTCCCTGGGATCTGAGCTGATAGATAGGATGTAAGCTTTGTGGGGGCATCAGCCACGCCAGACCTACTTTTATATTCTCTGTAGCATCTGGCATGAAATTTGGTACGTGTTAAGTGATCAATGAAGATTTAAAGACATTTTCTGGAATTTACTGCCTTGCTTTAGGAAGATTTTTTTGTGAGTGCAGAAATCCTACTCGCCTCAAGGGGGCACAGTAAGACTTACTAAATCTTTGGCCCAGCCAAGCTTCTAGAATGTGGTAGAATCTTTGACTCACCAGAACATTTGCTTGAAAGGATTTTTCTCTGATCCGGAGCAGAATAATGCCGCCCATCTGACTGGCGTAGAGTGCCACATGCCAGTCTTTCATAGACTTAGAGCTCAGCTTTGCAGTCAGAACTTTCAACTAGGCACACTACAGTGGAAAGATATGTATTTTAATATGTTCTAAATGTTCTGTGAGCTGTAAGATATGCTTATATTAGTTTTGAAAAATTTACAGCCAGAGCAATTAAGTAAAATAAAACAATGAGTCACAGTCTCTGCACCACTGCTCTGTTGTCGCAGGCAGTGATCCTTCCTGCCCTCTTGCCATGAGCTTCAGGCTTCATGGCTGTGATCCCAGCACAGATACCCTTTTAGACTCTCTCTTCATTTCCCGGTAAACTCGCTCGGCTCTACATGTTTGAACACCCACTGCACGTCAAGATAGAATTCAGCCTTTGATGCCTTTTCTGAGGGAAAAAACCAAACACAGGCAGCCCTGCCTTTCTGTCCATATGGGGGCTGTGCCACCCCTCTTCCCCAGGGGACTCCCTGCTGCTTCAGCGTGCTTCCTGCTGTGGGGGACCTGAGTTCTTCCACAGGCAGATCCACACATAAAGCATCTGAGTTAGGTGCTGTTTATTTGCTTTATTTGTTTTAGAATTTTTTTCAATAACAAATTTCCTTAATATATTAAAAAAAGCGAAATTGATGCTTATTTGGAAAACTTTGCAGATGAAGATAAAGTGGGTACAAAGGTGAAAGTACTCCAGCCTGCACTCATCAGTGGTCCATCCTGGCCTGGTGTGGCATCCCGTGTGTTGACACAATCCAGCTGGTCGTGTGCTATCTTGTCTGCCTCCAGATTGACTTCTGTATTGTTGTGGGGCTGGGGTACAGCTCAGAGGTGGAATGCTGTCTAGCAGGCACTAGGCCTGGGTTCTGCCCTCATTCCCCCAACCAAAACCCCACTGAAAAACTGTCCTCAAACATCTTGTGATGGTATCATTCCTCACACTTGCCCTTGTCTCTTCTGTGTTGTTCCCTGTAGCTTCTGGAGTCCATTTGAAAGCAAGGACTCCCGCAGCGATCACACTGTGCATAAATGCCATCTTTTCTGCTGCTTAATGTAGTGAAGATGGGCTTTGCACTATGGGCTTCAGCAGAAGGCCTGTGTGTGGTAAATGGAACCTGAACTTTGGCGGGCTTTCAGCGCCGCGCTCTACCGCTGCTCAGTACCAGTGTGACTTTTCTTAAGGTCACTTAGTCTCTATGATCCACGGGTATCACTGGTAAAGTAGAGAGAATGCCTATTGACGAGGACTGTTGCTGTAAATATGAAAAGAAATGATCTATCCCAGTGCCTGACATAAGCAAGAATTTCCCCCCTGGACCTGTATTGATTGGTTAGAACATAATGTGCAGAAAAACACCTCACCTAGGGTCTTCAGACTTAATATAGCTTCTGCCTTTGTGAATCTCTTCATAGTTTGTTTTTGTGCATATGGATTTTAGAGAGTTTCATTTTCTGTGTTCCTGAGATAAATACCTTTAAAATTTATGGGGCTTCTGTGATCATCGACACCAAGCCACCTATGCAGTCTTTTGCAGTGCCATGCACCTGCCAGGCCCTGCTGAGAGCTGGTCCACTTGCCAGGTGTTCACTCTGACCACCAGGTGATAGATTGTTGCTTGACTCCAAAAGTCTGAGCCTCAGGCAGTACTGGGGAGGCAACCTCACACTTTAGGAGACCTGGGAGGGAGCTGTGTTGTCTCCCTCAGGCAAACTGCATTCAGGAATAGCTGAAAGCCCTGTGTTGGAAGTTGGTGACCCCAGCTGGAGCCTTCCTTCTCATGGGGATCACCAGCTCTGTGGTGACCAGGGACACGTGAGAGAATGTGGAGTCAGCAACTGCACTGGGCCTATCACATACTGCTAGGCACAGTTTGTAGCACACTTTACCACAGGGCTTGAGGGACTTGTTCCTAGCTACACAACGAGCACATGATGGAGGCAATATGGGGAGCTGGTAGGCTATAGAGACTGAGCAAAACCAGTAAGCTGTTGCCTCCTCTCTCTTTCACCTCTGGAAAGGCCCAGCTGAAGAGCAAGCCCCTCTCCCAGATGGACCCAGAGTCTCTTGGGCTTCACTCCTTGGGTTCTGTTAAGGGGCAGGAGGAGCAGAGATTATTTCCATGGTGGCTTAGATTTGCATTTTTATATATTACAGGATCTTGCTGATTTATCATTGTTAGTGGATCTGATTATATTAGGGTATCTTGGATGTGCTTTGTAAAAAGTGATATATTTCACATTCAAAGACAAGGAATTTATGGATCCAAGTGCCAGAGCGAGGGTTTAGTTCAGTTTTGAAAGAATTATTCTTGATGGATTTTTACGAAATGAGATTGAGAAGTGATTTGATGTGTGGAGTAAGGAGTCGTGGAGCATTATGCAGATGATTGGCAATTTATTCCGAGCACGAGGCAAATCTGTTGGAAATGAGAGGCACAGCTGGGGAGGAGGTGTGGGTTGTGGTGGTGGGCGTTTGGTATTTGGGGAGTGAATGATTAACAGTGCATTGAGGGTAATTAGGTGAAGGCAAGGAGAGAATTTGTGTGTGTGTGTTAACACGCACACACACCAGCACTCGCAGAGATCATCTGGTCCTTCTTTATTTGACAGAGACCAAGGGAGGGGTAGGCAGACACCCCGGGGTGTACATTTCTGGGCCCTGTTTTCTCCTCTCTTTTCCTTCACACCTTCCCGAGAAGGTTGACTATCCTCTGGGCTGCCCCTGAGGTGGCTCCGGTGGTTGACAGTCAGGCTGTAGCGCCTCTAGAAAGTTGTAAGCTTCTGGGCTGGAATTTTCTTTTCGTGGGAGGCAAAATGTTTCTGACACTCTCTTTCCTCAAGTGAAAACCGCGATGAATTTGAGGCCAATACATGAGACACTTCCCGTTCCCTTTGCTTTCTGAGTCTGTGGCTCTTGGAACAAACTGAGCTGACTGAGAGCAGTGCTGTGCTGACCCTGTGCTTTCTGCTCTCTGGGAACCTTTGTTGTTGATCTGACTCATTCCATGCACCAAGAGCAGCCCATGTGCAAGTGCCGCCAGAGAAACCAGGGTGCATGGAGGTGCTGGCTCTGTCCTCGGGGAGCAAGTCTCATCCAATCTCATCCTGTGTCATTAAGGGGAGAATAGAGCAATTTGGAAAAATGCTTTTAATGTAATTGAAAAATGCAGATTTCAAAATTGGCACACTTAGGAGTTGAGACAGTCTAGTGAATCATTTCTTGTTGCTTTAAAAAACTTGGACATGGAAGACTGTTAAAGGAGTCTGTCTAGTGCCCAGTGAGAGCAAAGTCTTTTTGCTTCTTAAAAATGGGAGTTGCTTTATATTTGATTTAGCTTTATTGTGAAAATGATCAAACTCTGAGAAGAGGTGCTATCTCTTTCTGCAAGCACCATCAGGTTCTCATCACACCACTGGCCTTTTTGTAAGTCACACTACAAAATATTGAGATGAATATTTTTTTGATAGCTAGGTGTGTTGGTATATGCCTATGATCTCAGCATTTGAATGCCTGGGGCAGGGAAGAGTTTGAGGCTAGCCTGGGTTACATCTCCTGCAAAGCAAAACTCCCCCACAAAAATAACTTTTCAAAGTAGTGATTTCTCGTCAGTATTACCAGGACTTTCCCAGTAAGAGAGGAGATGGGGGCAGCGTCACTCTTCACTGTCTTCCACTGCTGCTTTTTGTTTAGTTTTGAGTCAGGGTCTCACTCTGTAACCTAGACTGGTCTGGAACTCATCCAGTGACTCAAGTTGGCCAGGTTGGCATCGAACTTATGGCATTCTTGTCACAGCTTCCTGAGTGCTGGGGTGTACAGATATGTGTCACCATGCACAGCTGCCATATCTCTCTCTTGTCCTTTTGCCTTAATGGACAGACATCAAGCAGGTGCAGGTGTCTCCGATGTTGCCTTCCTGTGTGGACTGAGAACATCAAGGTGTGGTGGCAATGTGGGGATACCCTGCTGTCAGCCAGGATCCCCACACTCCCCTCTAGCAAGCTTCCTTAAGTGTGTGTGTGCATAGGTCAGTTGGGTGTGGAAGAACTTGTCTACGATGAGCTTGCCTGAGGGTTATGAGGTGGTATGCTGAGTCCCCTATGTGTGTTTGTGTGTGTGTGTGTGTGTGTGTGTGTGTGTGTGTGTGTAGTTTCTTTTAGTCTGGGCAGTTTCTCTCAGACTGGTATCTTATGTCCTGTGTGGACTCTCTGCTTGCTGTAGCCTCTTGTCATGTGTGCTCTGGAGGAGGAAGGGTCTTGGTGGTTTGCCATGCCCACTCCTGTCCCTCCCTCTTGTCAGTCACCAGTGTATCATTTCTGGGCACCGCAGACTCACAGCAATTATTTCTGTGGTGGTTCATACCAATGCCTGTGTGCACACTGACCATGTCTCCTTGGCCTTTGTAGAGACAGAGATACCCCACCCCCACATCTGCTAACTTAATGCATCTTGTTTGAGGACCAGATGAGTTCATTTATGGACAGGACAGCATGGTTAGACTCAGGCCTGGCACCTTGTGAGTGCTAAATAAGTGGTTTGTCATTGGGGTTCCTGTCCATTAATCTCCTGTGGTCTTAGTGTTCCCCTTCTCCAGGCAATTTACTTGCTAACAATATTGACCTTCATTATATCCTACTTCTCCTTCCCCCAGGTGATATTTGAGTTCTGGTATTTCATTATCAGTTTTTTTTTTAAGCAGGGAAAACCTAACATCTTTTGTAGTCAAGTGTGTGGACTTGCCTCTTTGTAAGTGTCCAGCAGCCTTAGGCAGTGGCATGTCCGCTCATACCCTGATAGCTGATATATAGTCACCTATATTTGACCTTCATCTAGCAGTGATTATCTTGAGCCAGTTTCAGTTCTTGTCATTGGGTCCCAGGCAGGCCACATGGCATCATGATGAATGTGTGCTGGGTGCTAGGGATCGATCAGCATATTAAGGAGCAATGCTGCCATCCCCACCAGCCCTGCTTCGTGACGCTCCCTCCCCCACACCAACACTGGCTACTAATGATTTCAAATGACCTTCCCATCCAGTTCATTCTGCAGGGCATGAGTACACCATGACTTTTCAAACCTTGCCTCAAACAATGTTTTTTTGACCCTAAAACAAATACACACACACTATAGAGAAGCCTGAAAGGTTAAAGGAGTAAAAAGACCCCTATCGCCTCTGGAGGCCATAAGTGTAGACTTTTGGATATAATTCCATCTAGTCTTAGAAATAATTCAGTGTGGTTGCACTCCGACTATGAACTACTTCACTGACCTGTAGCTGTAGCTTGGTATGCTGTAATTTATTGCAGTGGTTTTTAGTGTGATCTGAAAACCCCAGGGGTCCTCAAGACCCTTCCAGAGGGTCAAAACTATTTTCATAATCACACCTAGAAGTTATTTGCCTTTTCTACTCTCATTCTCTCAGGAGTGTAAATGGACTTTTCCAGAGGTTACATGATGGGCGCTGTTGCCATAGATTAAATACTGAAGCAGATATGAAAGCCCAGCTGTCTTGTATTAAGCCAGGCAATAATGAGACCCATAAAATGTAAACAATGCCTTCTCACTAATTTTCTTTATGCTGTGAAGAAGCTAGTTATTTTTATAAGATATACACTATTAACAAGTGATGGGTTTATTATTGCTAATTCTACACGAGTTAATAAATATTTTCCAATGTCCTGTTTTCAGCTGATGTGCTAACCAGCAGTAGCTGTCGTGTACATAATCAACAGCTCTCTGGGGCCTATAGTCATTCTAGACAGTGTGGGAGAGACCTAAAGGTTTGACAAGTGTAGTTTTAAGTAACTTGCAATCTCATTTGGGGATGTAACTGACTTAGTAGAAATGACATCTTGTCCCAGCTCTGGGGTAAGGGACTATGTTCTGCTCTAGCTGTGTCCCTGTTTTTTTCTTGAATAGATTCCAAACTGAGTGACAAGACCATGATGGGGGTGGTCCTGAGCCACCATTTGCTCTCAGGTGCTGAGCAGTATTACAAGGGTAACTCCTCCATCTTTAGTGAGTGCCAAAGCCCTGCTTATCCTGGTGCCACCCGCCTGTCCCATTCTGGTCCACACAGGCTTGGGCTTTTCTCAGAGTGCACACACAGTTCTAACAGCCTGCATTTGCCACCTAACATTCTCCCAGAGCCCTGCCTGCCACTGTACCACCAGCCGCTCTGTGTCTTTGGAGGGCCGTCAATTTTCACTGGTTCTGCGACGCTCTATCGAGTTGATTAACTGTAATTTACTTAGCCGCCCTTGGACACTGAGGTGGTTTCTAATTTTTGCTGTTACAGATAATACTGAAGTGGCTATCTTCATGCATGAAACCCTTTTCTGTTGGATTATTTCTTTCAGATTGATTCCCAGAAGTGGGACTGCTGGGTCAAAGGGCTGTACATTTCCATGGGTCCAGATTCGTCTCCTGTCAGATTGTTTTCCAGGAGGATTATACCAATTTGCACTGCCATCGCAAAGCCTCCATAATAACCAACTATTTTGCTTAACTATCATGCCTAGAATTTTCCCTTGGAGCCCCGAGGGGGCAAAGGCCCTTATCTAAGTGAGCACCATCTATAATTATTTAGACTAACACCAAAATTGCTTTCAGAACGGTTTTAACCTGCTGGGTTTAGAATTCTGCTTTCTCATACATGCTAGTATTAAAAGTTTCACAAGCAGCTATTTCTCTCCCCCTCCTCTAACTGTGTTTACACAGCCCAACCACTGTAGGGAAATGTGAGAGCTTTTTATAAACACAAGTGATCTCTTTCTACACTTGTTGAAGTGTTATTTTAAAAGGTTCAAAAACACAAATCACATTTTCATTGTAACCTTTGGCTAGGAAAGTTGTTTGCTTTCATTTGTGCCTTTTTTCACATTCCTTCACTCTAAATGTGTTCTGAAATGTATTGGCACCCTGTGATGACCCTTCCATGTCGTCACTTCTCTGGGGGCATGACACCTGTCATCAGGCTAGGGCTATTAGGAAAGGGAAGTTGTGTGCATTCACGTTGGTCCTGAGGGCAGCGGTTCCTGTGTGGAAGATGCACTGAGACTTCTCCAGCACTCTGGCTTGTGGAGGGGACTGTTGGAAAGAAGGCTGTAGCACCAGTCTGGCAGGGCTCTGTTCTATTGCTGCCAGTGGGCCGAAGAAGATGCTTTTGCTGGGTGTGGTTGGGGGCTTAGGTGGCTTTTGAGGCCTCTTTGGGAGTTGTATGACTCAGCATTCTGTGCTGGTCTGTCAGCTGTGGGCAGTTCTGGAGAGAGCTTGAGTGTGGCCCTGAAGCATTGGCCAGCCTGGCTCAGCCTAGTGCAGGGCTTCATGCTGCGCATATGCCACTGACAGTCGGGCCCACTGTGCCCTCATTGCTCTGAGCTTCAGCCTGCATTTCTGTGAACTAATTACCTCCTAGGGCTGGAAGGATCGGGAGGTTAGATGTGTGAAGCCACTTTGTAAACTATGAAGCCCTTACAAATGGAAGGTATTATCCGGTGCTCCAAATGGGGTTATTCTGTAATTGCCTCCTAAGCCTCACTGCAGAGCAGGTGAGGCTTGTCGTCTAATTTGCCTGCACATGTAGGCCTGGCTGATTAGCACTCTCCATTGTACGTAGTGACTCCAGTAGGTCTCTCAGGGGCCTTGGCTCCTCCTGGCATGGCTGACTGTTTTCTAGCTTAGTAACATGGTGTCAGCTGTGGTGGGGAGGGAGCAGAGTTGGAGATGGCTCAGGTCATGGGTTTCTGAAAGTGTCTGCCAGCCAGAGTTCTGGGACGTTGCTGCATGGCCTGTGAGTTCCTCTAGCTTTGCCTGGGACTGTGTGTCAGTCTGTCTGAAATACAGGCAACAAGGGCCCCAGAGACTGACTGGGAGATGGCCCTTGATTGCAGTATCAGAAGGTATGTCTTTTCCATTTCCTCCTGCATGTCATCTGTTCATCCAATCATGGAGGAAATTCGGGATATATGCAGGACTCTAAGTTTGAGGGAAGTAGGCACACACCAGCCATCAAGAAGGCTAGTTGGGGACGGACATCAGCATGAAAATGTGTGTCAACTCTGTAGGGACCACCAGTGTTGGGGCAGTGCAGTCTAGAAGAGAGTTGGATGGATCTGTTAGGTTTAGAGGCAGAAAAGGTGAGACTGAGCCTGGACTGGATAACAGAAGAGCAGGCTGGGGAGGGTGGCAATGTGAGTGGGTCAGATGTGGAGCTGGCCTGGTTATTGGCCTTGGGCCTGAATGATCCTCACAACCGCTTTCTGTGTGTCTGGAGGACTGGGTTTCTTCAGGGCTTCCAGGCTATTTTTCCACAACTGGGGTACAGGGAAGTCAATGAACTCATAAATCTTATCTTGCGGTTCTACCTTACATCCCATTCTTCCCAACTGGCTTCAACTCTTGGTTTTAGTTTGCCTGTTAGTAAGCAAAGGAGTGTGACAACATCCACCCAAGCCTTCTGAGGCTCCAACAAGAGAATACTGGAAGGACTCTTAGGTGAGTTACAGGCCCGTGATGGACACTCCTTAATGCCAACTGTCTTTGGCGACTTCCTTCTGCCCATTTGGCAGGAGAACACTAAGGAGCAGAGGGGCCTCTGAAGGCTGTGTGAGCACAGTGCTGGCTTCTGCACTTAGCCCTTCCTTTTCTATTTTGACGCTGTTTCAGACACTCCCTCCTTAGAGTGTCAAAGGCAGTCATGTGTCTCTGCTGAGGCCCTCCATCCTTTCGAGCCTTGTTGAGCTAGCTCTTCTGTCATGAATGGGCTCTCTTGTGGGTTCCATGATCACAAGACTCTGTTCTTTATCATGTGGTTCCAGTCCTAGAGGAGGGCAGGACATGGAGTCAGTGCTAGGAAGACATTTGTGATGAATCCCTTGAGCCACAGCGTCTGGGAGACCCGCCAGAATCTCCGCTGCCCTCCCTCTCTGGTCCCGTGCTGTGCTCCAGAGCATGCAGGAAGCGTCCCTGCAGAGGATGATGTGTTAGCTGTGTTCAGGTTTCTTCAATGGCCTTCAAAGCTGCCGGGAGCTAAATCAAAACGATGATTGGGCCACATCTGCTGAGATGTTTGTATTCATGCTCCCAGGTAATAGTCTTGGGCCGCTGCTTGCAGCTTGTGTGTTTATTTATTACTTATTTATAAATCATAAATCCAGAGAGGATTTGTGGAAGCTTACAATAAAAGACATGAACACAGTAAAGCTGTTAAAACAAACAGGACATTAGAGCCATCTGAAAAAAGGGGCACGCACATAGATCAGGGACAGGGCCAACCTAACTTCCTGGCTTTGTGTGCTCTTGCTCTGTAGGAGGCACATGGCTCCCCAGGTCCTGCCATGTGAAGCAGTCAGCATGAATGTCTCTACATGGGGATCAGAGTGCAGAGGACAGGAAGTGAGTCCCAGCCGTCTCTGGAGTCAGCCTGAGGAGAGGCTGTATATAGGCCCCTGGCCACAGAGCCTGAGGAGAGGCTGTATATAGGCCCCTGGCCATACAGCCTGAGTTGTTCTTTTTTTCTGTCCCTCCGTTTCTTTCCAATGCATGATGTTAACGAGAGTCAGTTCAAGGAACTGATTTTCTGTGTCTGCCTGGAATTTGGTCCTTGGAAAGTATTGTTCTTAATCTGACTTAGAATTCTTGTGGTCACTATTGTACTGGGCTAATGAATCTGGTCCTTTTCTCAGGCCCCTGCATGCCGAGGAAGTGTGGACAGGATAGGGGATGACAGGATGGAATATTCCTGTGTGCCCTTGGCTCTGTCCACACTGATCTCACCCAGAAAGGCCTGTTTCTTGTTGCTTAAACACTTACGGTGTTTGGAGCAAAGGGAACATACTTTTTAATTATTTCCCTGCTCGTCTATAGCAATGCTGTTGTCAAGGAAACCAAAGCCTCTGAAAAGCTTTTCAGCTTCCCCATCAGAAGAGGACTCTTGTACCACACTCACATTGTCTGTGGGAACGGACCTGTCCTTCTGTAGCAAAATCTGTTTCTTCTGGAGGTCTTGTTTCCTTTCCTCTAGGAGACAGAATCTTCCCAACCTTTTCACAGGAGGGGGCCAGGTTGTTACTGGTATCTTCTTTGAAAGAGTTGGGAAGAATTGCCTGCTTTCCTGACTCGATCTTTCATTCATCCCACATCTGTTGCAAGAGTTGGGTGGTTGGACAGAATGGGAGACAGATGAATGCATGGCATGGTCTTCCCTGAGAGAAAGCCACACAGGGGGTTAGGGTGTTGAGGAGGATGTGTAGACACACAGCAAAGCTGTGGAAGGGCATTGCAAGCAGACTGCAAAGGCCTAGCCATGTGGCAGAGTGTCCCGCCATCAGCAAATTGTGGTAATCCAAGGAAAATGGCTGGTTGGATACCTGAGGCCCAGGAGGGAGATGGTCCCGAGTGACCTGTGCAGTCAGAGCTGAGGAGCAGGGAGAGCAAAGAGATTCTAATAGTCTTCAAAGTGTGTCTACTTTTCATGGTCTGAGCTGCAACTCCTTGATGCATAGAGGCATGTCACTTCTGTGTTCCAGCTTCAGAGGAAAGGACACTGCCAGAACACTCAGGGTTTAATAATTCACTCTGGCTGTGGGAGTGCAGCTTTGTGGTAATGCTTCAGCCAGCACGCCAATAAAACTTTATGGCGGTTAAGCCTGTCAAGGATGCTGGTTTATATGAAAGAGATGAATCACTGTGAGAAAAACGGGACTCTTAGTTTCTAGCAGACCTTCTTATTTTCCTTGTAAAACTTTTAAAAATACTTTAGATTTATAGATGAGTTGTAAAACAGCATGGAGTACCCAACCCTTCCCAGCCTTCCTAGGGCTGACCCTTGACCTGGCCCCATTGCATCAGACCAACTAAGAAGGCAGCATCAGACAGCTCTGGTAGCTGTGGACTGAACTGAAGTTTACTAATTTTCTGTTAATGCCTTTTTTTCTGTTTCAGGATCCAGTTCAGGGCACCATGCTGCATTTAGATGGCTTTTGAAACTTGGCAGGTGATGTCTTTTGGGGTATCAGAAGAATGGCTGGGAATTGTCCTGACCACTTGAGTTTCCTGTACTGCAGCAACTCCTATCTGTCCTTCACCAGGGGCCAAGCATGATGATGCTTAGCTGAGTCTAGACTTTCATGCCTTGTTAAATCATGAACAAGAGTGAGGGCTTGCTCCTTGGTGAGGCTGCCTGCTTACCCTTAGGTAGCTGTTTCCCACTACAGGTGCCTCATGCCCTCGCCCCTCCTCCTCTCTTCCTTCTAGGTTTGACCTAGCCAGCCTTTTGTGCTAGTGCTGACATTAGCAAGAGTTTGTGTTTAGGCATTTCCACCACATTGATGTTTTCACAGTTTTCCTGTGGTTTATCGGATAATTGAGTGTCTTGATGCAGCTACTGAGAGTTGAAATATGTTGCTTTTAATGAGTGAGACAAGCTGTCTTTGCATACAGATAGCTGCACATCTGTGGGCACTCCCATCTCATCCTGCTCCTCCCTGTCCCTTCCTTCATCTCATGTCTTGTTTTTACTTTCCCCTTCTGCTTGCCCCTAGTCCTCCATCATCTTTGTCCCCCTCCGCTTGCCTTTCCCCACTCCCTCTCCAATTCCCTTCTTGCATTCCTTCCCCAGCAACAGGCCAGTGAAGCTGTTGCCACGGTAACAGAAGCCTAGCAGAGGCTCTGCTCTGCTTTCCCTATGCGTCTAACAGGATGACGCAGATTGTGTTGACTTCTAGAAGCATCTGAGCTCTGGCCTGTGACCTCTGGAGGCCCTTCATCTTCCAAAGGCCAAATCAGTGCCACAGCTCATAGTTCTGTTTAGCTGATGCTCATTTTTTTATTTGGAAACTTCAAAATTTGAGAAATCTGCTCTTCTGCCACTCCAAAATACTGGTTGCACCTGTGCGGAAGAGCATTCCCTGAACACACCTACATGGAGATGTTAAGGAGAGAGAGGGCTTCAGGAACAAGTCACACGCAGTCTTTGCTGAACTGCTGGGATAAACGAATGGTTGCTTTAGGAGAGGGACTTCAGGTCTAGTTGGAGTTGTAAAACTTTGGCTCTTAGTTCTGTTCAGCAGGTGTTTGAGAAAAGCTTGCTGGTTCTACGACTGATGCCTTGGGTCAGGAGTGTGCAGAGCCCTGTGCCACCTCAGGAGTCTGTCCTGTAGAGTAGCAGGGCTGTTGTATACACACACTGCTGTACTGATGTTTCATGGGGGTTTATCACAGTAGTTCAATGAGTCCAGCTGGTGCCTGTTCTGCTTGCACATTAGCTAGGCTTTGTGGTCCCCTTGAAGGAACCACAAAGCACTTGGCTCCTGGTCCACCATGGAGCTGGTTGACAGCGGTGGCAGCCACACTCCATCTGGGTTTGACTCAGGCCCAGCTTGTTGGCATTAGTGAGGATTTGGAATCCTGCCATTCAGCCAACACCAGCTAATAGCCCAGCAGGGAAGAGTTAGTCCATGGATTATATTTAAGTTAGTCCTTATTCCCAAAGGTAACTTTGTTTAATAAAAACCTTAAGCCTCTATTACTGTGCTTATGGGTATCCTGGCTCCAGAGTGTACAAATACGACTTACAAAACTCAAATATTATTTGTGGCGGTGCACAAACATGTTCATTAGTAGAGGGTGTGCTAGCAGCTCAGGCAAGCTCCGTTTGCCTGAACAGGCTCTCTGCACTCGGGTCTTTTATTTTCATAATCACTTGGAGCTTAGTTAGATACTGCCCTTTCAGTAGTGAATTTTCAAGGAAGGGCGCTGTGTTGCGTGGGTAACTTCACGGCTACCCACAGCATTGCCAGTTGGTTGCTGTGACTTAAATTGATAATGGACCACACACATCAGTTCCTAATGGGTGATGATCTGGGAGTGTTTTGTTGTTTTTATTTTAGAAGAAAGGTTTGAAATTAGCATAGTAAATCTCTGTGGGATCTTTGCAAATAAAAGAATATCCACGTTAAAAACAACTTTCAGGAAAGATGTATGGTAATGAATAAAACATCAGTGAGTGAAAATAAGCGTGTTTAATTATTCAAGTAGAAGTAGTAATTTAAACTAATTATTGCTTGTAGATTTCATAATTCAGTTTTTGTCTTGCAATAATATTTCCTCTGGGCCTCTGGGGCGTGTCACTGGCTGCGCCCCCTCCATTCCTGGGGCAGAGAGGCCTTCTGCCTCCCTTGAGACTCAGCGATTGAATGTGGGGTTGCTCACGTTCCTGCTTCTGCCCTGCTCCTTCTGCCTTCAGTCCACAGCAGTCCCCTGTGCATTGCCTAATTAAGCACTTCCTTATTAATCACCTCTGGTTGGCTCAGGGACTTAGAACAGTCCTGCACATTGATTTCCAAGTATTGTGGGAGCTGGCATCTCCCCACTCAGGGTCATACGTTTCCCTGGCATGCATGACTCTGAGTGTTCTGCCTATATGCCCCCACAAGGTAGGTTCCTGCCCTTTATGGCTGCTCAAGTTGGGTCTCTTCTTGGAGGCATCCCTTCACTCCATGAGAATCCATACCCTTCCTATAGCTTTGTGCTATCAGATTGTGGTCTTTTTGTTTGTTTAAAATTTTCATATTGGGCTTCTTTATAATTGCTTCTGTTTCTAGGGGAAACATGATCACCCAGAGAAATGGAAAAATACTGGAGGAAACAGGAAGCAGGCTGATCTATCATTAACTGCAGCTTGCAGCCATGGCCTTCCCAGGCCCCTGGGCTTCTGCTAGCAGTCTTGGTGGGTGCTCTCTGTAGTTGAGCTTCTGTTGGCCTCCCCAGGCTCCATGGCTTGGGCTCTTTTGTACTATGAGTGCTAGGAGGGGCTGGATCGCACTCTCCTCAGCTCACTTCCTGAGGTGTTACTGCCATCAGTTGGTACTGATGAAGGAGGAGTAAGTGCTTGAAAGTACTTTTGCTCAATCGCAAGAGGCTTTTAAAACCCAGTTATTACTGTGCTCCTATGAATGCCCATAATGGCATGGGAGCTTTTCTGAACCTCTCTTTATTGCGCAAATGCTGCCTGGATCAGATCCTGACAATTCAGGTGAATTATTATTCTGCCCCTCAGAAGGTAAAGGGAAAGCTTTCTATTTGTGACTTCTTCTTCCCAAGTGCCCTCTGTCAAAAGGTAGTGACATGTGACAGCCGTTATTACTTTGGTGTAATCATGTGCCATTCCATCTCGTGCCCGAAAGCTTTCCATCTGTCGTGTAGGAAGGACAACCTTTATTTAAGACACTTTCCTCCCTTCCTTTGTTATTACCTTCTCTGGAAAAAAAAAAGAAAAAGAAAAAAAAAACAACCTCTTGACTTTACAGGCATGATCTGTAGGAGGAATGACTCATTTCTTTATGAGGTTATTGCCATGGACAGGGGTGAGACAGGTGGGACACAAGGGATGGATGGAGTGATGAAGCTGGTTGCTAGGGGCCAGAGGTTCAAACTGAGTCACCAGCTGAGGCCCCGGGCAGGTCAGGCAGCCTTTGGGTGTTGGCTTCCTCATTTGGGATAACAGGGAGACGTGACCAATCTCTGATGCCCTTTCTCACAGAAGTCCTGTGGTCTCCAGAGTAGTGGCAGAACAGTGTGGTAATGAAAGGCTTGCAGGTGCTGCAGAGCCATTGCAATGAGCATTTGCTATTCTCCATTGATTTTCTCTCCATGTAACCTCCAGAGGAGGTCATTAAGCAAAGAGAGACGTTCCTAACAGTTTTCAGCCACTCGGGTAGAGCCACAAGCCTGCCATATGTCATGTGGATTCGGGAAAAAGAAGAACATGGTGCTGGGGGCTTTACTGTGGTCAGGCCATCCAGGACCTGTCAGTACCCTTACCTCCCTTAAATGCCAACTATGCACCTGCATTTGTTCATCTGTGCAAATTTGCTTTCACCATTTATTTTTATACCATTTGATTCTTTGTGTATGTGTGCTCACATGCATGTGGGGGCTGGATGTCAGCATCGAGAGTTGTCTTCTATCACTCTCCACTCTCACTGAACCTGGAACTTGATATTTCAGCCAGGCTGCCTGGCCAGCAAGCCCCTGGGGTTTGCCTGTCTTCTACTAATGCAATGCTGAGATTACAGAATGTGCTGCTGGACCTGACTTTGCTGGGGATCTGAATTTAGGCCTCATGCTTGTGCAGTGTGCTGGGTAGTTTTATGTCAACTTGACACCAGCTGGGCCATCTGAGAGGAGGGAACCTCAGTTAAGAAAAACTCCTCCATGAGATCAGGTTGTGGGCAGCCTATGCAAATCATTTTCTTAATTAATGATTGACGGAGGAGGGCCCAATCCTCTTCAAGTGGTGTCATCCCTGGACCGGTGGTCCTGAGTTCTATAGGAAAGCAGACTGAGCAAGTTATAGGGAACAAGCCAGTAAGCAGCCCCCCATCCATGGCCTCTGCATCAGCTCCTGCCTCCAGGTTCCTACTTCTTTGAGTTCCTGCCCTGATGTCCTTCAGTGATTAACAGTGGTATGGAAGCAGAAGCCAAATAAACCTTTTCCTCCTCAACTTGCTTTGGTCATGGTATTTCATCGCATCGATAGAAACCCCTATCTAAGACATGCAGTAAGCACTTTACCCATCGAGCAGTCTCCCTAAGCGCCTTTCGATTCTTTAAACACCTGCTCTAACATTGATGTCATGAATAATATTTATTGTAAAAACTTTATTTGTGTGTGTGTGTAGGGAAGGGTTGCTTGTGCCTCAGCACTCTTTTGGAGGTCAGGGGATAATTTTGGGAGTCGGTTCTCTTTTTCTACTATGTAGATCCAAGGAATCAGACTCAAGTTGTCAGGTTTGGTGGCAACCAAACTATCTGCTGAGGCATCTATCTGGCCCATGAATAATTTTTGTTGCTTTTGTTTTTGATAAAGGGTCTCTCTATGAGCTCTGGCTATCCTGGAACTCACTATGTAGGCCAGGCTGGCCTCGAACTCACAGAGATTCTCCTACCTTTGCCTCCCTAGTGTTGGGATTAAAGGTGTACACCATTATGCCTGGCCTCCCATGAGTATATTTACTTTTAAAAGATTTGTTAATTTTTTGTTTTATGTGTATAAGTGTTTTGCCTGTATGTATATATATATGTGTCTTGTGTGTGCCTGGTGCCTGTGGAGGCCATAAGAGGGTGCTAGATTCCTGGAAGTAGAGTTACATACAGATGCTTGTGAGCTGCCATGAAGTGCTGGGAGCTTAAGCCAGGTCCTCTGCAAGAGCAGTCAGTGCTCTTAACCACTCAACCATCTCAGCATCCTGTGAATAATTTTAAATTAAAGTATCACATGAGCCTGTGTGTTTTGTTTTCCTGGATGATTGACCAAGGTACCTGCTAGTCCTGTCTCTTATACATTTGTATAAGAAATGCCACTTGGGTGAGAATAGCACAGACAGCTGGCATTCTAGAGGCTTGCTAAGTGGATACTGCTTAGGTTGCTCTCTGAGGAACTGGCAGCTGCGTCTCATTACATTTGTGACCCTGTCTTGCCTTTCTTCTGTATCAGAAGTGCCCAATAAATTTTTGGGGTGAATTAAAGTTTCCTGTATAGATTGCACCTGAGTCCTTGTTGTAAGCTTCTTCTGCAGGGGTGAGAAAATATTCTTATTTCTTTTAAGAATAGGAATACATGAATTCAGTACAAAATTCAAAAGAGATATAAGGACGTAGAGAGAAAAATGCCTTCTTCCCTTTCCTGCCTGGTTCTTGGAGAGTCCACATTTGCCTCATCTCCATACCTAGCAGCACTCTGCTTACTGTGGGATGCAGGGCTGGCTTGGGCCATGTTGCCTGGCTACCCTTCCTACCAAAGCATGTCTGGTCATGTGACAGGGAGCAGACTAGAGGTGAAGGACTTGTGGAAGGAATGTGGCCTTGGATTGGAGCTGTGGCTGTAGTCTAGGCCTGGGAGATCCCTTCCTCATACACAGTCAGGTTGGTGTGTTCAGCTTGCAGGACCATGTGCTGGTTTCCAAAACCTGTGTCCTCTCTGTTTGTTCATGCTTCCTAGGAATATACTAGAAGTTTGAAGCCTAGGTTCTTGTTTTCCTGGAGAAGCTGTAGGCAGTGAGGGCTGGTCCACAGAAGCTAAGTATTTCACCTCTGTTTTCTCCTTGAGATTTTCATGTGAGGCAGCTACTGCTCTGGTAAGCCAAGTTTAGATGTACCTTGACTTTGGACACTTTTTCTGAAGGACTGGTGGAAATGCTCAAGAGAAGCTGCTAAAGAGTGAATTCACCTGGATGTGGCCCCCTGTAATTGGCCATTTAGAAGCAGGACCTGGCCATATGTAGGCTTCTGGGTTTCTTAGGTGCTTAGATGGGGTCCAAAGAGATTATGCAGTGCTTCCTGACTGGTTAGCCAAAGACAGCTAGTTCATGACTATGTGCTTGCTGAGTAGGTAACAATGGACTTGCCTTTAGAGAGGATGGCCATCTATCTGTGCAAGGGAAGGACTCGTGGGCCAGCCTCTTCCAGGGCATAGATGCTTCGGCCCACATGTGATAGGTGGGGCCCATGTCCATAGCATAGGCTAGAGAAAGAGGCTTGAACCCCCCTGACATCATAACAAGTACTCCAGTGCTGATGTAGAGTGACCTTGGAGGTCAGGTGGACTGTTTGCATCAAGGATGCGGACTTGATTCAGGACCACAAGGAAGTATATTTTCTGTTCTTGGCACATTCTGAGGGTATGTGTACAGCAGTTGGAAAGTGGAGGAAGAGCAATCACAGCAGCTGCTTTTCACTGAGCATCTGCTACATGCAGGATCTGTGCATGCATTGCCACAGCCTCATAGGAGTCCCTTCCAGGCATCCTTGCGTCATTTTGTAATTGAAGAAATTGAGACTTAAGCTCTTGATGCCTTTGTTTCATGTAAAGAGCTGAAGTCTAACAGGGGAATACACTGGTGGGAGTGGGTGACCCATGCCCCTCACAGGTGGCTTACAAGGATCAGAGTGTAAGGATCCACTACCTAGCGACACAGCTCGAGTGCATCCTTTATAGATCCCCACTGGAGGCGTCTTAGAGCTGTGCCTGTCCTACCTGGCTCATCAAGGTCAGAGCTACCTCCTGTGCTACCTGTCTTCCACAGAGCAAGTGCTGGATAGACACCTAGGCTGTGAAGGAATGAGAATGAGGGATACTCTAGCTGGCTAGAGAAAGAAAGAAGGAACAACCTCCCACCTTGGCCAGCATGATGTAATGGTGTGGAGTGGAGGAGGGTGAGCAAGGATAAGCAGAGTCAATACGCTTCTTGGGGATGATGGATGCTTCGCTGAGCCTGTAGTAAACATCTTAGTAGTAATAAGGACGTTTCTGAAAGATCAACTGATGGCTTATATCCAGTGCTCAGTCATTTGTTTGCATGGTTTTCAGGTTTTTACTGTTGTGCATACAGTTTGGGGCAGTTGTCCTGTGGCATTAGTAACCCCTTTTACTCCCAGGTTCATCACCTCTGAGTGTCCGGGAGGCAGTACAGAGAGGCTCTTAGCTTAGCTCGCCCATGTCCTTGGCTCAGGTCAGGGGGATTTGGAGGGGCCTGATGAGATGATTGAAGCTGGCACTCTGGGCAGTGGTGATCTGGCCCTAGATGAAGCAGGAGTGGTGGACAGGGCAGGCTTTAGGTTCTCATGCTCCCTTCTTCAGTGTGCCCTTGTTGGAAGCTGGTGCATTCCCAAGGCAGTTGCTGCTGGTGGCTGCATCTTGCATACAAATTGAAGAAAACTTTTGGACCATAAATACCCCGAGAATGGTGGTGCATTCTTTCTGCAGACTTTGGAGATAGCTCTCCCAAAAGCTAAAACCTTTTAAGATCAGGTACCAAAGCTTCATACATTGGTGCCTCAGCAGGACCCGACTCCCAGTTTTGCTAGTCTGGGTTTGGAGAACCGAGAGATGGCAGTTTCTCTGTGGGAGCATGTGGTATCAAGTGTGAGGGGCCTTCTCAACAGATAAGCAAAGATGGAACAGGGGAAGGACCCTTGGCTCAGTTGCTGACCAGTAGGAAAGGGCACTTAAGCTGGCTCCGGGAGTAAGGGGGCCTATGGGCAGGCTGTACGATGATCCGGGTAGTGATTGGTGAGTGTCTGCCATGAGGATGGAGCTTTTTTGAGGCATGAGGTGAATGTGGAGGTTTAACTGTATAGCTGGGAGCTATCAACAGTTTGTGAAGTAGGATTCCTAGGGAGACTTGCTATGAGCTTCCTGTGGTGCTCAGGGCCTGAGGACAGTGGGGTTATATTGATCCTGATTTCAGGTAGCTCTGCCATGACTCCCCTTCTTTCTCATGGAGCCTCAGAATATGAGGGTAATGTAATTAAATTTTCAGCTCTTAGGAACCCCTTTGTTTATAGAAAACCTATGTATTTTGCATAGGAATATTGAATTTCTACATTTCTCAGCCCTGAGTGCCAATGTTGAAGAAAGTTGAGGTTTGAAAAGGTCACATTCTTATGGAAAGATCCCTGGCACGTTAGGGTCTGGACTGGAGCCCCCACCCTGCGGTGCTGTCTTTTGCCTGAAGTTCCCCGTGCCACCCCCGCACCTGTCTCTGAAGCCCGAGGTGAACTGGAGGGTTATGAATATTTACGCAGGCAGCACAGGCCTCAGTGACGCAGCTGAGCACTGCAGCGTTCGGCAGCTCATCAGACCTTTTCCAAACACTTGTGATATTTTCCTCGTCTGGAGGGATGAAAGTAATTACCAGTACGGTAGCAGATGACGCCAACAGAACGCAGACCTGCCCAGCTGCTCTTTTTTTTTTTTTGGCCTAGAGTATTTTGTTTTCTTCTCAAAATCTATGTGAATGATTTTCTCTTTAATAATGTTTGTTTTCTGATTATTGAACTAATGTATGCTCATTGTGGAAAACACATGAATGCATTAACTGGGAAATAAAATGCATGAATTACTTTTCCATTACAGTCTTATTAAGGATGTTTTGCTTATGCAAAGAAAATTTGGAGCACCATACTTATTTGAGGGACTCGTTGAGGTAATGAGATAAGCAGTTTTCAGGCCATGATTCAGGGTCTCCACAGGCTCTGTGAAAGTCTTTAGGGGTTCCTCAGGAAAGGAAGCTAGTTGTATTGACTTCATCCTCAGAGTTATCAAACAGTCTTGCCTGGCTGACCTTTCTATGGCTGCCTTTGAATGATGGTTGTGGGTTTATCAAGTTGAAAACCCGGGGATCTAGCCTAGCCTCTCATTTGACAAATGAGACAGTCCAGGCCACTGAGATGTGGCTGGCCCCAGGTGACTTGGTGGCTTGGGCTAGTCTTCATGGCTTCTGACTCACCATTGCCTTTTAGAAAGAGTCAGTTAGAAATATTGGCACTTTAGCTTGAATCATTGTCATAAGCTATGGCACTCTGTGGAGACTCTCCTCCCTGGGAAGCTGATAGAGGGTCCCCAAAGGGCTTGCTTTTTAAGGCAGGGAGACCCCAGAGCAGCTGGTACTTGAAAAGATAGAAAGCAAAAGCCCATCATTGTTGTTAGGTGTATAAAGAAGGAGAAATTGCTCTGGGTGATCCTTGGTTGTATGAATAATGAGAAGAAATTAAGTAAAGACCATGTTTCCTGACACTGATGTATTAGAACACGGAGTAACTTTCTACAGGAAATTGGAACAGGGATCCCTTGAAATTGAATTTGTGGCTGTGAATAGCAAACCTGCATCGGCCTTGTGTGTCCTAATGCAAGTCAAGTAAGCAGCTTCCTGGGTAAGAGTTAAGTACGTGAGGGGGACAGGTTAATGTTGAGGCCGACCTGGCGCAAGTTAATAAATTGCCTCTCCCACATATTGTCTGCAAACATGCCGGAGAGTAGTTTGCTTCCCATGGAGCTGCTGCAGAATCTGCATACTTATTTTATTAGATTTTGGCCCAATACATTTGTTCCTTCTCATTGGTTTTGTCGGTAAAAATTACCCTCCCCCCTTCCATCTCTCTATGGCTCTTTCTCAATTTTAATTGTTTGCAGTAGCCGCAAAAGCTTACCATTTTAAAAAATAAGTGTTTTAAAAGTAAGAACACTCTGGGCCAGAGCCCATCTGAATTTCAGGAGGGAGATAATCAAGCGGTGTTAGGACCAGCAGCCGCTGAGGCTAGGGCAAGGCAAGGGTGCCCTTCATCGTGTATGCTAGTGGGTGCCTGGCTCTGGGGCCTTGGGAACATCCATTCTGGGGTTTGGCCATACCCACAGAGCTGGAGTGAGGGTACGTACCATGCTTTGTGGTGAAGTTAGAGAGGCCAATGAGAAGAGAGAACACAGATAAGGCAGCCACTTCTTAATGATGCCCTGCCATTGGCCAGGCACTACTAGAGGGTAGGCATAACCTGATAAATTCTTTCCTCATTTAGGTGATTTTTAATTGTGAAGTTGTTTTTAGTGGGAAACATGAAATGACTGGGCAGGTTGGGGAGAACTGTGGAATCTCACAAAAACCTATAATGGACTGGAAGAGATTTGGGAGAGCAGGAAAGTCCTCTAGAAGGAACAGAATAGCTTCATAGTCCTGACCACCAAGGAGAACCAACGAGTGTGATAATCATGGCCCTGCTATCTTTGCATCTACAGGCTCTAAGGCTACCTCTCTTCTGGTTTCCGACTATTCTCACCCGATACTTAGACATTTATCTCATCACAACAGCTACCCAGAGCCCAGCTTTGCAGAGAGGTGATGTCCTCCAAAGAGGCAATGTCCTAGGAGATGGAGAGAGATCGAATGTCAAAATCAAGGTTGCAGCCTTGACACACTATTGAGCAGATGTTGCTGTGTTTCTCTTAAACAGTTAAAATAGCCCACTGGGTACCCCTGGGAATTGCTGTGACAGTGCGCAGGTAACTTATTTTTATTTATTTATTTTAATGATTCAGTGAAAAGATCCTTGCAAGGATCTGGGCAGTGCTTGGAATGAGGTGCACAGTGATGGCTGCCCCCCAGCCCTGGGGTGCCTTTTGCTAGTCTAAATATCATTTCCTAGAAATAACAAATACTGCCCTTGATTCCTCGGGAGAGGAGCACACCTAGCGTGAGATGGCCTTGAAATATTCAGTGGTTCTGGCCATGGGTGACTGTTCATATATTTGTGTGTGTTGGTTACTAGGTTAGATGTAAGTACAGACCTTCAATTATTTCTTCCACGTCTCTACAAGTGTAACCATCTGAGTTAGGAGTCAAGAGACAACATGAACACATGTTGGGACTCATGTGTCCTAACTTTTTAGATGTGTTTATTATCTTCTCCTTGGGAAAACTGGGTCTCTGTGTTTGCCTTATACCGAAATACCAAAGTGGGGAGCTCCCAAAGGGTTGAACCTTAGAAAATTAACTTTGTAAGGATTTGTTTACATACAGAAAAATATATCCACTCTCAATACTCTGGGCTGAGTTTGACAGTCTATACACTGTGTAACTGTCATCCCCATCTGTTCCGGTCCAGAGTGTTGCTGGGGCTCTTTGTCAGTCAGTCTCCCTTTCAGCCCCAGCCCCAGGAAACACATAGCTGTTGTGTATGTTCCATAAATGGAATGTACAACATGCAGTTGTTTCATCCCTTCCTCCCTCTCCTTCCCTACCTCCTTTTTTTCCCTTCTCCCATTTCATGCCCTTCTCACTGCCCCCCTCCACCCATCTTCTAGACAGGATATAGTGTTAGCCCACGCTGGTTTGGAATGCACAGGTAGCCTTGAGTTCATGGCAGTCTTCCTGATGTATCTCCCTAGTGCTGGGGATATGCGCATAAGCCACCATGCTCAGCTCAGGTTTCTTTCATATAACAAAATATTTCTGATATTTATCCATAATGTTCATCATATATTCCTTTAATTTTTTTATTACATTTTATTTACTCATCTATTTATTCACCCGTACATGTGTGGTGTGTGTGTTTTGCACATGCATATGATTGTGGTCAGAGGACAACTTTGATCTTTCTACAGTTGTCTCTCTTTTTCCACTGTGTGGGTTCTAGGTGTCAGCTTGGGCTGTAATATTTAGCAGCAGGCACCCTTATCTGTTGAGCCATCTCACCGACCCAAAATTCCTTCTTATTGCTGTGTAGTGTTCCATTGCATGAAAATATTGTGATTTGCTCTCTATTCTTTTGTTGGTAGACATCTTCTTTGTTTCCAGTTTGGGTCAGTCAAAAGGTTATACTTTTTGTTTTGTTTTTAGAGACAGGGTTTCTCTGTAGCTTAGGAGCCTGTTCTGGAACTTGCTCTGTAGACCAGGCTGGCCACAGACTCAGAGATCTGCCTGTTTCTGCCTTCCGAGTGTTGGGATTAAAGGTGTGCTCTACCCCCACCTGGCCAGAGATCATACTTTAATGACTGTTTATATGGACAAATTCTGTTTTTCTCTGGCGCACATCTAGGAGTGGAGCCACAGGTTGTGTGGTAGTTATCTGTTCTACTTTATATATGAGGGACTCCAGTGATAGACTGGGGGATAATGTTCTGGCTCCAGTAACTGGATAGGGTATGATGTGTCAAGATTCATATCCCACCCACAGTACTGGCATCTCCTTCTCAGTTACTAGTGCCAGATCATCATCCTCCAATCCATCACCAACTACCTGCAGTCCTGTGCCCAAACCACCCTTTGAAGTAAGCCCCTTTCACCATTTCCTGATCAAAGGCAAGGACAGCCAGTTTGCCCAGGCATGCTTTCAAGATACTTGTATAGCAAGCAGCTTAGACAATGAAGATAGCGTGGAGCCTATTTATTTATATCCTAGGTTAATAAAGATGGTGACTTCCCCAGATCAGAGGTTGTGCAGCCTCTCCTTCCCAGTGTTGGAACCCTTCTCTGGAGTGCATCCTAAGGTGTTCTCAGGTACTGCTTGGCCTTCATCCCATCACCCGTGTACTCTGGAGGTGTTCTCTGATTGCTGGCCTTGCCATGAATAGTGGGCTGCTTTTCTCTCAGCCTCAAGAGTCTTTCGTTTTCTGCAGTGTGATGAGACTCTCTGGCAGTCTAGTCTGTCAGTTTGCTAGCAGGGTTAGTTCAGATGTTGCATGGTTCTTGACAGTGCCTGTGAGCTACCATGCACAGCTGGCTGTGTTACCTCCTCCCCACTACCCTGCTGCTCTTGATGAGCATTCTACCAGATGGCAGGCCCTGGGGCAGGAGATTGAGAGGTGGGGGTTGTGTTCCAGCCCTCATAGAGCAGGCACATGCTGTGTAGCCTTTGCTGTTGTCATCACTAGGCTGTGACTCATTGACTTGCACAGTCTTCCTGAGTGTGTTCCGTTTCCCACTACAGTTTGTTTCCCTGTGTAGGAAGTACATTTTCAGATGGTCAGAGTGAGTATACCGAAGTGCTTTGTGTGCCCCAGGCAAGCAGCAGGTGCCACATGGTGACTGTGTGGCCACTATTTTCCATTATCAGTCATGGTAAGTTCTGGTTGTCTCTTGTGCCGAGAGTCTTGTGCCCACACCAGCTCAGGGTGGAAGTAGGAGTCAGTAGCTGAACCCGATGTGTGTCTTGGTGGGCTATTATTGTGCACAGATGACTTGCTAGTCATCTGTCAGATTCGTGATAAGTGTTTCAGCCTGCAGAAGTCTGGTAATGCCCAGTTGTAGGGCCAGGTGATTTCCTATGATCCAGGGAACCTCTTTGAAGGTCCTGAGCTGTTGGTGAGCCAGCTCAGCTAAGCCTCCCTCATCCCCTCTGAGGACAGCTGCTGGAGTGATTCCTCCTCTCATGGATAGGGTGCTAGAGACTGAGCCCTTTGGTAGTTATGGCTGGGAGAGCCAGGGGCAGGCCTGTGCAGGTGAGCTTGCCTTCACCCTCTTGCTACTCCGTGGGGCTGGGGCATGCACAGAGGCAAGAGTATGGCTTGTGCTGACTTTTGACTCTTCTTTGTCCTTCTGCCATCTACCTTCCATCATCTCTTCATGGACAGGCTTGCTATGGGGACTCATAGCCCTGTCCTGCTCCTAGCATGAACCTGTAGATTTACTTGAAGGTCACTTTGGTTTCTTGTTTCTTTCGTTTTGCTGCCTGAAGCTTTGTGCCTCACACATTGGTATCCTAGAGATGTCTTTGCAACTATTAAAAGTGAAAAATTTGAGTGATGTCTCAACTGCTAGAGCAATAGGCACACACGGTGAGTTGTTAAGGTGAGTTTGTGGGGCAGCCTGGGAGATGGAAATCGCACTCAGCTGTACTTGTTCCAGGATGGCCCCAGCACTGGGCCCATGGTCCCGGGCCCTCATACCCACAACTCATGGGAGTTTCATTGTTTTTCCCTCTGTTTTCTCTCTTAGGATCCTGCCTTGAGATGCTGACCCTAAGAGCATCCTGTTTCCTCTACTTCATGCCTCACTCCCTTCTGTTACTGCCTGCCCTGTAATGTGATAGCCTTCTTGGGGAGTCTTCAAATGAAGCTTTTAGAATTGTTGAGGGCTCTGTTGGAAAACAAAAAGGTTATTTCATGGGAAGATGATGACCTTATTAACTATAATTAGGCAATTCACAGAGGTTTCCAATATAGTTCAGCATCTCTCCATGTTGAAAAGGGTGGGGGGATATGGTAATGTCTTTGGAGATGTAATAGTCTTTACCACATTAACAATCTTGTATCTGCTGGAAGGTTTGGCAGCCTGGTGTTTTCATTTAGAGGCGAGGTATAGTTTTGTAGTCATTCACATTAATGTAGTAACTTTGATAAGTAGCTTCAGACAACAATGTCAGGAGCTGTCTATAGCTGGAAGAGGATCGTGGATAGGGGCATGAACATGTTCACATCTCACAAGTGGGCCTGTGCTGTGTCCCTAGGCAGCCCATGTCCCCTGGTTTAGGCTTAGTGCTGAAAGCCAGGGCATTAGACGCTTAGACACTCTTCTTGTGCTAATTATCCAAGGATGTGCATATTTGAAATAATGGGAAGCTGAAGGTTTTTGCATACATCAGCCCCTGCTCTGGAGTCTCTTCTGGGATCTTTCTTTCCCCCTGGATTGTGGGACGGGACCTAGGAACAAACTGTGCCACAGGGTCTGCCTGATATCAGTCTATAACTGTGCCTATAGCATCACAGGGAAGAACCTTTCAACCCTAGACCTGCCAAGAGGCGCCCAGGGGCCTGAAGCTGCTGCTTTCACAGCCGTGTTTGTATATGGCACTGGCCCCAGCTGCCTACCTCCTCACCTCCCTCTGCTGGCTGGGCCATCCAAGCCCACAGCAAATAACTTCTGTTTTGTGTCTTTCACTTGTGAACATATTGTTTAGTTCTGTAGGGATTTTTTTCATGTGTCATTTGGGTTGTGTTTTCAAAACTAATTAGTAAATTGGCTCATGTTTATAAGCTCTGACAGTCACTCTCCGTGCTGTGGCTGCACCAGGGTTAGCAGAATTGTACCTCTTGTGCTGAGTGCTGGAGGTTTTGTTCCATCCGTTTTTACCATGGTTTATAACTAGTGCTGCAACAATCTCCTTAGGTATGTAATATTTAGCTTCTGTGCAGTTACTTTCCTAGGCTTGATTCCATGTCTGGAACTAACCAGCCAAGACTAAGAACGGCTTTTCTTTTTTAATTAAAAATTTCTTATAGTTTTGGAAAATAGAAATAAAGATGAGCCATGGGCCCCAAGAAGTATGTCAGCCAGGATCTCACTGGGCTGCAAACAGCAGGAACTCTAGGAACCAGGGAGTTTAAGGGGAGAGACTGGGCTGGTCTCAGAGTGATCATGGCCATGCCACTGGAGAGCCTGGCCACAGGGCGCTTCCTGTCCCGTGCCCTTCGCCCTTCAGCGTGATTGTTCCTCTGCTAATCTTGCTCCCTTGACAGCTCCTGGCTGCCTTTAATGGGCCTCTCCCGCTTCAGCTGAGTCATTTCTGTTCATCTTTGATACTCAGAGCTGTACTGCACATGCGCCATTGTGGAATACTTACTTTTCCTGTGTTCCTTCACTCTTCAGCTGCCTGTCTGATGGCATATCATCCGGCCAGAGCAGAAACTCCTGAGTCCTGATGGAGCAGTGAAGAGCCGGCCTTGGGCCCAGGAAGAGCTCATTCTTTTTAACAGGACTGCCTTTCTTTTCTCATTTCAAGTTAGAAAACGCCTTTTGCTCCCCATGTGGTGGAGTCAGGAAGAGAACAGAGGCTTCCAGCCTCAGTCGTGTCCCCCCCCAGGCTGGAGAGTAAGTTTGTTGAGCTCCCACTGGGTGTGGTGGGTAGTTGGGAGCTGCAGTCACAGCCTTCTGGGAGCTTGCAGAATAGAGGAGGAAACTGGAGCTTTCTAAACTGCCACATTGCTCCTGTGCAAACCAAACTTGGGTGGCCTAGTAGAAATGAGAGTTTTGTGACCTACTTTAATTCTATAGAAAAGCGTGAGAAGCAGCCCTCTCACATGACCACTGCTAGGCTTTACAGTTGTGAGCATTTGCCATATTTATGTGACCCTCTTTTTGTTTTGTAAGGAATAAGATAGGGATAAGGTAGCTGAAGTTCTTCCTCCTCCTCTCCCCGGGTACAACACTGTCCTGCCTTTGGTGGGTATGTGAATGTTCCCTGTATGTGTTTATCCATAAGCAATATACGATACCGTTTTTGTAGTTTTTAATTAAAAATTGTATAATTTTATTATTTATTTATTTATTTTTATTATAT
>LOEQ01001268.1:185728-200746 GCA_001685075.1 Bramus lutescens
TCCATCCATCCATCCATCCATCCATCCATCCATCCATCCATCCATCCATTGATTTATTTTCTCTCTGCCCAGAACTCCACATTCCTCTGACAAAAACATGCATTATTTAGAGCCTGTCACCTCTTGAAGTTCTTTAATTACAGAATTAAACTAAAGTAATGGCAGTTTAATTTGTTCTCTCATTAATTGGGAGTGCTGCAGGCTGATGTGAAATGAGGGCCTTTGGAAGGCGCGAGGGATCTCAGTGCTCAGGTGCTGGGCGGGTGCAGCCCTTTGTGCACGTGCTCATCCTCCTGGCCACCTTCCTGTCCTGCTTCCCAGGAACTCAGGCTCCTCTGAGGCGTGATCCTCCAGAGCAAAGACCTGGGCCTACCTTGTCCAGGGCTCCCTTGGCCCACTGGGCACCACAAAGATGATGTTCGCAGGAGGAAGACACCCTGCCTCCACCCCAGCTGGAGTTGCCTGAGAATCACATTATAGTGTGTCTTGATAAATTCTGAGCACACGGAAAGAGAACCTCAGGGGTCTCCCAGTGGCTGGTGGCAGTACTGATCCTTTGAAAGTAGTGGTTCCCTTCTGGTTGGCTTGGGAGGGTGCCTGGGATGAGCTCTTTAGGAGAGCTGCCCCAGGGAAGGGCAGGACAAATGTCTTTTAAGTGCATGGTAAAAGCACATGATGCCCATCCCAGGCTAGGCCTGTGTAGAGTGGCCGCCTTCCTTGTTCGTGGCTGTGTGTCTGCCACATCTAGCTAATGAGTGCTTACAATGGCCTTGTGTTGGGGCTTTAGTGTTGGGTCTCTGGGTCATGCCATAAACTAAGGACATACGTACACTCCCACATGCTGGTGGACCTGCTTTAAAGGAAGCAAGAGACACCCTATCTCCCCCTCCCTGCCATGCTTTTTGGCCCATAGCCCTGTGTATACCAACACAGATTTTGGCAGCAGGCAGGGAAGGCTGGGAAAGAGCCAAGAGCTAATTATGGCTTCTGTGGTGCCTTTGCTGTCGTTGCTTTAATGTGCTCAAGTGCCCCTGGCCCTGGGAACAGATAACCTTAGCTATGGGAATGGAGGTCCAGAGGTGTGGTCATTCACCCAGGCCTTATGGGTCAAGGGGTCAGAGCGGGCTGTCAGACCATGAGGCATCCTGGAGTCAGGCTTCTATGTTCTCTTTGCTGTCCTCCTGTGTCACCCAGGGCCCTCTGGCACTGTTCATGTCTTCTAGCTGTCTCCAAGTTCTGCCCTACAAGTTCTCCTAGAAACTTTGAAGTCTATTGTCAGTGTGTTTCGCTGCAGCAAAGGCTGACACGTTCAGGATTAGAGGATTCAGTTACACTTTATTACTGTTTGCCATTAAAAGTCATGCAAATAAGCAGAGAATAAAGCAACTTAGACTGTTTTGAATGCCAGATTTGCATGTTTATGGCAAGAAAAATGATATGGAGCTCCTTTAAGGTGCTAATAAAATTGTGCCTTAGAGACTCAGCTTTGTTCTTTTGTCTGTAATGTATGCCACAGCAGCTTCAAGAGGGTTAAATATCTGCACAAGAGGGTTTAAACACATGCACACACACACACACACACACACACACACACACAGTATTCAACCTAGAATCTTGTGCATGCTACAAGCATACCAAGCAATATATCCCCAGCCTTTTTTATTTATTTACTTTAAAAAGGCTTTTAATTTTAAGACAGGGTAAGGTTCTAAGGGTGAGGAAAACTGAAGGCTTAACTGAGTATTAGCACTCTGGAGAACTCCTTTCCACCGTGGAAGGTTGAAGCAGCTTCGTAGCTATACCCTACATAGCCAGGGAGTCTTCCAAGATTGTTTCTAGGCAGTAGCAGCTGCCCCCATGGAAGAGGTACATGATCATGGTGTGGGGACAGCAGCACATGGGTAGTAGCATGTGGTTCATCATATGTGAGTGGATTGGGATGGACAGCACATGTGGGAGGTGGGGGTCCCAGGCAGGAAGGGAGCTACTTTTCAAGACTCATCAGCTATCACATCTCTGATTGGCTGCTTCTAGGGAAGCTGTGGACACCCTGTTGCCTTTCACGAGGGTCCAGACTGGGGGTAATCCCAGGCTAGAGCCTCAGCCTGCTACAGGCTTTAGCACTCTGAATTTGGTGGCACCTGAAGCAATGACTGGGTGGCACTGAGCGGGTGGGGAAGGCAGTAATGCGGGCTTGCAGAGAACGTTTCTGTAGCCTAATGATTTTCAGAAACCATTTGTGAGATTGAGGTAATGTATTTCGCAGACTCAAGCAATTTACTGCTTCCCACCATGCCAAATCAGTCCATTACATCCTCTTGTTGTGTGCATGTAGCTGTTGGCACCAGGGGAAAATGGTCAAGTTCAAGGCCCCTGCCATATCTGTGCTCTCTGGTTCTGGGATTGATGAGGAACAACACCTTTGAAAATGGGGTTTTATGATCACTGGAAGCCGTTAAGCAGTGGAAACAGGATGACAATTTTACATTCGAGGTACCCGGAAAGAGCAGCAGGCACACAGAAGCGTGCCGAGAGGAAACTGCTGACAGGCTCGCAGCTCTTGTCTGTGTTGGACTGTGAGGGTCAGACCCAGCATCACCCTCTGTCTCCTTTCTACACTTTCTCATCTGCCCAGCTGTGGACACAGTGGAGACCTTGGTGAGGAGCACATGTACTCTGTCCGCGTGCCCTGGCCTTCTCCTAGCTCACTGTATGACAAGTGCCTTCTACTGAGAATCTCTGCCTCATCATCTGTAAAGTGACCCAGTCACAGCCATGGCGGAGGGTGAGAGGGACCTTGTGAACTTCCATTAGCTGGGGAAGCGCCTGGCAGCGTGGAGTGTGGGAGTCTAAGCCACAACAATCTGTGAGGTGCACGCGTTTCTTCTGGATTCGAAAACTGTACAGGTGACATGGTGGAGAAGTGGCGCAGGAGACGGAATGTAGAGCGGGCTACCTGTATGCTCCTATTCTCAGCCTTGAAAGCTTTAAGTGCCATAGAAACATCTGTTGGGGCTTCACCTGGCTTGGAGAGATTAGGAGAACTTTCTGGAGGAAGGAGCAGGAGAGATGTGCTTCAAGTGAGGAACAGGAGGGTTCAGAGAACAAGGCTGGAGAAGGTGGCGTGGTGTGGAAGTCAGTATGGGAGGCTGGGCTGGGTGGGGTGGGGACTCCTATGTCAGGGCACCTGATAGGGATTTTTGGCATATGATGAGACCCTCAAGAGTTTTCAGCAGGGAGAGATGGAATGAATGGGCCTTAGCTCAAGACTGCTCGTTGCTTGCTGTGGTCCATGAGGTGAAGGTACACACCAAAACTCTTGGCATTTCACATGATTTTAGTTTTAGTTTCAGGAAAAGGAACTATTTCCTGTTTTAACCTTTCTTGTTCAATGTGCTATCTTCCTGTATAGACTAGGCCAGTTTTGAACTCTTAGTTCTCAGCTCCCTGCTGATAGGATGACAAATGTGAACCTCCATGCCCAGTTCCTTCTCAGCCATCCTTAAATAGATATAGTTCTGTGCTATTAGACACACTCCTAATTATGTCCAGCCAACACTATCTCCTGACTCTTCCCATCTCTTCCACGAGGTTCTGGTGAAGTCCTTAAAGGCATTCTAAGCATACCTGCTCAAGACATCATTATCACTGGGAGGTGGTAAGCACAACAATAGATTTTTTATTTTTTGTCTCAGAAGAACGTTCAAGATGCAAAGCTTTAGGAAAGGGGATTAGTTACTCCCAATCTCCCAATACTACCGTGTCCCCCACTGTCACCTGCTGGGAACCCTGCAGGCCACTCTCAAGCATCTCAAGCAGGTGTCCCTGGTGATCTCCCTATACTCCGCCTCCCACTCTGGAGTATTCAGTGATGTCTCGCTCTCTCTCCTTTGCCCTTTACATTTTCTGTTGACATTTAAAGCTCTGTCCTTTGTTCTGATGGTGTTGAATAGAGAGACTAAGTGCCTGGAGTTCTCGGTGCACTTCCAGATTCTAGTCATTTCTCTCAGCCCATACTCTGGGAGACTTTGCAGCTTGTGGCATCCAGGACATTTTAGGAAATGGGAAGGAGGCTAGTGTAAGAAGACACTGATTTTGGTCTTGCTGTGTGAGCAGATGCGAGAGACCCTTGTCACCCAGGTAGCTGCTGGGGTACTCTGCCCATAGGAATTCACATGAGATTGCCCAAGTAGGCTAGAAGCTCTGCAGCCTTCTCAAGCTGTAGGGGAGTAGTGAGTATGCAACCTTGGTGTCTTCATTTGTACAGTGGAGGAGATGGGACCCACTGCAGTCTAGTCCCACTCTGTGATGTAGCGGTGTGCCCCAGGGAATAATTCCTCTCTTCCTCAGTTGTCCTGAATATTCTTTGGGTGTGGAGAAGATGTTTCCTCAAGCAATGAGATACTGGAATATGTGTGGAGCGAGTGTGAACGCCAGTACTCTCCACTGTTGTGAAACAGGAGTATAAAACTGGAATTTCGGCGTGACTTTGGGCAGTGAACAGGGTACCCCTGAACTGTCCCTCTCATCATTACTTGTCAACAATGTGCAGTAGTGATGTCCCCTGAACGTACTGTAGGGACATAGAAGTAGGCAGAAAGTAGGCAGAAGATGGCACCTGTATTGGTGTGCTTTCACCTCCCGGCAGGCCCGTTGCTGAACAGATGAATGAAAGAACTGCAATGTTGCTGACTTGGCAGAGGGCAGAGTTGGGGACAACCACAGCAACTGCAAAGGGAGGATGAAGATTTCAGAAGCAGTCTTATTCCCATGATGGTCCAGATATTGAAATTAGCCAACAAGTATTTTCAAGTAGCCATCATAGATATGCTCAGGGACATAAAGGACAATGGAGGAGAGAAAGAGCAGATGCTCAGGGCCTGGTGCACTGTGTTGTCAGATGGATTACATGAGCAATGGAAGTTTCAGATGATGAGGAAGAAAAAATACCTCGAGTACCAAGTCCATTTAAAGAGCAGAAAACAATACAGTGCAGATTCCACAGGACAGGCACAAGGAGAACCTCAGGACGGGACATCACACTCAAGTTTCTGGAGGTTAAAGTGAAAATCTATGTCTCAATCAGAGAAAAATGACTCTCACCCAAGGAGAGTTGTGGTAGAATCCACCGACCCCTCGCCAGAAACAATGGTGTCCAGAGACTGGAATAGTACCTCCAGAGTGCCGATTGAGCCCCCAAACTGCCTAGCTGTGGTTCAGTGTCCTTCAAGAATGAAGGTGACATTAATGTGTTTGGGGTAAATGAGAATTAACTGCCTTTGGTGTTAGGAGCTCTTCAGGATGCAGGTAGGTGACAGTAGTTAGGATGTAGTGATGGCTGGAAGACAATTGTCTGAAAGGCAGTTTCACCTTAGATTAAAAACACACATAACTGGTGAAGGCAGACAGTGTTGCATTGTGTGGTTTATGACACACATCATTACAGTACATGACGCTACAGGGTGAACAGTGGGTTTAGTGGAAGAGCATTTATAGTTCTGCGCTGTGTATGGGAACTGGTACAATCTTATTTGCAAGAAGGTGACAAGATATTAAGGATGTATATTATAATTCCCAGAGCAACCACTAAAGAGATAATGTAAAGAGATAGCTAAAAGGCCAGGAGCTAAGTAAAATGGAATTATGAAATATTGAGTTATTTTTAAAAAGTTAGTAGCGGAGAAAGATAAGAATAAAAAGAGAGGTTAAAAAAACAAGTATCTAATAGAAATCTGATTCCATCAACGACTACACTAAATGAAGTAAACGAGACAGCGGAAAAGAGATTTTAAGAATAGATAAAAAAAAAAGTTAGACCAGGTGTGGCTCAGCAGTTAAGAGCACTGACTGCTCTTGTAGAGGACCTGGGTTCTATTCCCAGCACCCACATGGCAGCTCACAGCTGTCTGTAACTCCAGCTTCAGGGGATCTGTCATCCTCTTCTGGCCTCTGTGTTCCACAGACACCCATGTAGGGAAAACACCCACACATGTTTTAAAAATCTTTTAAAAAGTGCATTAAGAAAAAGAGCAAACTGTGCTGTTGAGACGTGGTATGGCTTTGGCAGGAGAGGGTAAGCAGGTAAGCAGGTGAATAAAGAGACAGTTTAAAGACAGAGCATGAAGGGGAAGAGGAGGCTGACCAGAAAGAGACTGTCACTGGAGAAAAGCCAGGTGTTGCGGGGTGGTAAAAGGGTAGATTCCCTAAGAAGGTAGGATCGGGCAGGCGTGTGCAGCAGACAGCAGTGTGTCCGAGTACTTGAGATGAGAGTCAGAGAAAATCCGCAGTTGCCGCTGGAGTCCTAATGCCCTTCTCCAAGCAGTTGGTTGTAGGAACCAGACAAGCCAACAAAACTAGAGAGATCTGACACACACTGACCACTCTACATAAGTGCAGGGCACATGCACTTCCTAGTTTCAATCCTGCTTCCTTGAGGTAAGCATACGTCGAAGGCTTTCTGATTACCATGGGGTTAGGTCAGTAAGGATTCATGATTCATCAAGCTAAAGGGAAAGCTGAACAATGGCAGTAGTTTCCAAGTATCTCAAAACTTCTATGAAATTGCACTTAGTGTGTGTGTGAATGTGTGTGTGTGTTCATGCACATGTGTGTATGTGTGCATATGCTCACTCATATTGTGTTGCACATGTGGCGATCAGAGGACAGCTTGAGGGAGTCAGTTTTCTCCTCCCACCATGTGAGTTCTGGGGATCAAACTTGAATCAAACAGGCTTGGCAGCAAGCACTTTTACCTGCTGAGCCATCTTGTTGGCCCAATTTCTGAGAGACTGGGTTTATAGCCCAGTCTTCAACAAGAAACTGGGCAAAGTGTACAGTGCAGTGGTTTTTGGGAACATGGGCAGTGCAGGCATATGTCGCTGAGGGGTAGCAAATGAGACAAGTGCTCAGTTGTCTCTGTTACTGCCTTGGGAGCTTTTCAGGTTCTCAAGAGGAGAAACCCTGGTCCTATGATGTCCCCAAGTGGCTGAGGTGGCTAGGCAGTCAAGTTCATTGTGGGGGAGTGGTGGATTGTACTGGTGCAGAGCCTGCTGTCTCCAAGAATTTAAGTATGTTCCAGAACAAACTTCCAAGATCTTTTTAGGAAGACAGAAATAGGAAACATTTGTAAAGTAAAGCTCATTCTGTCTAGTACCCAAGTAAGGAGCACAAGGCATCCGGAGTAGGAAATCAAGAGGGAAGCTCTGCAGAGGGCCAGCCGCGGGACTGTTATAAAATAGTATTTTAAAGTGTGTTCCTTTTGCTTGTGCTTTGGAACAATTGTTTAATGATACAAAGATGTGTTTGAATAAATAAAATTCACCTGTGGTCAGGAGGTTGCATTAGCAACTAGCTGACCGGAAGTTGTAGGGCAGAGCCAGGTGGAGGAGGGTATTGAGATGCATGAGAACTTGGGAGGCGCAAGGAGGGGAGCTGCTTGCGAGCAGAATTCTACCTCAATCTTTGAATATTGAGCTCTTTAGAGGGACAGAGATTTAGATAAGTTCCTTTTGTAGCTTTGAAAGAGTCGGTGCCTGAGGGAACAGAATTTCCTCAGGCTGCGGCTCTTGAACCACTGCTGGCTGTGGTGGAGCTGCAGTTGCTGACTAGGATAGCTGTAGCTTAAAAGGCAGCAACCATTAAAAAATAAAACAGCATGGAAGTGGTGCAGAGGAGGAATAGCAACAGTCAGTAAACCAAGGGAATATACCCCTCTGTGCCAGAAGAGGAGGGATGGGCATGCTAGACAGAGAGACATGCACGACCACACCCAGGACCAGCAAGATGGCTTAACGGGTTAATGCTTATCATCAAGCCTGACAACTTGGGACCCACATGGTAGACAACTCCTGTCCTTGGACTGTACATGGTTAATGATAAATGTAATAATAAAAAACTTAAACTTTTAGATATGGAAACCATTTTAAACAAAAAAATACATTGTGTGAGATTACTAGATTGGGAATTACAGATGGGAATGTTTACCGACTTAAGGATGGTAATGTTACCCGGAGTAACATGCGGCGTGGATGCATGAGCATCAGTGAGCCCTGGGTCAACCTCAGACTCCTAACACGCATGAAATGAATGTTCTCAGAGGGAAAAAAACATTTAAAAATAAGGGCCAAATGTAGAAAATGAGACAGGGTCTCATTGTGTAGCCCAGGTTGGCCTGGAGCTGGAGCTCCTCCTACCTCAGCTTCCTGAGTACTGGGATTGCAGGTGTATATCACTACACTTGGCTGGAAAAATCTTTTTATTAAAAAAAATTGTTTTTATTTTTTTTTAAACACTCAGGAGGCAGAGGCAGGCAGACCTCAGTGAGTTTAAGGCCAGCTTGTTACAAAGTATATTCCAGGACAGCCCTTATCACTGCCCTCCCCTATAAAAAACTGTGTGTGTGTGTGTGAGTGTGCACGCGTGCACGTGAGTGCATGCACGCATGCACGTGCTTTGGTACACATATGCAAGTCAGAGCATAATCTCAGGTGTCAACTCTTGTCTTCCCTCTTGTTTGAGACAGTTGAAACAGGCTCTCTGGTTCACTGTCGTGTGTACCTGCCTAGCTGCCTGGCCAGGAGCACTGGGATTATACACACTGCTGCACCCAGCTTTACATTAGTCTAGGGGTTCAGACTCTGGCCTTCATGCATGCTTGACTTAGAAATATGAAAAGGAGAAAAAGACACAAGGTATACAGAGGAACAAAGATTAATGGCAGAAGAAATTCAGTTATAAGACAGCAAGAAGAGAAACCCAAGCCACTGCAAGTGAAAATTTGATAAGGTCAACATAAAAGCACAACTCATAGACTAGAGCCATGGCTCAGCAGTTAAGAGCACTGGCTGTTCTTGCAGGGGATCTGAGTTCAGTTCCCAGTACCCACATAGTGGCTCATAACCATCTAACTCCAGTTCCAGGGGGATCTGATGCCTCTCTGGCTTCCTCAGGCACCAGATATACATGGTGCACAGACTCATGTGCAGGCAAACCCTCATCCACATAATAAAAATAAAGAAACATGGATAGAAAAAAAAAAAAACCCTGAAAGCACTAGTTAAGAAACAAAACAGAAAACCAAATACAACTCTCACCTTACTGGGAATAAGAGGTAGTTTATTATTGAGCCAAAGGTGAGCCTGTCCATGACCTGGGAACACAGATGCAGGGTGCTTCGAATTCATGTTCCCACATGACTGGATTTTTATAGTAACAAGACAAAGTCATAAGTCAAGACACTTTTCAGATGCCTTGGTAGAACATCGTGTAGATGGGTTAAGCCAAGGGGAGTCTCTGCTCGAGGCCTCAGATGATTTCTTAGTCTTTGGGTTAGTGAAAGCTAGTGGTAGGTAAATACATTTCAAAAGATTGCACCTCTTACTCACAAGGATGTTAGGCTGCACACAAAAGTGGGAAAGGTAGCCTGAGATAAATTGTGATTAGGCTCTGGATCGTTAACAATCCAACCTCTTCCCAATTACTGAAGTCTAATCAGTGAACCAACCTTGCAGAATGCTCATTGGGAGGTGAAGGGCATTGCAGGAACCTTTGCTCACAACCCCAATCAAAAGGTCTTGAAAAGACAAAGACACAGTTCTTTCTCAGAAACATAAAAGCTGAAATGATGCATCACCAGCAAGTCTGTATTACAGGAAATTTCCTTTAGGAAAGGGAGTTCTTGAGGCAGAGGGAAACTGATGCTGGGTGAAATTCTCCATCTGTTCCAGGAATGATGAGTATACAATGGTGAGTATACAGTGTACGTTGGAGGCAATGTAAACACTATTCTTATTTAAGAATTCTTTCAATGACAATTGACCATTTGAAATAGAATCATACTGCTGATGCATTAACATATAGAGATGTAACATACGTGATGAAAGATGGGGAAACTGGATGCATTATTTTCTTGTTCTTATATCATAAGGGAAGTGGTATTGTGACTTGAGAGTAGGTCAGGATAAATTAAAGATGTGTGCTGCAAACCTTAAAGTGACTAATAATAAGAGAAACAGAAAGATTTATGGTTATGGGTCTAACAATGGGAAGTATAATGAAATAGCAAAAGATCACAAAGAGGCACAGAGAATGAGGGGAAAAAAACAACAGGCTGGGTGAACAAAACAAGCTTAAACCTTATCAGAAGCAGGTGAAAAGGTCTAAGCACTCCATTTAAAAGACAAGGGTTGTTTGGTTGGCTAGAGAGGCAGCACACAATTATATGCTGCCTGCAGGAAGCCCACCTTAAATATAAAAACAAAAAGGTTAAGTTGAAAGGATAGAGGAAGATAAGCAATGCTAACAGTAATAACAGCAAGCTTGCGTGGCTATATAAATATCAGGCAAAGCAGATTTCAGAGCAGAAATATTACAGGGATAAAGAGAGTCATCTTATAATAACAGGAGGGATCAGTTCATCACAGCACATCCCCCAAGGTGCATAGCACCAGACACACAGATATTTATATATACACAGAATAAAAGCGCCCTAAAACACATGAAGCAAAGCTGCCAGGACAGGATATACGAACAGTAAAACCCACCAATGGCTTGAGAATTTCTAGCCCTTTCTCAGTAATCAGTAGATCACACAGAGAGAAAGTTAGTTTAGATGTGGAGGACTGGGACAAACTGTCACCAGCTGGCCTGATTGACATCCATGTGACTCTCCCCATCATGCAACAGAGTGTTCATTCCTTTCCAGGGCACATGGAATATCCATGGATAACCATGTGTGGCCATGAAACAAATTAATCAGGAAATTCAGAAATACTGTAATCATTCACAGCTGATTTCCTAGGATAGGATTAGGAAAAAAAATCAATAATGAATATAACTGGAAAGTTCCCTAATTGGAAACTAGACACATTTCTAATGGCTGAAGGGTCAGTTTGGGGTGTGGCATGGTGGTAGAATCTCTGTCTAGCTTGTGAGAGTCCCTGGGTTTCAGCCCCAACTGTACCACAGACAACAAAACAATGATGGCTGTTTACGAACACCTAAACTCCCACTAAAACGCCAGGAAGGTCCAAATAAATAAAGGGGGACAGAGCAGAAGGTCCTCAAATAGAGGTAAAGGAAGCAACAAAGAGAGCCAGCTGTTAAGAAGACAAAATTTTAAAAGTCTGTTTAGTGTGTGTTGCATGTATAGCACACACTGGAGTGTGTGTGCCATGGTGCACATGTGGAGGTCAGAGGACAGTTTCCAGGAGAGATTTTCTCCTTCCACCATGAGTTCTGGGGATCGAACTCTGGTCATCAGGCTTGCATGACAGGCACTTTTGCCTGCTGAGCCCTCTCTCTGGACCAATTTTATTTTATTCTTATTTTCTCTGCTGCCCAGGCTGACCTTGACCTCCCAGGGACACTCTGTTTCAGTCTCCTGAGTGTGGAATTATGGGAGCCAGCCACCACGCCCAGCTCAGAAGGTGGTTCTCTGAGATGAATGAGTGTTAAACTGTTAGCTAGAGTCAAGAATATAGAGGAAAGACACAAATTACCAATATGAGAGATGATTAGAGTATGCTAATTATAGACGCTATGGATATTAAAAGGATGTAGAGGTAATGCATGATCTGTGTGTGCTAATGAATGCCACAACTTAGGTGACACGAACAATCCCCCAGAGACCCTAATAATAAAAGCTTACCCAAGAAGAAACATATCTCATATCTATGGAAATAATTGAATTTTTAGTTCAAACTGTTCCCACAAGGAAAACTCTAGGCCCTAATGGCTTCACTAATGAGTTCTAACAAACATCTAAGGGAAAGAGTATCCATTTGCTGTGGGTTGAATTACAGGGACCCCTGTCACCCTCAATTTCTTTCTCCAAGTCCCAATCTTTAGTGTTTTACAACATAACCATATTCGGAGATTGAATCTGTACAGAGGTAATTGTTGGAAATTGAGGCTGTAGGGTGGGCTCTAGTGCTATGTGACTCGCGTTTATAGACGGGAGATCAGGAAACAAGCATTTATGGAGGAAGACTGGCATGCAGACATGAAGGCAGCGCTTAGGCGTAAGAGAAAGGAGCCAGCCCATACTCAGAGGGACCTAGCTCCTGGAACTATATTTTGGGGGTGATGTTGTTACACTGGCTACTATTATCCTGGGATGTCAAAGAGGAAGGACACCTCCCCTGACTAGTTCTCCTGACAATCAAGACAAGAAAAAGACGTAATAGAAGCAAGCATCCATCCAATATCTCTGATGAACTGGCAAACATTTTTAGACAAAAACTTTAGCAAATCCATCCAACCATCCACTTAAAATATCATGACTAAGCAGGATCAGTCCTAGGAATGGGAGCTTAGTGTATGTTTTGAAGATCAATCAGGGCAGTGGTTGATGATGGAACTGTAATATTAATGATTAACTATAAAGAGAAAGCTATAAGTAGATGGATTTTGGCAATACCTAACATTCATTCCTGATTATATATGTAGAAAACCAAAAACAACTTCTCAGTGCCAGCACAGTGACTCACATAAGTGAAAATACTTGACAAGCAAACCTGATAATTTGAGTTTGATCCCTGGAATTCACAGTGGAAGGAGAGAATCAACTCCCTCAAATTGTCCTCTGAACTCTCATGGCATGCATGCTCCTGTACTCATACGTACAGATCACTGTTACACACACACACACACACACACAACACTTTTTTTTTTAAAGCAATGTTGAGCAAATAGTTGGGAACCTCTCAACTGATAAGGGCTTTCCACTAAGATGGCTCTGGCACATAAACTGTGTAAAAGACTGACTGGAAGAGCTGATGAAGCAGGAGGAGCTACTGTGGACCACACAGCAAGCACAGTCATCCCAGAAATGTGACAGTGACGGTCTCCAGGCATGGAGATATGGGTAACTCTTAGGTGATTTTTTTTTCTGTCTTTGATAAATACATTTTTGTGGAACATGCTTATTTCCCATGTCACCTGAGAAACATCCATCCCATAGGGGTCCCTACAGGGCTTTCCTTTTTTTGCATTTTGTGAAGTTTGAGTGTTTTGTAAGAAGACTGCATTTCTCTTAAAATATGGAATAGGGCCTATGAGATGGCTTGGCGGGTAAAGGTGCTTGCTGCATAAACCTGGCCACTTGAGTTTGATCTCTGGAACCCATGATGGAGCAAGAGAATTGAATCCTCAGAGTTGTCCTCTGCCTCCCAATAATGATAAGTTAAATAAATGAAGGCAAAACCCAAACCAACAGGAATCAAGAGTGTGGCCTGAGACTGAAGTAACAGGCTGGATGATCTTTGAAGACCCATAAAGGCTGTTGTGGGAGTGGTGGTAGCCAGGGCGCCGATACCCAGTCCTACTGCATTTTACTCATCAAGTTCTTGTCAAATCTGTGCTTTGGCTGGACACACAAACCGTGTTAATAATTGTAGTTAATACATGGAGCTATCTCAGAACATTCGACAGTAGACTGAGCTCCTTAATCCTGTGAAGGCAGTTTGGGATCTCTAATTACTTGGTTGAAAAAAGGCAGACACTCGGGGCTGCAGCAGTGTTTGGGAATTAATCTTTAAAGCCTGACAGTGAACATTCAATTCAATTAGGGAGAGCAATTGGCGAAGATTCCTCTCGCCTTCGCCCCTGGTAGCAAGCATGGACTGACTGGCCCTCATCTACTCTGCTGCCGTCATCAGCAGAGCGCTTTAGCAGACAGGTGTGCAACTTCACCTAGCGGGGACTGTCACACCTTTACCAGCCCTGTCTCCTTGGACCTAGGCCGATGCAGGATACCACTGCCCAAGAATCCTAGTGCCCTGTGCTGCCCTCAGGCATCTTGGAGTCTAAGCTTTCTTCTGCTTTTTTCCTTTCACCCCGCCCATGTCCCAGTTCTCCATGTCCCTCCCTGCCTTTTCTCTCTCATCTCTTCACCCCTCTCCTTTTTCTTCTCTGACTCAACATCTTACTGCACATCACAAAAGGTTTGTATGTAAGTGCGTTGTACTTGGAAGTATAGGGCAGGGACTTCCCCACTCTTCCTTCTCATGGCTTCCCTCACTCAGTGCTGTGCTCTGGCCTTGCTTCCAGCTTGATTCTCTTTGAGCTGGCCATTCTCCTTGCTGCTCAGACCCCAGACCTAAGGTGGTCCTGTTCTCTCTGACTTCTCTACTGCCTTCCCTCTAAGGGGTTCCTATTGCTTCTGACTCCCATATGGACCCCTGTCCCCACTGCTACCTCTGTCCCAAATTCCTACATAAGCCCCTGCATCTTCTTCCTGCAGGGCAGCTAAAGGGGTCGTGTAGGCTGGAGCCAGCTACCTCCTCCCCCAAGAGACCCCCGAATGCTCTACTGCTGTAGAGACATTCTCACCATGCCCCTTCTTGTCACATCCTGTTCACCTCTCTGGCCAGACTGGCCTTTGTGGTGTTGCATACTCAGGCAGAACTCTTTTCTCACCCCTTCATGTGGCCTACCATGGCCACCCTTTCAGCCCCTTCTCTTCTTTAGAGCCCCCTTTCTGGCTGACCTTGGACCATCAGTCTTAGTGCCTGATAACACTCCTTCTACTGGTTTGTGTGGGCCCTGTCTTCCTGACAGTAAGGTCAGTTCTTGGAAGGCAAGCGTTTGATTTTGGTTGTTTCCTGTGAGCAGTGCCTGGCGTGTTTGTTGAATGAGTAAGTGGAAGAGCTTCACAGAGGCAAACATTGGACACCATTGTTTCAGAGCCGCCTTCTTCCTCCCTGTTCCCCTCACATGCCACTCTCTTTCTCAGAGGAAGTACTGAGCAGTGTTCATAGCTCCTGCCAGTCCTAGGAGCAACAACCATCCTGAGCTTGGTCAGGGTCTTACTGAAAATGCATGAGTAAACGAGATGTGTGCGCGTGCGTGCGTGTGCGTGTTTAAAAAAACACGATGAAATGTAACAAACTCTACCATTGAAGCTGGGTTTAGGGCTGCAGTTCATACTGTTGACCGGCTTGGCTGCACCCACCCCCAGGACACCTCTTACTCCACCCACACTCCACCCACACTCCACCCCCAGGACGTCTCTTACTC
>LOEQ01001268.1:200805-236374 GCA_001685075.1 Bramus lutescens
ACCCACACTGCACCCACACTCCACCCACCCACACTGCACCCACACTCCTTTCTTCTAGCTCCTGGCAGCAGCCTTTCTGTTTCCTGTCTGTGATTCTGACTACTCAGGAAGCAGCAGGAAGGGAAACCGTCCAGAATCCATCCTTTTCCTGCCCCACTGAGTACAGTGTGATCAAGGCTCCTGCACGTCGTGGCTGCTATCAGGGAGCACTTCCTAGAGGCACTCCACTGTGTGGGCCGACTGCATTGTGTTTACCCTTTCATCTGTCTGCGGACAAGTGGGCTCTCTTCCACCCTCTACCCACATAAATAAGGGCAAAACTTCCTTGAGACCACAGTACCAGATGTTTGGGTTTCTTCTCAGAAGTGGAATTGCTAGGTTTCATGGTAACCCTACAGGTTTCTGGCAATCACTAATTTGCTGTCCACCATGACTCCACTATCTCGCCTTCCTGCCAGCATTGTAGGGGGTTGTGATTTCTCTGCATCCATGCCAATGCCTGTTATTTTTGTTTTTGTTTTTTTTTTTTATACCAGCCTGCCTAATTAGTATGATGTTGTAGTTCATGTGTCTTAGGCAATGCCGTCACACTTTGTAAATGTGGCTTGTCCTGTGTGCACGGTGTTGGCCTCTTACTGCCTGACTGCGTGAGCCCTGCAGAGCTTCACTTGCTCACTTAATTTTTCTATTAGCGTCATACTTGTGCATAATTCTGAAGAAGCAGCGACGTTCTGCGCTCTGCTGCCCTGCTGCCAATCCCCCTACACTCCCCAGCCTTCTGGCTGCTCCTATTAGTTCTGTGTTTTTAAACATAACTACTGCTGCCTCTTGGTTTTAGTCTTTAGTTTGAGACCTAGCTGTTGACCCCTGACATGGAAGGGGAGAACAAAGGGCCCTCCCCACATTCGGTGGGACCTTTTCCTCATGACCTCTTGTTTGGGCGAGCATAGACATGTACATATTCCCAGAAACCTTTCAGAACTCAGCAATGTGAGAGCCTCCAGGACTTGGCAGGTAGAGTTAGCTCATCTCTAGTGGAAGTTGTCCTAGGAGCAGGTTTGTGGAAGTGCGTGGGTGTACTTGTTTGGGCTTTTCTAGAACTTACTCAGGAAAATCTGGTGCCACTGATAGATACTCTGGGTATCTTGCTGTTTCAGAACTCTAATCCTCACACACCCTGCCCAACTCTACTGTTGCTCCTGCTGCAGAACCGCCCCTGCTCTGGCCTCACCCCTGCCCAAATCTGCTGTTGCTCTTGCTGCAGAACTGCCCCTGCTCCGGCCTCACCCCTGCCCAACTCTACTGTTGCTCCTGCTGCAGAACCGCCCCTGCTCCGGCCTCACCCCTGCCTAACTCTACTGTTGTTCCTGCTGCAGAACCGCCCCTGCTCCAGCCTCACTCCTGTCCGGAGCAATGCTTTTGTTTCCACTTCATGGAGTCAGAGACTTAGGCTCAGTGAGGTGGAGCCACTGGATCACAGGACCACATGACCAGCAAGATGCAGTGTTAAGAGGAGGTGTCTACAGTGTGTGCCCTTCACCCTGTAGTGACAGTGAGGAGAACCAGCTCCAAACACCTCTGTGGCCAGGCCTTCCAGCTGTGGTACTGTAGCGCTCTTGCCTGGGCTTGTACACCACTTGGAGTCAGCTGTGTACTGGACAGTAGTATCCTGGGAGCCTCATTCCCCGATGGCGAGGCAGGATGAAGGTGGTGGGAAGGACCCCTCTCCTAAGAAGACACAATTGCTCCGAATCTGTTCCTTGTACTTTGTAACTGGCCCCTGTCTGGGTCTCAGTCTTCAAGACATCCTTTGACTGTGGCCTGGCTACATGCTCTATCTGCTCCAGAACAAGTAGCTGGCCAATGGAGACTGGGGCAGGACTGTGACATGTTTGTAGCCAGCAGGTAGGAGAGGTGTGAAGGTTGAGTGGAGATAGGGAATGCTGTTTTCTTAGCCCCAGAAAAAGGAAGTCTGCACATTTCTATGGGGAGAGGGAAAGTGACTACAGCTTTTGTTTTGATGTGGAATAATAGGAACCCAGTTTCCCAGGAGCCCCTTGCAGACCTGGAGCTCAGCACTCACCACAGTGTCTGGCGCTGCCTCTCTGTGTTTCCCTTGCAGGTATGGAATGCTGTGGACTCGGGGCACTGCCTGCAGACCTACTCTGTGCACAGTGAGGCGGTACGGGCTGCGCGGTGGTCTCCTTGTGGCCGGCGCATTCTCAGTGGTGGCTTCGACTTTGCCTTGCACCTAACAGACCTCGAAACAGGTGTGTCCTGATGTCTCACTACCCCAGGTTAGCCCTCTCACTGGGAAAGCCTCTCCAGAGGGTCCTGATTGCAAACCACCCATAGTCATGGTGTGGTGAGGGCCTCAGGACAGACCATTACCAGTGGTACTGCGGCTGTCTATGAAGTCCTAGGACCAGTCCTCTGCCAGTCAGCAAAGGACAGCCACTGTTGTCTCAGCCCCAAGCTGCAGGGCTGGATAAAGAGGAGGCAGCTTTTTAATTAACTTCTGCTGTGTAATTTGGACCAAAATATCATGGTGTCCTGTGGTTGGCCTCAGTTTAGAATTCCTGTCAGTCCATGGGGTGGAACTAAGTTCCGTAGGGAACTCTTTAGAGGGGCTCTTCCCAGTATTGATAGTGAGAGGCCCCCGGGCAAGGGGGTTTTGTGTAGGAAAATCCTCAGGAAGCCTCCATTAGTTAGGGAAGGAGGGAGCAGCCAGCAAAAGGGGCTTTCCCAAGCAGGGTCAATACAGCAGTCCTGGGTTGCGCCACTCAGTGATGGCAAGGGAGACTGGGGACTGTTGAATATGGATTCTAACCTATATTATCCAACTCAGCCCTGGCTTCCTGGACAGAATTCTCATTCTGGCTGTCAGCAGCAATGGGCCCCGAGGCCTGACAAGTTAGGGACTCGTGGCTGTGGGTGATTGATGATGAGTCTGGGGCAGCAGTGGGATGTGGTCCTGTTTGTGTTCCAGCTAGGAGGACCTGGAACTGCAGCTGTTATCATGACATGTGGCCCAATGAAGGGGTGGGAGAGGAGGTGCTTGTCCCTTCAGGTATACTGAATCATGGAGGGTGCTGTGCTGCCAGGGCTCCCAGGGGCTCTTGTGTTCAGAGTTGGTATAGAGAGGCAGGGCCCCACTTCTAAGTGCTACTGTCCAGTGGGGAGCAATGGAAGGTCTTCATCTTCCTTTGCCAAGAATGGTATGGGGCTCATCCACTGCAGAATTGTTTTCATTCCTTTAATTTGCTACTTGTTACACACATACTGTGTGCATGGCCTGTGCTGGCCTGTGGTGGATGTCTTTTGTCCCTACAGAGGATAGAGTTGATGGGTTTGGATCTCAGCCTCCAGGAAGGCCTCTGGACCCCAGATGAGGCCTCTCCTGTGAGGATAACTGGCATTTCCGTCTGTGTCCTGGCAAGTGTGTGTCCCCAAGGATGGACCCATCCTGGTGGTCTCTTTGTCCATTGCTTGGACAAGGCTGGCTCGCATCTGCATAATTGGAGAGCTGAGGCTGGTCTCTGCCGCATCCTCCTACCCTGAGTAATGAAGCACCCAGGGCTGCTGGGGTGGGAAACAGCAGATGCTTCCACACCCCTCCCTGGCCCTGGGTCTTAGCACTTGTGCACCCTGTGACCTTTGTCTGGCTCTAACTAGTCTTGTCCTTTCTCTTCCTGAAGTCAGAGCTTCCATTTTCTTCTGCTGCTTCTCCCGCCCATGGTGATTTGGCTTTTTCATTTCAATCTAATTAGAGCGCCCTGCCAGGAGAAGGCAGCGCAGGGCGTTCTCTCTACAGTGCTTTGGGAATTAGTCACTCGGTGCCCATTGTCATTAATGGGAATTTGGCGCCAAGGCCATTTATCCTGGTGTCCTCAATCAATACAGTTAAAAATCTGTGGATTCTAAAATGTCAATACCCGGCCTGAAATATGGAGGGCCAGTACCATTTTATCTCGTTAATTTATAGTTCTGACGGGCTGTTGGCTTACGGAACAGCCATGAATCAACACTTAATCAAATCTGCTCACAGATTAATTATTTTTGGCGCTCTTGTTTCCGTCTACAATCTTCCTAACATGTCTCTGCTACATTAGGCACACAGGCAGCCTCAGGGAACACTGGCAGACACCACCCAGGCCCTGAGTGACACTGACTTTGTACGTGACCTGTCCTGCAAACCAATCAGTTGGTTGTCTCCTTAGAGTCCCCCTGGAGCTTGCTCAGTTCTGAAGGCCCCTCCTGCAGATTTCAGCTCCTTGTTGTCCTTCTCCTTCATGGTGGGTGTTAGCTCCTCCTGACAGTGGGGTGCCTTCTATTTGGGGTCTGAGGTGGGTGTGTAAATTAAACCCCACAGTTTAGCTTTCTGCAGAACTCTAGGCAGTCATGGCCAGGGACATCAGCCCTTCTCTCTAGGATGCTCACTGTTCTGACTTCCTCCTCTTATCTTGATGCCACTGTGTCTTTTGTTGGGGTCATGGTGGGTGGGAGGGATTGGCCAGGTGTAATTGCACCCTGCATGACTATTCCTTTTCTAAGAATTGTCTTCAGCCCCATAATATGACTAGGGATGATGCCATAGAGAAAGAGTGGTCTGCTGTCCAAGTTCTTGCTGTAGCCCTGATGTCTCACATGCCACTAGGTCTATATTGAGAGAAATGGAGTAGGCCCTTTGCTTGGGCATCATGCTTAGTCCCCCACTAGCCTGTGAGAGAACCCCATCTATATCCCCATTTCTTTGATGTAGAACTGAGGCTTTGAGTGTTTGGTGACTTCTTGAAGTCACCCAACCAGTGGTGAAGCTGATATAGTTTGGGCTTATGGGGCTGGCAAAGGTGTCCTGCCAAAACATGGACTGGTATGGCCTCCCCTAACCTCTCCCTGCCTGGACAAAGTATTTTGGCAGGGTGCTCGGCTGCCTCCAGGTAGTGGCTCAACATCTGCAGAAAACAGGCTTTGGGAAAATGGAGTGACCGAATGGTCTTGACTTACCCCTCTGATTAAGTGGTGGGCTGAGGGATGCTTCTTGAGCTGTGGACAGCCACGTTCCAGTATGAGCAGTGTTCGCCCTGACAGCTTCAGAGCACTTGGTATAGGAAGAGTGAATAGTGTCCAAAGGAAGGCCCGAGCGAAGAGCGCTGTCGGCTCCTGAGGTTTTGGAGGAGAGGCCATGAAAGAAGGCTTAACATGTGTCAGGTTAAGCCTCTCAAGTGGCACTAGCTCCCACTGGTGCTTGAAGCAAGTGCCACACTGAAGCCAGAGCCTCTGTAGGTTTTCAAGCTCTGTGGCACACTCCAGGAGAACCTGCTTAGGGCTCTCAGTGCCCCTGGAGAACAGGAAGAAAAGAGTGTGTGCTGGCTGTGTCCCAGGTCTCAGTGGGCAGGGTCTGCTTTCAGACTGGCATTTTTGTCTATTTACCACTTTATGCCCAGTGAAGTTGCATCTAGGTCTAGCAGGGGCTGAGCTGATGATAGTCCCTGGCCACTGTCCTTCAGTACCTTCTTGCCCAGTGAACAGCTACCCACCCACCACCTTTGTTAGCCATGTCACAAGCCCCTCCCTAACCCCGTTCTGTATGTGTCTGTCATCTGTGACCCCCTCTCCTGCAAGTTCTCCAAGCAGCCTTTCGTTGGCCCCTCTCTGGGGAGGGTTTCTGCACCTCCATAAATCAGTCTCATCCTTAGCTGGGAAACTCATGCCAGCCCTCCTTATGAAGAAGGCAGCACCCAGGCCCTGGCGTGATTTTATTAATTGGTACGGGCTCCCAGGAGCTGTGTTCCTCCTGTGTGTAGGCAGCAGTCATCACTGAGCAACTGGCCCTTCTTAGGTTAGGCTGCCTTTGTCGTCTGACCCTGGAGCTAAACGCGACTGGGGCATGTTTGATTTCGGCGTGGTTGGTTCTGTGTTTCAACAAAGTTGCTTATAGCTAAACACAGCTGGTTTGCAAGCTAACTCCCCACCCCCTAATTTTAAGAAATTCAGTTTAGTCCAGGCAATTGAAAGTAGCTGGGCTCAGAAAAAGAGTGATACCAGCTGCCAGCCTCCTACAGCCGCCATTCATTACTCTGGGGCTGGCTACTGCCTTTGCTGCATCTTTTCTCACAGCTATTCCTGAAGGGAAGTTTTGAGCCCAGTTTTACGGTAAGGATGCCAGGCTCTGAGCTACACTGCTGGTGAGTTCCAGAACCCTGCTAGTGGGCATGCCGACGAGGCCTACCTGGCCCTCAGCTGGCATCCTGCCAGTCCTCTACCCGCTTGCCAACATGGGCCCTACTCCTGATACATGGAGGTTGATTTGAAAGTTAGCAAGCTTCTTTTCTTGTTAACTTTGAGTCAGGATGGTTAAATTTACAGCTGGCTGAATATTTCCCAGAGGATGAGCGTAACGATATTGATTTTAGTGAAATGAGTCATATGCCTGCTGCCTGGGAACACAGGCTCAATTACCACGAGCCAACAACATAAGTTTTCCCTTGTCAACATTTTTCCTACATGTTCATGAGTCAATGGCTAGCAACAAAGAGCTACAGAGAAGGAAAGGTCATGAGTAGCTGGCAGGTCTGGAGGTGGGGTGCAGGCAGAGGGACTTTAGGGTCACACAAGTTCAGTCACTGTCTGCATGGCTGGCCAGTAGGGCCAGATGTCCTTTCCCTTCCCAAACTCCCTTTCCTCAGCTCTGAGATGCAGGCTAATTCCTGCCATTGCCCAGGATTGTGGTGTGCTAAGTGCAAGGTCCAGAGAGGCCCGAAGGACAGACTTATGGAACATATTGGTTCCTGTTCCACTTGTGACCTCACAATAACTTAGTTAAGGTGAGCTCTTACAGAGGAACAGATGGCCCCTCTCTTTCCTAGGGATCAGTGCTTGGCTTTCATTAATCCTGAAATGCCACTGATGTGGCAGGAATGGTTTGGGAACCAGACACACTAAATGGAAATGGAAATCCTTTGGGGGTCCTGGAGCCTGCCTAACCGTAGTGTTCCCTCATGCAGACGTTAGGCTGACAGATGATGTTACCCTGGTTACATGGGTGGCTACCTTTAGGGAAGCCTAACGGTTCTACCTAGGGAAAGAAAAGGTGCAGCTCGAAGGAGTTGCTTGTCCAGGGTCACCCCAGCGTCACCTCAGTGATACTGGATGGTGAAGCTATGGGAATGATCGTGTCAAGAGGGCATCCTGGGTGTCTGCAGAATCCTTGAAGCATGGTTTTGCCTTAAGGATGATTTATTCTAGGACTGGGGATTGCATTTGGAACCTCATACTCTTAAGCAAGTACTCTGCACCAAGCCACACCTCACCAGCCCAGAAACATATTTTCTATTTGTATCATTATTGATCCAAAAAGGAAAAGAAGTAATTTTTCTTAACTCCAAGAAGATCCATACAGTTTTTATACTGGTTGAGCTCATTATAACCAGATCAATACAGCCAAGTGCCAATGGATTACATATTTTAAAGCTCAATTTCCTATAAGCCTGCAGTGAATAAACAGAATTTCCTATAACAAGCAGACAAGCAAGATAGTCCCAAGGTAAAGGTCTGTTATAGCTAGCCCAAGTGCTGAAGAAGAGAACTGATGGACAGGCCCCCCTATCCAGGAGAGCAGAGAGAGTGGCCACAGATTCCAGGAGAAAGGCCTCCTCGAGAGGAGCTAGTGCCCCTGGTCAAGGCAGCTCCCTAATGAATGTCTCCTAACCCTTCTGCCTTTCTCTTCAGCAAAGGCAGAAGCCAGCCCAGGCTGCTGTGTTCTCCAGGCCTCATGCAAAAGCTTCAATAGTCATTAGTCTCTTAAGGTTCCTGCTGTTAGAACCCAGCATCCCTTGGCTTTAGCTTTTAATTTAACCACAGATGAATTCAATAAGTTGGGGTTTAATTTTTCAAGCAATAATGGTTCACTTTGGTTGCTTACTCCACAGAGTGCTGTGTATGGCACTTAGTTTTCTGTCCTCCTGCTTGCACGGGACTGAGCAGCAAAGGGACCACCTGAGTCCCTTCTCAAGAGACAGAGCTGGTCTGGGAGTTGGGTCTCTGGCTCTCAGCATTATCACCCTAACTGCCTCAATTGTCTGGCCATGATGGTGGCTGTGATGCTGATTTCTGAACTAACGTCTTAGCAGAATTTTTCCTTAGTGTTTTCCACTAAGTACCTGCTGGCTTATTAAAAATCTCTTAGCTTTGGACTCCTTAACAAAGAAAAATAGTAAAGCCCTAGCTCTTAGAAGTAGAAAATACTTATGACAGCCTCTTTCTAAGTGGAAAATTTTAGTCCTTTCAAAGACAGATTTTCAGTGTCTTTGGGAATTAAAGGGAATAACATTCAGATTTTTTTTCTTTTTAGCAGGAAAACTTCAACCATCACCTTTTAGCAGCCCAGCATTCCCCCTTTCTTCCCTGTCATCAGCAAGGCTGTGTCACCCACCTTTTATTAGCAAGCATCTGGTGACTTGCTGCTATTTCAAAATGAAAACATGGCTGCTCTCATGCTGTGCTCCAAGGACCCAGGAAAGCACCTGCCTCCCAGCCCCAGGGAGAGTTTTCCTTTGCTGTGGGTCTGAGGATGGGCCGTAGTTTCTGGATTTGGGGGTGCAGAGGGGAAGAGACTCTCTCCTCGTTCTATTCGGTGGGACATTTGCTACCTGTATATCAACTGAGTGCCTGATCTCTGACTGCGGCTTAAGGGGTATGGAAGAGGGTCTGGAGAGATGGCTCAGTGGGTAGAGCACCTGCCTCTTAGGCATAAAGACCTGAGTTGGGTTTTCAAGCATTCACATAAAAGCCAAGTGAGGCCACTCCTGCCTATAATCCGAGCCCCGGGGAGGCAGAGACTGACAGATACCTGGGGCTTGCTGGCCATCAGTCTAGGCAAATTGAAGAGCTCCAGCTTCAGTGAGAGACTTCCTCAAAGAGTAAGTTGAGGAAGGCATCCAACATCAGCCTTTAGCCTCTATACCCACCCTTCATGCCTACATGCAAGCATATACTCACAAAAAAGGTGAAGAAAAGCTTAGGCTGTGAAAAAAATGAGTAAACTGGAGAAAAAGCATATTCCCAGTTAGATTTAGCTTTCCGTACGGTGATTGTTTTATGAGGGTGGTTTGAGGGTGTGAAGTCCTAATGCAGCACCCACAGCCTGCTGATTTCCCTGAGCAACAACATAGCACAACATAAAAACAGTGCTGTAGTTTTAAAAGGCCATCTTCCACTCTCTAGAACCCAGTTTTGAAAACTGTGATCACAGCTCCGCAGGGCTGTAGAATTGAGCGTGGGGTTGTGAAGACTCAGCAACTGTTAAAGGTTTCTGAGTGTGCAGTGACCAAAAATGAATTCAAGTTCAAAAGCATAACAGATGCAAGATGCTTCCAGCAGTACTCACACATGTTGCATTTCATGACTTTACTGCAGCCTTGGCCTGAGCATGCACTATGGGCATTCTGTACTGTGAGTGCCATCAGGTAGGATAATGCCAGTGAGACCCACCCCAAAGCCTCAGCTCAGATTCAAGACTCCTGTGTGATGAAGTGCAGTGCTAGTCCTGTGTTTACAAAGTTTTCTGCTCTTGCAGAAATGTAGCAGTTCCATTCTGGGACAGAAGGACTTTTAATATTTTACACTACTCAGCATGTAGGCGTCAAGTTAGACATCCTTGGATTGTATTGTATCAGAGTGCTGGCTTTAAATTGCTCTTCAAATCAGCTTCATTTTAAGCATGGTGAATGAAATTTGGCCTGGGATAGAATTTCCAGCAGTTTCTGGAATGGCTCTAGACATAATTCTGTGATTTTTTAAAAATGGATTTATGGAAAGTAGAGTTCTCAGCATCTCTGAATATCAATCAATTTTGAAAAACTTTGAAAGTATGATATACTCTGTTGTATTAAATATAATTCTTGTTTCTTTTTGTTGTTTATATTTTGAGTTAGGGTCTTACTCTGTAGCCTGGGCTGGTCTGAAACTTACTGTGTAGCCCAGGCTGTCCTCCTGCCTTCTTCCTGAGTCCTGGAAGTATAGGACCTGCCACATGTACTCAGGATTTAATTCTCCATGTAAAAATAAACAAGTAGTCCATCTCATTAGTATGCAAATTTGATTTGATCTTTAGTAAATAGTAAAATTATATGTATGCCAAAGAATTGCTTTTAAATATTTTTATGAGTATTATCAGCAAATATTTGTTGTTTGCACCTACTGCATATGCTTATGTATCTGAGGGTGCATGAAGTATCTTGGATGAAAAGGAGCAGTGAATGACAAAGGCTGGTAAGCCCTCCTTTCTAGCGTTTGCTTTGTGTCAGTGTCTCCTCCTAGCGTGGTCCATTTTTACTCCTGTAATTCTTGGGCTTCTGGGGTCAGGTGGTCAGCATTGTCCACTTGCAGCATAGCTGAGGGCCTTGAGCACTTGTGCAGCTTACAGGCACTCCTTGATAAAAACCAAGTATTTCCACAATCTCCTATGATGATAAGTGACTGCCAATCCTTGACTCCAGAGGAGAGTAGAAGAAAAAAAAATGAACGCTCTTAGTCATCCTTTGAGGGAAAGGGCAGGTGCAGGCGCAGGTGTAGTGTGGGAGCGACTGTGCTCGGGGAAGTGTGTGGCAGCTGGGTGTGGTGGCTCATGCCTGGGATTCTAGCATTTGAGAGGCCGAAGCATAAGGATCTCCAGGAGAGGTCAGCCTGGGCTACACAGTGAGTTTTATCCCAGCCTGAGCTACAGATGAGACTTTGTCTCAAAACCCAACAAAACAAAATAAAAAAAAAAAAGCAAGGTTTGCCCAGGGATGACCTGTCTGTGCAAAGGAGACTGAGGCAGGAGCATTAGCAGTTCAGTAGGGACCTTTGTGGGTTACACAGCAAGACTCTGCTGTCCTTGTGTGTGTGTGTGTGTGTGTGTGTGTGTGTGTGCGCACACACGTGCACACGCATGCACACGTGCATGCACATCTGTGTGTACATGTGTTGAGGCCGGAGGATGACAGTGAGGTCTTTCTCATTCACTCTTTACCTTATTTTTCTGAGACAGGGTTTCTCACTGAACCTGGGGCTCACTGATTAAGCTAGGATGACTGGTCAGTAAACCCCAAGGATTTTCATCCCCTTAGCACCAGGATTATGTGAATGTGCCACCATGCCGAGCTTTTTATGTGGGTGTTGGAGATCTGAACTCAAATCCTCATGCTTATATGGCAGGCACTTTATGTACCTAGACATATCCCTGCCCTCCCAAAATTTAAAATTAATAATTACTATTTTTACTTTGGAGAGAATGTTTTGAAACAGACTTTTTTCTTTTCTTTTCTTTCCTTTTTTTTTTTTTCCTGTTCTGGCATTTGAACCAAGGACCTTGAACATACTAAGCACAAATAAATTTTACTATAGAGTTATACCCTGGTACCTGTAAATGGATCTATTTATTTATTCTTTGGTGTTGCCAAAAATGATTTAAATGTCATCCATTGGAGACTTTACTTTGTGTATAGGAAGTGTTGCTCAGTGGTAGAACACTTGTCTAGTATGCTCATGGTCCTGAGTTCAGTTCCTAGCACCAAATGAAAAGAACCCAACAAAAACAAAACAGCTAGTGTCTGCACCCTGACCATTTTCCATCCATTTTAAAACCTTTTAAATGAACATTTCATCTGACTTTGAGCCAAGTTGTTGAAAACATAGGAATACAGTGATAACACCGTCTGGTTAGGTGTAGGGCTGTTATTTGCCAGAGAAAATGGGCTCTCAGTCTTTTTTGGTCACTGGAGGCTGTGGCTAGCACCCTGCATCCTGGCACATCTCTGTGAGGAGTCTCTGTCAGCCTCACTGAGTTCACTGGGTAAACAGAAACTACAGGTGGATGGCTTTCAAGTCCTGGGTCACAGGACGCCATCTGCATTTAGATAAGAGAAAGTATGTTTGGTTCTGTTGCTGCCACTAAAAGTGCCATAGCTCTAACTCTGTAGCTCATATGGCTTTCATGATTTCTAGGAAGTTGTGATGCCCTTGGGCTGGCAGGATGGCTCAGCAGGTAAAGGCATCTGCCACCAAGCCTGGAGAACTATGTTTAATACCCCGAACTCACATGGCTGAAGGAGAGACCCAACCCTTTCAGGTTGTTCACTGACCTCTGCATACCATAGCACGTGCACATTCACCTCAAATTAATAAGTCAAATATTAAAAATAGGTTGCTTGATGCTCTTAATATATGGCATATTAAGATATATTTTAAATTGACTATTTTTATTTTTGTCTCACTGTGTAAGAGATCCTAATTTTGGTGTTTAAAAAGTGTGATCATGGCACTGGAGAGATGGCTCAGTGGTTTGATCACTTCTTTCTTTCAGAGGAGCAGCACCTATGTCAGGCAGCTGCCTTTAACTCCAGCTCCAGGGAACCCGATTCCCTCTTCTGGCCTATGCTGCCACCTGCACTCACATGGCATATACTCTAAACAAATACACACACAAATAAACAATACAAAAAGGTCTTTTAAAACCGTGTCTATGCAATATTGGCTCACTGGTGCATTTTGTTACTTATAAACAAATCACTGCATGACAGTGATGTCTGTTTAGGTCTGTCCTGAATGGGTATAGGCAGACAGGCCTGGAGACAGTGGCTCTGCCATTGGATCTGTGTTGTCCCTCTGTGACTCTCATAAGCTGTGATTGATGAGTTTCATTTCCTTACCGGATGAACTAGAGCTGGTCGAGTTCTTACTCAGTCTATTGGGTCAGCAGACAGAGGCAGCCACCAGGGAGTGCTTTCTGCCTGGAATGAACAAACACAGTCTTCTAAGGCTTAGAAGGGGACACATTCGTTTTGACATCTCATCACTGTCTTTGCCACCAGCTGTGTGCATGCAGGTGCTGGCATATGTACATGTGTGTGGAAGCCGGTGATCAGCTTTAGGGCCCATTCCCTGGGAGCCTTACCTTCTCACTGGGACCTAGGGCTTGCTGATGAGGTGAGGCTGTCCAGCTAGCAAGCCTTGGGGATCTGCCTGTCTCCCCATCTCTGGTTGGTATTGAGGTTGTAAGTGTGCACCACCAGGCCCAGCTTTTTATGTGGGTTTTGGGATCACAGTCAGCTCCTCATGCTTCTGTGGCATGCATTTTATAGACAGCCACCTTCCCAGCTCCTTGGCTGTCAGCCTCTGTTTTCCACTGCGCTGGTTCAGTGGAAGAGTCCTGGTAGCCAAAGGTAGCCAAGATTTCCCTATTTGACTGAGGAAGTCAGCCTCCTCTGCTACTGGAAGGTGTCAGGTGCTATCCCTGGTATATGAGCCTGGCCCCTAGTGATGTGTCAGGAGCCAAACCCAGGTGCTTCCCTGTGTGGTGTCTCTTAAAGCTGGTCTGATTTCTTGGTGCAGATTTGGACAAATTAAGTGTGACAGATAAGAACCCCATCCATGCTGTGGGGTGCACAAGTCACACTGAACAGTGGAGGGAGTGCTGGCTTTACCTGGCTCTGAATGATGGACACTTCTGATGTCTATATTACTCACCTCTAGGAAACCATAGCAACAGCTCTTTCCACACCATATGTACCTGTATGTGTCAGATACTTACCACAGTGCACACAGGGACTTGATACCCATTTATGATGATGTGAAAAGTGGCAGGGCTGTCTCGAGTCCTGTAGAGCTAGTGAGACCCCAGTGAGCCACACCTGATGTCCATTCTGTAGCTGCACTGCTGTGCGGGTCACTGTCATTTGTGGCCCAGCATGTCAGGTCACCTGCACCTGCTGTACTCTGTAACAAACCCATCTTCATTTTTATAAGGATTGGAAGATATATCCTGAAATAAATTCCAACCAACTCTGCTTTTAGATTTTAGATAAACAATCTCCTGTATTGCCCATGCAGCGTGAGAAATTTCCCGAGCCTCCCTGAGCCTGTTTTCAGCTATCCTGTGGTTAAATGAGATGACACTCATTACTCTCCCAGACCAGGGAGAGATCGAGTCCTGGGATCAACTGCCTGGCAGGGGAGGGGTTTGACAGGGAGTGGAAATGAGCTGCCTGCCACTTTGCTCTGTTTCCAGAAGGTCCACACTGGGCCACATAGGCCCTGGTGAGCTGTGTGAACATCTCCACTTTGAAGTATGTGTGATCTGAGTATTTTCTCACTCTTTCTTGTTTATCTATGTTGCAGGGACCCAAGTATTTAGTGGTCGGAGTGACTTCAGAATCACCACCTTGAAATTTCATCCGAAAGATCACAACGTCTTTTTATGTGGTGGCTTCAGCTCTGAAATCAAAGCTTGGGACATGAGGACTGGCAAGGTGACACCTTTTTTCTGAGGCTGGCCTTTCATGTCTGGGGAATGTGTGTGTATGTGTGTGGCTGTGCATGCATACGTGTGTGTAGGACAGATCCACCTTGGGTGTTTTAGGAGCTGTCACCTGTGTTTTGAGATGCTGGGACCTGGGCGTTTCTGATCAGGTAGGCTGGCTAGCCAGAGTGCTCCAGGGCTCTGCCTGTCCTGACTCCCCAGTGCTGAGAGCGCAGTCTCACACCACTGCACCTGACCTTCTGCATGGCTCTGGAGATTGAATTAAGGGACTCAACGCTTACAAGACAAGCACTTTACTGACTAAGCCATCTGCTTAGTGCCTGCTGGGCCATCCTTTCTATGGGAGAACTGTCCTTCCTAATTCGAATAAGTAGGGACAGATCTGCACCTGTATATTTGAGGCAGAATAGTTTTGGCTTCGTATTTAATGAGGTCTGAACATCATTTTTAGAGGTTTTAGAGGATAGTTTAGATATTAAAACATCACAAGCCCAAGCCTGTGCAGGGTATCACTGTGAAGATTTGTTGAGTACCTACTGGGTGTGGGGAGTGAGTCAGCCTGCAGTTCTCCAGCAGATAGACAACTCCAGTGCGGAGAACATCCTACAGTGTGTACATGTACATGGATGGGGAAGCACATTGCTTGCCAGCTTGTCTTGAGGGGCCTTCCTCAAGAGGAGGTGTTGCTTCAGGGGCCTTAAAAGCTGGGGGGTCTTCCACTCCTACCCTGCTGCAGCCTGAAGCTCCAGTTGTCCTTGTCTCTTAACACATGATGACTCAAAATTGGGTCCCAAACACCAGCCCCATCTCTGCTCTTCCCATCGAACCCCCATTGTAATTGCCAGCAAACCATGTTCCTCCCTTCATAGCATCAGCCCTTCTGCCCATGTCCACTGCTTTGTGGCTGGCTGGAGCACCATTGTCTTGAGTTAGGAGAGCTTGGGGTTCCTGTTTGCTTACCCTTGCTGCTGGCCTTACAATTGTTTGCCACACAGCAGCGGAGTGATCTAAATCAGATGGTTCCATCCTCCAGCAGCATCTCCAGGTTCCTGTCTTAATTGCAGCAAAAGCCCATGATCCACAAGGCTTAAATGATCTCCCCAAAAGCCCCTGATTATGAGCCCTGCCCTTCCACACTCTGCCTTTCCCAGAACATGCTGCACATTTTCTGCCTGTGTACAGATGCTCCTCCAGTTTTCTATGTAGAGCACGTTCCCAGAGGGAACATCACTCAAATGCCACTTTCACTGCCTGCCACCCCCCTCGAGTTCACTGGTCCCCTCTGCTCCTTTATTCCTCTCCATGGTTTTGGCACAGCTTGGAGTTTTCATGTTCTTGTCTCTCTCCCGTCAAATGTGAGCTTTTGTAGGGCAAAGATTCTGTGGTTTGCTGGAATGCCTGGCTTAGGCAGGCACTTGGCGAGCCATGACTGACTGAATGAGTTAAGGAAGATGGCCATGTGAACTGTGCATATATGGGAAGCAGGAGTGTGAGCTCTAAGAGAGATATATAGACTTGACTGGCGAGGGCACTGGGCAGCAGGATGGGCTTGGAAAAGACTGTCAGTTCTGTGTCTTGGCCAGGGCCAGAGGAGGGTTGTCCAGTCAGAACTATTGCTGTGGCCCTGTGGAGGTTGGTGGGCTGGGCTGAGGAAGGGCTCTGTGTTGGTAGCAATGGCTGTGGATGGAGTAGGTGGAGTGGCAGAGGTGTGTGAGAGGCTTGTCAGGACTATGACTGAGGGAGTCGGTGACTCCAAGTTGTTCTCAGTTTATCCTAGGAAGATAGAGGCGTAGTCTGTGCCATTCCTGCACCCTGTTCCACTTGTGTGAAAGCTCATAGGGAAGAAAGAGGTACAGGGCAGCAGGAGGTGTCCTCTTCCATTTCATCATGAAGAGGACCAGTGTCATAGGGTCTGCAGCACTAGGAGGACCTACCCGAAGGTATCCATGTCACCTGGGGAATACTCCATCCTGTTGACACTGGTTGTGGAGTTGATGTGGGACAACACAGCAAAGCCTCCAAAGTCCAGAGTCTCTATCCATATCCATACTGTGTACCAGACTAGCTTTCCAGGAAGGTGGTACCCTGCAGGCTATGGAAGGTCTGTGGGCTTCTGAGCAGAACCTATAAACAGAGATGCTTGCTTTAGAGTACGTTGTGGGTCTCTTCCTTTAGACACTTCTTAAATGGCAACATAGATTCATACACTTTCAAAATACTACTTTTCTATTGTAAAAGAAATGTTTTACAAAAATAAGAGGAGTATTACCCATCAACTAGTAGGCACAGTGGAATTTTTGAAAACACTAGAACACCTCCCTTTTTTAGGACACAAATATATAGTAAATAGAAGGAAACATTTGAGCATGGTATGCAAATCAAAAATTTGTAGCCAGGTGATGGTAGCACACACCTTTAATCCTAGCACTTGGGAAACAGAGGCAGATGGATCTCCTAGTTTGAGGCCATCTTGGTCTACAGAGTGAGTTCCAGGACAGCCAGGGCTGCACAGAGAAATCCTGTGTTGAACAGCCTAAAAAAGAAACCTTGTAAGCAGACCCTTGGTGTGGGACCACTGTATGGCTCAGCTCTCCTGTAAAGGTGCGCTCTGTGTTTTTGGCTTCAAAGACCAAACAGATAAGAAATTACTCACTCTGGATGTCATCTGATTTAAGAGTTTGTTGCAAATACCACCTTTTCTCCTGGTGCAAACGCCAGCTGACGAGTTCTGGGGAGAAGCAATCAGAAGCAGATGTTGCTGTTGCTGCTATCGGCACGTTTGTGAGTCTCTCCCAAGCTAATAACATGGGTGAAGGGTTCTGTGCAGTGTTTGTTTTTACTTCCTCTTCACCAACAGTCCTCCCACACAGAGTCACAGAGCGAGGGGTACAGTGGCTCTGTTTGCTTCAGCTGGGCTCTGGGGACAGCACACTTCCCTGCTTTGACACTGCTGCTGCTGGTCAGTGAATGGGGCCTGTAGGGGCTCTGTCCCTGGTGCTGAAGTTTGCAGAGAGATGTGGCCCTTTTCTCTCTTTTTGTTTGAGAGGTAGGTAGTCTTGGCTCATCTGGAACTCTCTGTGTAGACCAGGCTGAACTCAGACTCACAGAAATCTGACTGCCTCTGCTTCTATGACCAGCAGTATGGCCTTTTTCTGACCATCCTGTCGGAGCTGCAGTAGGCAAATGGGTAGAAGCAGGAGGGACACAGACCTTGGCTCACAGTCAAACTGAGCTTTCTTGTGTCACCACCCAGGAAAGGAGTGCTTATGTGATAGCAGTGTGGAGTTTTATGTCTGGCAGTTCAGGGGGAGAGGCCAGAGAGCCCACCAGGTGCAGAGACATGGTGATGTTTGGCTGTTTTCTTTCCACTGCTCCCAGTACCTTTTGGTCTCTTTTTAAATATAGAGCTATAGAGCCAGTTTAGTCTCCCATCTCCCCTCACCTACTGTCAACTCTTGTAAGGGTTTTGCTTGAGATCAAGTTTCCATGATAGCTTTTGGCTTCGTGTGTCTTCCTCACTTGCTCCCGCCTTAGTTCCTGTGCCCAGCACAGCATCTGATAGGCACCTGGTAGACTTCTGTGTAGAAGGAATCAGAAAAAGGGTTTCTTCAACTCGCCCTTTATTTTTTTATAAATAAAGTTTTATTTGAACACAGCCACATGAATTCATTTGTGTCCCCTCTGTGGCTGCTTTCATACCACAATAGTGGAACAGAGACTGCACAGCCTGAAGAGCCCCAGATACATAATCTGTCTGACACTGAGCACAGAGGGACCTGGCTCTGATAGCTGTTTGGGACTAATCTTTGTGAGCTGCTGATGAAGTGGGACCTGTTGTACCTGGCCCCCTTCCATGCATTTTCACAGATACCGTGTGCTCAGAGATTTTTTTTTTTCTGGATGGTTCTCCAGCCAGTGGTGTTTGGGTCATTTTTCTTGTTTCCTCTCAGTGGACTATTAAGGTTGAGTATGTCATGCAGTCCACCGCAGTGGCATCTTTGTTCCAGGAGCTCTTCCACACCAGGGATTGAGACTCTTAAGCTCAAGTGCAAGAACTCAAATTCTGGGTCAACGTAAGCCAACATTTTGCAGGCAAAGAGCAGGCTTCTGCCATCAAGACCAAGGGTCCCAAGCCCATCACTGTGGGACCACTTCAGGCCAGCAGCCTCACCCGAAGACTTCAGGCATAAGCTCTGTTGAATAGTTGAAGTGTAACTTTTAAGCCAGTAGATTGTTTTTCTGAATCTTGAAACTCAGCAAAATGTCAAACGTTGGGATTCTGGCTCTATCCAGCCCAGCCTAGTTCATTATGGAAAATGGGCTGCTTGGCTCTCTTCCTCCTTTCTTAGCTGCTCTCTTTGCCATGGCCTGATGACTGGAGTCCCATCTCATCAAGACAAAGTGCCATACTTCACTTCCAGCATCTGCAGGATGTACTCAACCACATTAAGCTGACCGGATGCTGTTGGGCCACATTCTGTGACTACTTCCAGCATCTTCTCTGGGAGGGTTGTTGTCTGGTACCTAGGGTGTCCTTAGTCTGGCTTCCATGGTGCTGTGGGTGCTCCTCTCTCCAGAACCAGGGCCTTGAGCTGCAGGAGACTGAGGTTCAAATATTCCCTTTGCTACTCACTTACCTGAGTGATCCAAGGCAAAATAGGCAAAACTGCTGTGGTACACAGTCCCCTGTCAGTGTGGCAGAAGGAAATAGGGAAGATGTCTGCAGAGCAGGGTTCTCATGTTGGCCACATGGAGGAAAGCTCCAGCCCTCATTAGGTGTAGATTTTGCCTCCATAGTCCCCTGTGGCAGGGCAAGTTCTGCATGTCAGCAGACTCCAGGGGATGCAGAAGGAGCTGAGAGTGAAAACCTTTGAGTAGCCACTCTGGAACCTCTGAACTCAATGGTGCCCTGCTTCTCTCATGTGAACCCTCTGAGCCTTTGACTCAGTGGGTCTGTACCAGCTGTGATCCTTTTCCATGACTGTGGCAGCTTCTGGTCTCCTTGGGCACCTATAGCTTCTTCATCCCCAGGTGCCTCTCAGTGGCTGCCCGGTCATATCTGCATCTTCTAGCGAACCTGAACCAGAGCAGCACCAGGACCATGGGGACTGACCAGTGGTTGCTCTGGGATCTGTGTGGGAGAGGCCTCTCTGACAATGGATGTGAAAGCATTTGCAGTTCAGAATGATGGCTGCAGGGAGTTCCCAGGAGATCCTGTGTGGGGTAAGGTACTGTGTGAGCTGGGCTCTGTGGTTCTTGGCCGAGGCTGGCCTCTCCAGCTCCTGGGTTCTAGGTTCTGGTGGAATAACAACTATAACATACAGGAACACTAGCCTCCTGGTTTCTAGTCTGGTGATACCCTGGCTCTGAGCCCTGCATGATGTGGGAGCCATAGATATGCTAGAATACCGAGACATAAGACCCACCAGTACTGTGCCTCATGAGAGTCACCTCCAAGTTCATTGTGCTTGAAGTCAAAGTTAAGTCCTCAAAGTGGCTTCTCCCTCTTATATCAGTTTGTTAAGGAAGCCTCACAGAACCTGAGACGCTGGATCCCATGCTTAGGAATTATCTTTTTGCAAAGCTGGGTGATGGAACTCCAGCCTCAGCAAGTCACTGCTTGAAGAAGGCAGGCCTAGACTGGGAACTGGAGCAAGCCTCGGAGAATCTAGGACGAGTGCCTCCCGGAACTTGGGAGGCTGGACTCTGGCCCAGTTCCTCCCTGTGTGGGGGGTAGACTCCGGGCAGGCAGGGGCCTAAGAGCTTTTGGTTGCCTCCTGCTCTACCCCTGAGAAAGACAGCTGTGTTGCCTTGAGACTCACTGTGTTTCTGCTGCAGGCCCCCGCTGCTCCTCTAAACCCCTGACTTCCACCCTCTCCGGGATTCTCCTGATAATATCAACTCTAACAGGCTAGCTCACTTTTGCTCAGCACACCCTGGTGTTGCTTTGACATGGATCATCAATATTTCATGCTTGTTCTACATTCTTCCTTCCTTTCTTAAGTGTTTAAAGGGACATTTTGACTTCTTGAATTGACTTCTTGACCCCCTTCTGGAGCCATGTGCTAGGTTCCCTGTGGCATGTGCCCTAATGTGAGGTGACAGCAGGGCCCTGGCTGGCCCTTGGCCTTGTGGACTCTCAGCTTGGCTTTTTGTCATCACAGCTATTTGCATTTAAGCTGGAGTGTCACAGGAGGAGGGAGCCTCCTCTGAGGCAGGAATTGGGCTTCTTTGCTGCTGTGTTCTAGTGCCTACCATTGTCCTGAGCACATAGTAGGCTCTGGGAGAGAAAATATTACAAGAATGACTAATAGCGTCAATCAAGACTGGTGCAAAGATCCTGAGCAAATAACAGCCCATTGGCATGCAAGCAGAGGCACAATCCACTGATCTCATTGTCGGCCCTTGCTGTGGGCGGCTTTCCCTAGGTGGAGCTTCCTCCCTGGCTTGGGGTGGCCTGAGCTGAGAAGAGCTGCACTTACCCACCTGGTCCAATGGATGGACACATCTGGGTGCTGCCTGCCTTCCTGTCCCGTCTGGGTGGCCCAGCATTGGGGTGTTTGAAAACTCCTGGTGACCACTCCTGAGGCTTTAGTGTGGGTGCTAGGCCAGTGCCCTGAGTGGGATTGTCAGGGTTTCATGTGCCGTCATCTCCCTGATGGCAGCTGTTTGAGACCCAGCTTCGCCCACGCTGTGCTCCATGCCATCAGTTTTGGTGACACTGTAGGCAGGTTGCTTATTTGCCCTAATGAGGTTTTGATTACTTTCCATCCGTCTCTTTCATCTGTTTCGTATTAAAACGCCTTTCTATCTGGACTCTTTGTCCTCTCTTCAGTTCTGACTAAGCTTTGCTGCAAACTTTACAATGCACATGAGACTAGGAGACCCCCCAGAGCTGGGGATGTGGGACAGGGAGACATGAGGCAGGACTCAGGGTGTGTGGTGCTTTTCCCAGGACTCTGTTTCTGCCTCTCTCAGGTAGAGGTGGGTGAGGCTCCAGGCCACCCCTCAAACCTCTGTTATCAGACTGTGGGTGCCGCCATCTACCCTATTTTATAGCTCTTTCTGTCCTAGTAGGCCTGGGAGGGAGAGCTGGCATTATCTCCAGTGTACCCTAACCCCCTGTGAGGGTAAGCCCACTGCCTATAGTCTAGAGAGGAAGCCGATCCCAACAGGGTCAGCTCTCAAGACAGGGGCAGGCAGCCATGGAGGGTGGACCTGAAGCCAGGTGTTGCTCTCTCTTTCTCCAGTGCAGGAAGAAACCTGTTATTTATGGATGGCACAGAAGCTTTCTGAGAACACCAGATACCAGGTGTTCTCCCAGGACATGATGTAACACAGCCCAGGTGGACCAACCATTCCTTCAAGGGATTCAGTCTACAGAGCAAATCCCACTGTGGAAGACAGGCGTCTGTGTCTTAGGATGTCTGGTGCATTTGTCAGCTCCCCTGGTTGCCTTCACAAGTGGCTGGGGTGCCCCTGTGGTCCCCAACCCTGGGCAGAGGAGGGCAGCTAGTTAGTTCCTAAAGTGCAGAACCTCCGAGACTGGCCCCCTAACTTTTTCTCCTGAGTCTGTTTCCTCAGGTGAATTGCTGATGAGCACCTGGGAGCCCAGAGGGCAGTAGCCTAGGACTGTCCTTAGCACCCACCCTCTAGGAAACTTGAGTATGAAGAGCTGAGACTAGAGACCTGCTCTGTAGACATGTGATGGTTCTGTAAATGCAGTGTGCATAGATTTCTGATTCGTGTGTTCTCTACCAAACATGTTGCCACTGAGGAAAGCTCTATGTTGGACTCAATGTTCCTCACCCCGAGGTGCTTAAATTATTTTAATTTGTATATTGATTCTTTTTCTTTACCTGACTTCCTTTCCATGGCTAGCAGTGTCCATAACTCACCAACTTGATGTCCAAGTTATTTTTATTTTGTCTGAATTTACTTTAAATATCTGATAACAGCTTTTATTCAGATACCGTCCAGCTGACTTGTTTGTAGTGTTAGTGAAGCAGTTTTTGGTATGTTTCCAGCACACAGAAGCCAACATCTCAGTCAGTTGTGAACATTTTCATCACTTGTAAAGGAGCCCTGTGCCTGTAGCAGCCTGGCCTCTGTCCCTAGGCCCTGCAACCACAGGCCTATTCCTGTCTCCAGCTGTCAGTTATGAGTCTTGTTGAGCTTACTGGTGTCCTTATTGATTTTCTCCCTGCTAGACGTTTTTCTTTTTCATTTTTAAAGAGACGGGATCTCCCTCTGTAGCCCAGACTAGACTTGAACTTATAGCAATCCTCCTCCCCCTACTTTCAGAGTGCTGGGGTTGCAACAGTGCTCCTCTTCATGGGTCTGTCCTTTTCTGAAGGCAGAGTTGGCAGCCCCAATGGTGATGTGGCTTCATTTGACTCACAGTGCAAGGCTGTCATGTTTTCCTTATGCATTTTGATAGCTGCTTATACTGTAAGGCTTGGAGAACTGGCCCCTCCATGTTCCTAACAACTGAGCTTTCCCTGACAATATGTTATCCTAGGGTTTCTGCTCTCTTTTGATATTGTGAGATAATCTTGCTTTTTGTATTCAGCATGGCCTCTGCTGCTTGCGTTCACTCTGTAGCTACTCTTGAATTCCTGATACTCCCACCTCTGTGTTGTCAGTTGTGGGATTACAGGCCCAGGCCACCAGACCTGCCCCTTCTCTGGTTGTAGTTGAGCATTTGTACAGTTGTGGTCTTTGCTGCTTTCTTAGCACACTGGTGTTACTTTTCTTTGTGAGGATTGCTATGGAATTTGCTACATTAAACCTAATTCAAATCTACTTTCCATTGATACTGTAGGATTCCAAAGGCATGGTGAGCAGTTTAGTGTTTTAATTTTGTTTTTAAATATTTGTGTGTGTGAACATGTGGACACAGAGGAAGATGTAAAGTACCCCCTCTGTCACTTTCCACTTTGTCCCAAGAGAGGGTTTTACATTGAACTGGAGTTAAGCCAGCAGCCCTCACCATCTTTCTGTCTCTCTACTCCCAGCCCAGTTCTGGGGTTATCGGTATGCAACCACACTGGGAGGTTTTTTCATGGGGGTTGGGGATTTGAACTCAGGTCTTCAAGCTTGCTCAGCAAGTGCTGCTAACCTACTCTTGAGCCATCTCAGAATACGCTGAGTGCTTTTTAAGAGGACTTCTTCAACTTTTTCCATTTGCAACCCCTTTTGCTCAAGTTTTTATGCAATTCCAGGTATGTAGTTATATAAAATACATCTATAATTCAAGCACTTACTGGTACTAAGTCATAGGAAATTTATTTTAACAGTTGTATGATATGCACATGATTTATGTACATACCATTATTAAAGATGAACACAAATTCATATACTAATGACAGGTAGGTGCACTTGTGTGTTTTTACACAAAGCATTAAGTGTTGACAGATCATTTAATACTGAAGGACATGAGCATATTCATCATTTTTCATAGTTGAAGAATATTCGGATTTTATAATTGTTAATGCTGAGAACTCTGCTTTGCATAAACATGAATTATAAAACTACAGAAGTATGTTTGGGGTCACTTCAGAAAGTATTAGAAATTCTGCCCTAAACCCAAGCCAAAACCCATTTAATGATTTTATGTGTGTGTGTGTGTGTGTATGTGTGTGTACATGTGTGTGTTTATTTGCATGCTTATACATGTGTCTGTGCATGTGTGTGTGAAAGCCAGAGGACAGTTGCTGGTATCATTCCCCAGGTGTCATTCACCTTTTCTATTTTTTTCTCTCTCTGTCTTTCTCTGTCTCTCAACAAGTTGGTTTTTTTTTACTGACCTAGAACTTGCCCAGTAGGCTAGGCTGTCTGACCAACAAGCCCCATAGGTCTGCCTGCCTGCAATGGGATTACAAACATACACTATCATACTTGACTCTTTAAAATGTAGGTCCTGGGAATGGAACTTGGGTTCCCCACAATTCACAATGTGATATCCTGGAATTGGAAGCAAGGTGTTACAGGCAAGTGCTGTTTGGTGACTTTTGGCGTGATGGCACTCGTGTGTTCAGGGCCAAGATGCAGGAGACTGGGTTACAAGGTGAGTGCTGCCAGAAATAGTTGGAGTTTGAATGACTTTTTAGTGGTTGTGCACTTAGAAACTCTTTACTTTGGCTTGTTACTGTGACCCTCACATTGAGTCACACGACCCCTGTCCTGTGTAAGAAGCTGCACCTTATAGTAGCAAAATAATCCTGATCTCCCCCTTCCTCTGCCCTCGTTATAATTTCCATTTCTGCATATATTGCTATGGTGGTTGTTTTGAACAAATTCATTATTTGCTGTGTTAAGACAAATGAGTTTTTACATAACTCCATTTTATACATCTTGTATGTTCCTTTTTTTTTTTTAGGAGACAGGATCTCACTATATAGCCCTGGCTGTCCTGAAACTCACTCTTTGAACCAGGCTGGCCTCCAACTCATAGAGATCCACCTGCCTCTGCCTCCTGAGTGCTGGGATTGAAGGTGTGCATCAGACTTTTTTTTTAAAGCTTGTTTTTATTTAAGTGTATGTTTGTGTGAGTTTCTTTGTCAGTGTGTGTGTGTGTGTGTGTGTGTGATGTCAGAGAATAACTTTCACGAGATAGTAGGTGTCAGGGACTGAACTCAGATTTCCAGGTTCGGCAGCAAGTGCTTTTACCTTCTGAGCCATCTCGCTGGCCCCTCTTCCTTTTTTCAAATGTACCTCTAAGCTCCTCACCTTTATCATTTTTTCCCCCAAAGAACATCTTTTAACATTTTAGTAAGATGGGCCTGTGGGAAACAAATTTATTCAAGTTTTTGAATATTTTCTTTTGTGAGAAGCCTTTATTTTCCCTCCATATTATTATGATTATTGCTACTAGAGCTACTATTATTATTAATTTTTATCAGTATTATTGTGTGTACATACACAGGCATGCATGTGTGCCAATGTGCTTTGGACGTCAGAAGACAACTTTATTGACTTGTTTTTTCCTTTTACTGTGCATTCTGGGGATTGAACTCAGACTGTCAGGCTTGTGCAGCAAGTGCTTCCACCCCCTGAGCCCTCTCACTGCCCCTTATCTACTTTTCAAAGCAATATTTGCAAGGTAAAGATTTCTCAGCTGCTAGTCTCCACCACCCCACTCCTTGGCTCCTTGGCTGCACTGCCTTGTTCTCTGTGTGCCTCCGAGAGGAGCCTAGTGTGGTTCTTAGCTTTGCTTCTCTGCAAAATTGGTTCTCTACTACCCTGCTGCTGGCATGGTGTTTTCTTCGTCTCCAGTTTCCTGCAGTTTAAAATTCTATGTCTAGATATAGTTGTGTTATATTATATTTTTGTCTATTCCCCCTTTATCCACTTTGTGTTCCCTGGAGCTTCTGGACCTACCTACTATGTGCTGCCTGTCATTAATCTAGGGAAATTCTCACATATTACCATCCTAACTCTTTTGTTCTCTGCTCCATCATTCCTTATAGCTCCGTGTGTGTGTGTGTGTTCTCGTGTGTGTGTGTGGGTGCTCATGGAGTCCAGAAGTTGATATTGGAGGTCTTCTTCAATTCCTGTCCACTGTGTTTGTGGAGACAGGGTCTCTCATTGAACCCAGATCTCACTGGTTTGACTATTCCAGCTGCCTGGCTTGCCCAGGAGATACCTGCCTCTGCCTCCTGAGTGCTGGGATTACAGGTGAGGGGTCAATGTCTGTCCAGCTTTTCATTCTGTGTAGATGCTGGGGATCCAGACTCCCAGAGCCATCCTTACCTGGTATTATACCCTACACATGTCCTACAGTTGTTCCATGGTCTCTTCTGGGCTTTCCTTCCAGTCTTTCTTCTCTTTGCTTTTATAAATTCTGGAGGTTTCTATTGAAATGGCCTCAGCCATCTCCAGTGTACTGACAAGCCCGTCAGAAGAACCCTTTATTTCTGTTTTGGCAGTCCTTTCTGGGAGTCTCAGTGTCCTGTTTTGCCCACACCACACACTTCACTAGAGCCCATAGTATGGAGACCACAGCTATTTCTCATTAGCAGTCAGTCCAGCATCTCTCAAGTCTCATATTGCTCTGATCCTTCTGGTCCTGCCTTGCCTTTTGGCATGCACCTTGTCATGCTTACCTGCCTGCCAGGAGGGTGTGCTAGGTGAGCACATCTGAGGTAGGGCGCCCCGTATGGTACAAGTTGTTTGTGCTGGGGAGGTGTTACTCTTTAGTCCTGGCCAGGCCAAGCCTCTAGTGAGCTGTGCCTCTCCTGAACTTCATGTGTTTCTCAGTGCTTATGCCCTACCCTTGAGATGGGACAGGCCAGAATGGGTATTTTTTTTTCCACAAATAGAAGCCAGGATGGCAAGAACTGTGTGTTCTCCCGCCACACAGAGGGTGTGAGCCAGCTGGGGCTGACAGTGTCCTTTCTGCACATCAGTTAGGCTGTGAAAAGCTACCATGTCTTGAACTCTGCTAAACAGATTCCTGAGGACTCCTTAACAGAATGCTCAGGACATTTCAATGTACACTTATCCCAAATGCTTGAGACCAGAAGTAGTCTGGGATTTCTTATTCTTTTAGATTTTAGAATATTTATGTTTTATTTACATCTTGGATCCAGGGCTTGAAGTTCATTTAATATACTATTTTTAGTGTGCCAGGTTTGGAATCTCAACTGTGGCATCTCATTGAAACGCAAAGGTTTCAGATTTTGAAGTGCTTTTCAGAGTTGAGGGTTGGAGACCCTGGAAGATTTAAGCAGGGGTGGGGCTCCTGGTCTTCACTGTGACCTGAGAGAGCTCCTGGAGGTAACACAGAACATTGTGGTGCCCTCTGCACTCCACCCTCCTGGGAGCAGTGTGCGTCACGTGGTCTCTTGGAGGTCACAGAGAAGGCTAATCAGAGCATGCATTTCTTCATGAGTGAGCTCAGGCACTTTCCGAGTCTCGGAAAACTGTCTCATCTCATGGGAACTGTGACAAGTGCATGCAAGAACTTGTTATTCATGCCCCTCAGTGTTCACGGTGTCTAGTTTGTCAGTGCCTCCTCGTCATTTCTGATTAGGACGTTCATGTTACCCCCTTCCCACTCTGTGGTTAGAACTTTGTCAATCTTGTTGGTCACCTCAATGAAGTATTGGTTTTTGCATTGCTTTTCTGTTTCCAACCTCATTGGTTTCTACTCTAATTTCCATTTTTTTTATCTTCTTGCTTTGTTTTCACATCTCTGTTTTTGAGTAATCAAACAAGTTAGGCCATTAGTTTTTTTTTTTAATGGTAACAGCTACATGCTACCCATATTCTTTTTCTGCCAGCTACCAATAAAAAATAACATTTGTTTTAATTCAATCTAAAAGTTTTCTAATTTTATTGTGATGTCCTCTTTGACATATGGGTTTAGAATTATATTATTTAATTTTCAAACATGAAGAGATTCTCCAGATATCCTTCTGTTGTTAATGCTGAACTTAATTCTGCTGCGGTTGGAAACAGGTTGTATGACTCGCTGTTTGTCAGGGCTGTTCTCACCCAGAGTAGGGTGAACCTACTGACTGACTAGCTGGCACATGCTCAGATGCCACGTTGGCCTTCGTGGGGAAGATGATCCAACAGTGCACTAGGGTCAGACCGGCGGCTGGGGGCCTTCTGGTCTACACTTCTGTACTTGCTATTTCCATTACTGGGAGAAGTGCGTGGACGTGAGCTTGGAGGTCTCCAGCTGTAGCTGTGGATTCGTCTCTTCTTTGGTTCTGTCTTCCTTTGCTTCATAGTCTCAGAAGCTGCCAGTACAGCTCCACTGAGCTCCTGCTGTTAGGCCAAAGCTTCTAGAGAGAGAAAGGAAAAGGAAAGAAGGAAGCAAGAGTGCGGGATAGAGGAAAGGAGAGGAGGGGTGGAGGAAGGAAGTGAGGAGGAAGGAAGAAAAGAAAGGAGGAAGGAGGAGGAAAGAGAAGGGAGGGAGGAGGGAAAGAAAGAGGAGGAAGGCCCCTGTGTGTGTCCCCCACTTCCACTTGCTTTCCTTCCTCAGCTAGTGCCTGTGTCTTTTCTCTAGAACTCTGGCTGGGGTCGGTGGCCTTGGGCTGTCATTGACTTGTTACCGTCAGCTCTGGGTCTGTTCTTACTCATTTCTTCCACTTGGCCTCCTTTGGTTAGATGCCAGTTGTCTTGTGTGTCCCCATGGATGTCCCATTAGACACTTACCACAGCTCCTCACCCCTACCAAATCACTGACTATTCCTTCCACAACCTGGGGGATAGCTGACCTGAGGCTTGCTGCCCGTCACTGGACAGGATCACTAGGAACCTTGCTTATGTGCTGGCTTGGAGACTGGACTTCAGTGACCAATGGCTCTCACCTCCGTGAATCTGGAACTCTGAGACTGAGACTTGAGGAGGCTTCCGCAGTTGGGAACTCTGTTCCGTGCCAGTTGGTGCTTGTGTGACTTCACATGTGGGTGTTGCTGTATCTGTTGGTAGACATGCTGTCTCACTCAGCCTCTTCTCACCCACAGACGGCTGATGGCCACTTCCCAGTGTGTCCTGCGGGAAGACTGAGCATGTGCTGGCCATGCTAAGAGGAAGGTCTAGGCTGTATTCGTGTAGAGCCTGCACTCTACACATTCAGAGAAAATGCGGGCTAGGCCTCGACTCACGCCTCCATCAAGCACACTGCTTGGCTCTTAACCAGAATACTGGAGTTTTTAAATATAAGGTATTATCTGCTTTACTCCATCCACCTGCTCACTGAGCATGCTCTGAGCTCCTGTTGTATGCATGAGTTCTCTCTGGTTTGCAAGGCCCAGAGAGGCTGTAGGAAATGCCTTTGGGTAATGCAACACCCTCTGTGCAGGTGCTGGCTCAGACCTTCTGTGGCAGCTGCAGGGTTGTAGTCTCCTAGCCCACCCAAGTCCTCATGCTCCCTCCTGTAGCTGTCCACTGCACACAGACATCTGGCCAGAGGATGGCCTCTAGGTCACATGATGACCCAAGTGGTATGAAGAGGAAGATGCCTACCAGTGCTCAGCGTAGCCAGCTGGCACCCTCCACCAGCGGCTGGCACCCNGCACCCTCCACTGCAGCTCTTTGGACACATGCATTTGCATTTTAATGTGATTTTCCCAGCTTAATATTGCATCATTAGCATTTCCCATATTGTTAAAGGACTTTTGGATGCTATAATTTTTAACAATTATCCAGTATGCCATGATGCATTTAACCAGTCCTTTGTTGTGGGTATTTATAATATTTCTGTATTTTCTTTATTACAACACTGAAGAGAGTGTCTAACTTCCTAGGTGGGGTGCTGCTAAGATGTTCACATGCTTGTTAAGTCTCGGTAGCCCACCTCTTTCTGGAGGACAGCTGCCTGCCTGAGCCTCATGCTATTCATCACTTTGCTTGTTTGGGTCACGGTGAGGCTTTTGTAGGTTCAGTTCTGTCTGGAGAGGAGCTGGTGCAGAGAGAAGGGATAGGTAGGGTGACCAAGGAGGGATCTGGGGCCAGGGTCCTAGGAGGAAGCAGGAAGAAACTAAGGTAGATAGATAGGCCAGGGGAGGCTGCCTTCCTTCCCCTTGGGTGTTCCGGGTCAGGAGCAGATGTAGGATATGAAGTTCCTGATGTCCCTGCTCCTGTTGCTCTTTGCTCGTTAGTCCCATAGAATCCTTGGAATTCAGACAGCCTGCCAGACAGAAGTCAGATTGGATATATTGAACAATAAGCATTGGATGAAGAGACAGAGGGGGCCCTGAAGTGACAGGGGACTGGCTCCCTATGTGGTCAGTATTGGGAAGTGGGTCTTGCAGCCTGTCTAGCCCACAGAGAATCCCAGGCCATTTGCTGCTCTCCTCTGCTTCTTGGATCATACAAACAGTCACCCTGATGTACACTGTGTGTACTCAGGCATGTGGTCACAGGAGGGCTTCATTCTTCCCTCTGTCCCTTTGCAGTTTGTGTTGCTTGGGGTCTGCTTGTCCCTAGAGGAGGCCCTGTCCCAGTTCACTGGCCTGTTTGTTAGTTAGGCCAGCTCAGCTCAAACTCTCCTTCCCAGGTGCCCTAGCCCTGGAGGGTACAGAAGTATAGGGGTGATTGTTATTGGAGGAACAGGAAGCCCGGAGAGACATCCCTGCATCCCAGCCAAGGGCACCCTGGCTTTATCCGAGAGAGATCCCTCCTCTTGGAGTCCTAAGGGGTTCCAAGAATGGCAGGGCCTGGCTTGGTGGCCTCTAGTTTGTGATGGCTGGAGCAGATGAGTCCGTGTCATCTGCTCTCCTGTGCAGCCTGAGAGCCTCTGTGCCTCCCATCGTGTTGCTTCCCAGGGCTGGGAATGCCTGAGGGGCTGATGGGCAGCTGCAGCATCCAGCGTGGGTCCTCCAGTGCTGGGGGCCCGGGGGAGCTGCAGGTGACCTTCGGTGAGGACTAAGTACCGAGGTCTGTGAGTGAAAGCAGCGGTTCATCTGTGAGGACTGGCAACACGGACGCATGTGCCATTGGCTCTTTCTACTTTCCTCCCTGTTCCTCATGTTCTGTATCCACAATTTGAAATTTCACAGTGGTTGCTGTTCTCCTTTATTCTGGGAGGCTGCTGTGGTCTCAGTCCCACCCAAGTAGCACTAACTGAGCAGCTACTATTGTGGAGTATAGCATAGCAGGGTCAGGCACAAATGGCAGGCTACAGATTTGTCATGGCTCTAGTAAGGTCTCCAGCTGGCTGTGTGATCCTGGGCAGGATACAGTCCCCATGGGCATTCTAGGAAGTCAAGGTTAGCACCCTCACTGTGCAGATGAGGACTCTGATTCAGAGAGAGGGTGTATCCTGCCCAGGATCACACAGCCATCTGCTTGCTCAAATGGTCACAGCAGACTCAGCCCTCTATGGGCTCATGATAGTCAAGCTGTCCTCAATTTGCTAACAGTGGGGTGGATCTGTTCCAGCACCTGGGTGCAGCCTGACCAAAATGCCAAGTATCTTTGCCATCAGCACAAGATGATCACCCAGGGCAATGGTGTGGCCAGTGCAGGGGATCACAGGCTCCAGCAAACGTTCTTCTGCATCTTTGATTACTTTTTAAAAGGCAAAAGTGAATTAATCATTGCCATGTAAGTGTGGGCACTCAGACTGCGTGGAGAAGCTGAGGTGGAGTCTTCTGTGTCAGCCATTGAGGGTGTACCCCAGGGTGGCCCAGGAGATGTGGGTCAACCATGGAGGGCATAGCCCCTGGTTGGCCCAAGAACTGTGACTCTACATGGAAGTTTGGCCACTGACACCCTCACACTAGGAAAGGTGGATGGCCCACAGGGGTGGCCCTGGCCGGAATAAGGCCAGACTTCTCTTTGCATCTGCTCCACGCTTCCAAGTCCAGGGCCTCAAGACCTGCCCCCAGGGCAGCTCCTTGGGATGCCCTGTGCAGTGCACCCCAGGAAGACCACGTGTTCAGGCCTTTGTTCTCCCTCCCACACTGAGCGAACGGTATTGGAAGCCAGTGTCATCATGTCCCCTGGGTTAGTGGACTGAAATTCTTTATCAACTGACTTTCTCAGTCCCTCACTCTCAGAAAGAAGCTTAGCCCCATGGTGTGGTCTGTGGGAATCAGAAGACTCAGCTGAGGCCTTCACACTGTCAGCTCCTGCCTCAGAGCTGTGGGGACTCATGAAGGCTGCACTCCACTGCTGACTGCTCTTCTGCCAGAGCCCTGTCAGTTTAGATTCCTCATTATGAGAGTCTACAACCAAGCAAGGAAAGGCGAAGAAGCCATGAAATGGGAAGAGGATGAGGGTTCATCTCCACCAGGCCCTGATGTTACCATAGAAGAGGAAACTGGTTTCATTATTTGGTCTGTGGTGGCCACACAGTGGAGTTGACAGATCTCAAAGGAATGAGCTAGTGAGTTCATATAGGCACATTTAGGGGTTTTAAAGTTTGCATAAGAGTTTTCCAGGTAACAAGTCACATTAGGGTATTTTAGGCCCAACAGTAGTGTTGGGCAAGGATAGCATATGTAAGAGAATGCATCCTTTAGTTAGAGACCACATCGCTTCCATGTGTGCATGAGTACGTGCATGCATGTGTGCATACAAGCTCATTCAGAGGAAAGGTTAAGAAAGTCAGGTGGTAGTTTGAGCTGGTCAGGGCAGGGTCTGCACCCCAGCTTTTTGTGGATTGTGTCCCAGAGCCAAACACTCCAAAAGGAGTCTTTGGATATGGGGACCTCCTCAGATATCCTAGACTGCTCTCTGCTTGTCCCCAGGGAGCCAGGCAGCTCATCAGTCACACCTAGGTGTGAAGGGGAAGGTGCCCTCCCAGCATATGGTTATTAAAGTACGCCATCCTTAAGCCTCATTAGGGAGTGTTAAATGCTAATGAATTTAGAGAGGGGTGTCTTGGGGCCTCTGTTTCCTTGGAAACATTTGAGAGCAGGTGCTTTATAATGAGCTGTACCTATTTTAAAAGTGAGCGGCGAGGGCTCTTTGATAGGCTGGCTCTCAGATGCTGATGGGCAAGTGTGCACAGAGTGGTGAGGCCAGTGGAGATGCGCTGTGCTCTCTGGAATAGCATCTCTCTGGTGGTTTCTATAGAAACGGCCGACAGCTAGGTAGGAGAACAGCCACGCTCCAGGCTTGCTTACGCAACACTGGGCACACCCAACCTCTGAAGACTGGATCCTGTGGGACAGATGCGTGTTGCCACAGCTGCAACATGCGATAGTAATGTGTCTTTTCTCCACCTACTGCCTGATTTCAGCTGTCCCCACCCTGCCTATTATTCAGGCCCAGATGATGAGAGGTAGAATAATCATTTGTGGAACTAATTCTTCCCTGCAGAGCACTTTAAAGAAACTTTTCATTACTGAAAAATTTAAATATCTATCAAAGTAGAGGAATTATTTAATGGCCCTGCACAGGCGCCACTCCTCTCAGCGGTTATGAGCTGGTGACCAGCCTCGTCCTCTCCTAATCCCACCCTTTCCCCAGTAGCCTCCACTCCGCTCCACTCCCCTTCCACCTAATTAGTTAGAAGCAAGTCCCAGACATTCATTTCATTTGTTAATATTTTTTAAAGATAAGGACTTCAAAATTATTATAATACCATTATCCCTTCGAAGACTTTAGTAGTAATTCCTTAATACCGTCAAATATCCAGTCTGTGTTCAGATTTCCCTATAGCCTCATAATTTGCCTTAAATAGTTGCCCTGTTCAGATCAGGGCCTAAACATTTGGTTGATAAGTCTCTGCAGTCTTGTTTACTCTGCAGGTTTTCCTGTAATGTATTTATTGGGTAATAAACTGGCTGCTTGTCCTTTAGTTTCCTGATTTTGTCCCTGTGGTATCACTCACATATGCCTGTGGTCTCTGCGTGTCTCATGAGCCACTCTGTCTGTCCTGCAGCTTCTGACCCTGGCCCATGCACACAGGTCGCGTCGGGGAGCTGCGTTCTGCACCACTCCTGTTCTTGTCCATCCACACATGAGGCAAGGGTCTCCCCAGCCAGGGCTTTTCTTCCAGGTTTCACTTACCGGTGCTCAGCCCCCAGACTATCCTATGCAAATCTCCAAAATCCACAGTCTGAGTTTGAAGGTGTTGACCGCTCATGCCGTCCCACACTGCCCACAGTAGCCACACTGTATTTTCCACCTGCCTGCCAGTCACCCTGCTGCTGTCTCAGTTTTCAGACAGTCATTTGTGATGTCCCCGTGGTTGTGTTCACGTAACCATTGTTTACTTAATAACGACCCCCCAAACCCAGTCACAGTGATGTCAGCTGCACCATGTGTAGAAGAGAAGATATGAGGTGCCTCCTTCAGGCGGGAGGGAAAGTCGTCAGAGGAAAGAAGAGTCATGTGGAGCCTTGTCAAGAGCTATAATCTCTATTTTATTTCTTGTTTAGTTTTTGTGTGAGAAAAGTAAACTGAGGCTCCTCTCCTATTTTCTAACTATTCATGTGGCATTGGCTCTAGTTCTTCCTTAATCCTTGACAGAGTACACCAGCGGGGCCATCTGGAGCTGAGTTTTCTAGTAGGAAGGTGATGATGATGATGTTGATGGTAATATAATTCCATAAATAACAAAATACAGTAGTTATAATAATATAATACCACATACAATAACATGTAATAACATAATACCACAATAATATGTAATAGTGTGATAGCACACATAATGATATATAATAATACCACACATAATAATATTATGTATAATAATGTAACACATAATATATATAACAATGCAATGTCATACATAATAATGTGGAATTGGTGTACTAGAGGGCTCTTTGGGTATTCTGCTTATCCCCTGATTATTTTTGGGTTCTTTGCCTCACAAGGAAGTTTGGATGTCATTTAAAATCAGTGACTCTGCAGCCTCACATGTGCCCTCATCCTTCAGTGCTGAAGCAGCTCCTGCTCCTGAAAGTGTCACTTCTGTCATAGGACCTTCCTTTGGCATTTCTCATACTCGAGTTTGATGCTGGTGAGTTCTCTCAGTCATGATAAACGTCTTTAGTTGCTATGGCTCTTCACATGTCCTTAGCTCCCTCTTTATTCTGTAGTAGAGGCTTGGTTGACATCCTATAAACAGCATGTGCTTGAAGTATGAAGGACATTTCATGAACTCTGACATATATAGACATACGTACATGCTTTTTATTTTAGATTTTTTGAGTGAGGGTTTCTCTGTGTAACAGTCCTGGCTGTCCTGGAACTCACTCTGTAGACCAGGCTCGCCTCAAACTCACAGAGATTCACCTGCCTCTGTCTCCCAAGTACTGGGATTAAAGCCACCATCGCCTGGCTACATACATATTTTTATGTGTGTAAAAAAGGGCCTTGTCCTCTAGCCCTGGCTGGCTTGGAACTCTCCCTGTAGTCTAGCCTGGCTTTGAACTTACAGCAATTCTCCTGCCTCTGCCTCCAAAATGCTGGGACTAGAGGCATGCACCACCATACTCAGCTACTTATAGATGTATAGAATATGTATATATTTAATATGTATCTCTACAAAACCACACCACATCAAAGTAATTAATATTTCCATCACTTTCAGAAAGTTTTGTAATCCTATGTTCACTTCTAGAAGTTCTATAGTTTGGGGCTTTATATTACAGTTGAATTGATTTAGAATTAATATTGCATATGGCCAAGATTGGATGGAGTTTTGTGTGTCCAACTATGAGTGTTCCATATTCCTATATGTTGTGCCTTTCTACCCTGTGTGGTGTTCGCAGTTGAACCTGTGTGGGTCTTTCTTCCTGCTCTGTTGCGGGAGCTCCTTCCGCTCCTTCAGCCAATAGCCGCTGAGATACC
>LOEQ01001268.1:262225-275520 GCA_001685075.1 Bramus lutescens
GTGGTGACTGCCAGCACTCATGTCCCTTCAGGGGTCAGGAACCTGTGCTGCCCCTGGATGTTCACACTCCATCCTACCTGAGCCCCAACACCCAAGAGTGTAACTTGTAGTAGACTTGCTGTAGGTGTGGGGGGGGGAAGTTGAGGTGCCATGTTGGAAACATGGGGGTGGGGGTGGCAGGTGCTGGGAGCCCCATCTATGTCCAGATGCGCTGTGGGACTTACTTTCTAGGGACCCCCTGACTTAAAACCCAGTGTGGGGTGTGGAAGGCAGGCTGGCATCATCAGAAGAGTCCTCAACTCTGTGAGTAAGCCACACATTACAGGCACACTACCAGCCACCTCCATTAAACATCCCTGGATTCCTGCCCAGACCTAAGGAAAGGGGGCGGGTCCTCCTGAGACTCAGTTCCCAAAAGAGAATCCAAAGTGGCGAGGGAAACCCAAAGACAAGGCATTGCTTCCCACGCAGGCCCGGCTGCCAGGTGTTCTGCTGCCCCTCCCAGCTGTCTCTATACTGCTCTCCTCCAGGNGCACCAGCCCACTCTGGGCAGTTGCTACTCAGGACTCTCTTCCCTTGTGGGGTGGCAAGCTTCCTTGAGTACCCATTACATCCACAGAATTGCAGCGGGCAACAGCTCTTGAGATTGGGAGTTCCTTGCCAGGGGCTCCTGTGCCCTTGGGAAGAGGGGAGAGTATTGTCCATCTGCTGGCGTGGCCCCTCAGCATGACTCCTCCACCCTCCTCCAGCCTCCAGGCAGAGTTCTGGGAAGCTGTACCTGTAGCACGCTAGGCCTTTGCACATGCCTACAGCCACCTGTCTGTATTCAGTCTGGACCCTGCCCACACTGGCAAGCCCAAGCCAGACTCGCTTCAGTATCCCTCTCCCCTGCCTTGGGAACCCACAGGAATAGGACAGGAGCTCCATGACGCATTTGGTGCAGCGCTGGGACCCACCAAGGCGCACTGCTCCACAGAGCCTTCATTTACCTGGGCCATCTGGCGGTCTTCCGGACAGAGGGCGACTCACTGGCCCACCAGCCCTTCCTGCCCATGCTCCTCTCAACCGTCCTAGCCACCTACCTTTCCAGGACAGTTGTTGGTCAACGGCACCCAAGCTTCTGGATCTCCACCCAGCCTGCTTGCTCCAGGGATTACATCACCCAGACATACATCCTCAGTCCCTAGTCACTGCTGGTGGTGTTCCCCTTTGTGTCTGGCGCTGTCCCACCCACAGGACTTTGCCTGGTCTGCCACTGCACCTTGGGTCATATTTGAGACTCATCCCCACACCAGCCACACCCAGTCCCTTTGTGGGCCCCACCTGCCAGTCTGTGTCTCATTGCTTCCAGCCTGCCCCTGAACCCTACAACCTAGAGAGGGCCATGGCAACCCCTCCCTCTCACCTGGTCACAGTCTGGGGTCAGAAGCTCTGGAGAGAGGACCCTTGGTGGTTACTTGGGTGTTGCCAACATCTCTGTCCAGTGTCCTTTCCTCCAACAGACTAACTGGATTCTTTCCAGGGTCTCAATTTCCACACCCATACAGCAGAACAGTATATCCACATACAAGGAGCACGGCTGTCGCTTACACCTATGCTAGGTATGAGAGCCACCTGACACTATGAAATGGTATAGGAGGTGTGGCTGTGTGGGAGCTGCTAGGGTCAGCTGTAGGCTCCTGGACTCCTAAGGGGTAAGGAGATAGCTAGATAGGTGTAGGGATCCTGGCACCCAGACAGAGCAACAGCCTCTTCTCTTCTGGGGGGAGGTGTTATTTCAGTTCACAGGCTACAGTCCGTCGAGGTGTCAAGAAGAGCTATGGAAACAGCCCTGAACATTGCACAGGGGAGGGGGGCCAAGGAACTGAGCAGCCAGAGCCCCACCCGCCCCAGCAGTGAGGCTGAGGACCCTGGTGAGTGAGGCACAGCTGCAGAGTGCTGTCTTGAGTCGTGTCTTCCACTGGAAGCCTAGGTAGGCATTAGAGAGCCGACCCTATGGTTCAAAGAGGGGCCTGAAAGGGCCTCTATCCTTTCAGAAGGCTTCTCTGCCACTCACAGGAGTTCAGAATGGAGCTGGGCTATAGGGACAAGGTATTGTGAGCCAACAGACCCAGAGTCAGTCTGTCCCAGGATGCAGACAATGGGTCATAAGTCCTGGGACAGGCAAAGAGGCACCAAGGGGCAAGGGTGTAGAGGTGGAGACGACAGGTGCCCTACCTGTCCCAGAGTGAGGACTTAGTGAGGCAGCCCTGCTGGATTCAGGGCTGCCCGAGGCACAATGGCACCCAGGGGCTGTGCAGCCTGTGGGTGAAGAGGACAGAGCTGCTCAGAACATATGGGGGCTCAGGGTAGGGCTGCAGCTCCTGGCTGAGGCCAAGAGGGGAAGACTGTTGAGGACCAGCTGTGCATCTGAGAGCCCTTGCTGGTAGCTTTAGAGGGTCTGAGCTCTTTGGTGGCACTCAGTCCCGTTATAGTAGGGTTCCTTGGTCACTGGTTGGGTTTATTTTGGGGGTTCTGTTCCCACCCACAGGCCTGCATGCTCTACCTTAGCCTCAGGTATGCTGTAGGGAGACCCCCCAACTCTGGATCTGTCAAGTGTATATCCTGACCTGGGGCTGCATTTCTGGCAGACCCTGCCCTTGGTGTACATGACTTTCTGCTCAGAGGAGCAAGGAGGTGGCTCCTCTCTGCAGGGAGGTGACATTGGTTGATGTACAGAGAGCTACATGACTGTTCTGTAGGCTGTGAGGCCTGCGATGCTAAGAGTCTCTCCATTCTCATGCTGGGACCTTGCTCATCCACCCCTGCCTGTGGCTGGGATGGGCAGGACAGTGCGTGGACACAGGCCTGCCTTAGCCCTGCTCTGGCGCCGCCCTGCGGGAGGACAGTACCACATGTGTGCCTGCCATAGGGCCATGGCCTCCTGCCATAGGGCCATGACCTCCCTGGAGCCTTTGTGCTCAGGCCTGACACATGGACTCGAGAAGACACATGTGCAGGCATGTTCAGAGCTGAGGTACTGTCAAGCAGTCACTGAGGTGGGCCAGTAACACCCGCAAGAGCTCCTGGCTGGCCTGGAAACCAGACGGGTTTCCGGATGAGGCAGATGTGCTGAGAGCTGCGTAATCCCATTTAAAAGACTTGCTGCACAGACCATCACAGAAGAAGAGAAATGTTCATTTGTTATGCCTGGGTGGTGGAATGCTGGGTAATTGAAAACACCTGTACTTTTCTGAATTTGTCATCTTTTCTACAGATAAAATATCAGAAGAAAAAAATTTACTTAAGATTAAATTTTGTCACTGGGAAAAAGTTCCCGTAAGCATCAGTGATGGGTTGGGGGTTGGGGGTTCTCAGACCTTCACATGGTAGCTATTCCAAGGCTGTAGAGGGTGGAACAGGCTGGGCTGTCTCTCTCCCTGGTTTGGACAAGGCCAGCAATGGCCCCATTGTCCTTGAAGCCCTTGACGACAAGTCTCCACTTAATAGCTTGGGGACCTCAGCCCTAGATGAAGTCTGGAACCCAAAGGGAGGCCGGGTCTGGGGGACAACTGGATGTACCTGGGTTCTGATTCTAGTCACTTCCAGGGCATTTATTAAGCACCACTGAATGTCTGATTTTGTTCTGAGCCAGGTAACACATGGAGACTGTCAGTGAGGCATCTGGTATAGGGACATCTCCCAGACATGAGGGAAGTGGGCTCCAGGGAGGGTGTACCAGACCCCAAATCTGGGGCAACTTTCAGAGCTGAGACATGGACTAGCACATTATTCCCTTCTTGTGTCCCATTCAAGAGAGATGGGCCCACCACCAGCAGAGCAAATGACTACTATACTTTGATCAATGAGCCCCCAGGGCCTGGCATTTGGTGCCTCTCAGGAAGAGACAGGGTGGCACCCTGACATTCGCTGCCTCCCAGCTTGCCTGGAGCCCATTCCCTTCTTCCTAGGCATGGAAGTAACCCTTTCTCCTATGGAGGGAATCTGTTGATGCATGCATCTGTTTTCCTCTCCCAGAAAATGCCACCAAACAAGCTCTGAGAACCCTGGGGACCAGCAAGGGTCCTTGAAGGTAGAGAAAGCACAGGACACAGAGGGAACAGCAAGCATAGAGGACAGCCTTCTTCTCACAGCAAATTAAAGCAGGGGACTGTCACTTCATCTTAACAGACGACCACTGCCACCTGTGGAGCCTGGAGGCTGCCTGTACTCACTCTAGCATGCCAGGGCAAGAAAGAAGGTTCCAGGTCCACCTGCAGACTCTATGCATGCACGGCTGAAGGCTCTTGAGCTAGCCAGGCCATCCCTTCCCTCTGCCTGCCTTCCTCAGTCTCATCAGCCACTGCCCTTGCTCCTCTCTGCCATGCTGTTCCTCACACCCCACCCCCTTTCTTGGGAAGCTCAGCTTGACACCTCTCCTGCCTCTGGGGTCACCTGTCTGCATGGGACTCATACTCATGTTTGCCTGGTGACTGCCTGCCGGCCCACATGGTGATGGGACGGGGCTGGGTTGATCTGGCCCAGTGTCACTGACACTCTGTGGGGCCTTGCAGAATGCCTAGGCTCAGCCTGGCTTGCTCTCCAGCATGGCTCAGCTTGGCCCCAGCAGTCATGCTCCAACAATGCCAAATTGCTTGTCATTCTTCACCTGCTGCAAGCGCTTTCTCATCTTGGTGACTTTATCCCCATGTCCCCTCTGCCAGGATCTTGCTCTGCCTGCCCCAGGTTAACCCTTCCCCACCTGAAGGCGCAGCGGGCCCTCTCTCCATGCAGGTCAACAACTGCTCCCCTGAATGGTCAAGTTGCCAGTCCAGCTGCTTTGATTGCAAGGGTGCACAGGTCTCCTACATGGCCACCCTGGCCTCCCAACTCCAAGCTCTTCCGGCAACTGGATGGCTCACTTCTAACCCTTAGCAGACCACACTCTGCCCTGGCCCCTGTACCCAGCCTAAATGCTCAGATTCGCACCTCTTGGACCACCATTTTCCCCAGCTTCTGCCTGTGTTAGCCTGGGAGCTCCTGATGGTTTTCCTGCCTCCCCAGGGCCCGGGATATTCCCTCAGGAGGGCCTCCCTTTACACACCACCTCCTCTGGCAACCTGCTTAGCCTTAGTACTGAGTGGACAGGTGTCGTGACCTGGCTGGTCACCCGCCCACTAAGCCTACGGGGCTATCTCAGATATTAGCACCCAGCCAGGCTGGGGGGTATATGACAGTCTGATGGTGGTCAGGCATGACCACCCAGGGATGAGTTCATCTTCTCAACTAGCCTAGCATGCTCATCTTTAAAGCTGTTGCCAACGGCCACCTCTACCTACTAACACTGTCCTCTCCTGAGCCTTGAACTAGCTCCCTGAGAACCATGTGACCAGTGGGAGAAACAGCTCCATCCTGTGCAGGATCTTCCCAGTCTCCCTGTGAAGGCTGCGGGCCGCCACTCCTTCCATGGACCAGCCGGAGCAACCTACCTCCTCAGGCTTCTGGGCAGAGCGTCTCTTGCTGGTGAACCCTCAGGGACTCTGATCTGTGCTGCATTATGCCTGGTAGCTATATTTCTGTGCATCTTTAGAGTCTGTTGCACCTTGGTCACACCTGGATGGTTCTACCCTTCATGCCTGTGGCTGCCTTCCACCAAGGGCAGGTGAGCCATGAACAGCGAACTCAACACTCCTGCTTGCCAAGTGCCCCCATCCATCTTTTTTTTATCATCTTCTCAGATCTTTCTCCACCCCCACTTTCCAGTTGGGAGAAAACAGGTGCAACATGGGTAAGTCAGGCCTGTCCAGGTCACAGGACTTGGCTGGGTTCAGCTCTGCTGTCTTTCTTCCCCCAGAGTGGAGAGACTAGATGCTAACATAAGTCTCAGCATTGTGCTGCCATCATGGTCACTAAGGTGTCACAAAACAGCCCCTGCAGAAAGGCCGTGCATGCCTCTGTGACTTCTCATTGGCATGTGCTAGAGAACAGGACCATACATGTGGTCATGTGGCCACAGCAGGGGTCTTTCTGGAAGGGGGTTTCCGCTAGGGAATACAGGTATCCACACTGGGCACCTGCCCTGATTCTACCTCCAGAGCCCATGGCTAAGCAGTTCAGGCTGACAAAGTCCCTCTGTCACTCCTTTCTCTTGGAGCAGCAGCCAGGAGCTACAGCAGGAAAAATCAGCTCCTCACCTCATCTTATCAGGCAGCTGCAGCTCTGCCCCACCACTCTCCTCTGCCAAGAGAGCTATGTGCAGGGAGCTGGGCACCGTGTCCTGGAGAGCCCTTGGGGTGGGTAGAGCTAGATGCCCAGGGCAGCTACAGTGTCATAGGGTCTGGGGTACACACAAACCCCACCCCCAGGGACATACCCCTTCTCTGTTCCTGCACGCCTCTTCCAGGTTTTCCAGACACCCCCCCCACAAGGACAGGAGGTTCCCACAGGGACTCAGTCCCTAAAGATGGATTGACTTGGAGTCCTGTCACCACCACCCCATGTCTCTACCCTACCCTCCTCATCCTGTTCCCACCACCTACAGCATGGAGCACGGGAAGCTGTCCAAGGGAACCTCCACAGATGTCAACCTTATGTGCCACCCACATCTGCCTGACACCTGTCCTATGGGCCTGGGACAACCCTCTGGGCTCTAGCCTGCTCTCTGTCAGCTCCAGCAAATCCCTTCTTTCTGAATCAGTGAGCCCCCTCCTTCTAGATCATTCCCTCCAGCAGTCCAGTAGGTGGCTTCTTTTCACACTTCAGTAACCACCTTCTCTGATCTCCAGGCACTGCCCGTTCTGCAGCCGGATATGCAGAAACGCAGTCTGTCCCTGCTGTCTGTCTCTATGTTCCCACCATTGAATGGCGCTTGTCATTCCTGTTTTGTCCCTCACCTGGCATCTGGCTGACTGGCTACCCCTTCCCAGTATCCTTTGAGGATGCTCCTCATGCCTGCTCCCTATCAGCAGCCACTTTCCTCCCCTGGGTGCACACGCTCACAACAATCCCCAGTAGCAAATATTGTGGGCTGCCACGGTCCCCAGTGCATCTGATTCCAGGTGTCTCCATCACACTGCCTCACCTGTCTGCAGGGCTCATGGGATGCTCTGGACAGACAGCCTTTCTTGTGTCTGAAGATTCCTAGACATTCCCCACCCTCCCACTGGCCCTGCCTACAGGATGAGCCCCCTTCTTCCTGTGCCCCTCAATGCTGCCCTCCCTGCCTCGGACTGTAGTCTTGAATCAGTCACACTGTGTTAGGGAGGCCACCAAGCTATGCTAGGGTTGGGGAAAAGGAAGGAAGGAGTTACATCTTGGGATGGGCTGTAACTGTGCTGGGGTCTGGAAGTGGTGCGGGGCCTCAATCAGTGAGGAAAAGGCACAGGTTTCAGGGGTGCCCCTCATTGGTGAGCTGGGAGTGCTGTTTGGGGCCATCCTGGGGCAGGGGTAGAGTCAGAATGGGAGCCTGGCAGAGGCTAGGCAGAGGAGCTACACAGGCCTTAGGAGAATCTACAGCCCCCCAGCTTCATTGAGTTCCTGTCTCTCCTCCCTGACCCTCTTATCTCTCCCCTGCCCCACAGGCTGTCCCCCCAACAGGCTGTCCTCACAGGCTGTCCCCCACCCTAAGGGAGGGTCAGCATTCAGGATAGGACTGTAGATGGATGGCCTCAAGGTAAGCCTCAATGTCAATAGTATCTCCTCAGGGGCTCCCAAATGTCCCCTGGGTGGCAAGTGCCTCAAAGCCCAGGTAAGGGAGCTGCAAAGCCACCTGGGCACCAACCTGGCTTGAGGACCTTCAGGACCCTCACAACTATCAACAGACATGGCTGTCTCTGGTGTGCCTTAGTTTCTCCATCTGCAACAAAAGCCCACAGAGCCACTTGTGACTACCATGGCTTCCCTCCAGAAGTTTGCTCTATGGCCCCTGGGCCTTCCTCCACCCCTGTAGCAGGGTCATGAGGCCTCCTGACACCTGGTGCCCTGGGTAGAGTTGTGGATAGAATGTCTAATGGTGGGTGGAGGGCTACCTGAACCACCATGGGGTACGCATGGAGCAGGTGACCGGTGCCCAGCTTGGAAAGGCCTGTACTCATGGCTGTTTTCTTTTTCAAGGTTTAAAGATTTACTTTATGAGTATTTTTGTTGCATGTATGTCTGTGCATCATATGTGTACCTGGTACCCTTAGAGGTCAGAAGAGGGTGCTGGGGCCCTTAGAATTAGAATTATGGACAATTCTGAGCTACTGTGTATGTGGTGGGAATCGAACCTGGGTCCTTTGCAAAAAACAAGTACTCTTACCTGCTCTAGTTCTGTGGATGTTTTTCTGTCCAGGGTTGACAGGGCTGACACTGCATCACACCCCTGCCCCAAATCCTAGACTGTCTCCATTCTGCCGCCATCCTCCTCCTCACTATGGGAATAATGTCACTTGCCCAGTTGGTGGGGCAGCATGGCCTCTGTGGGGCAATGATGGATCCTTTGAGAGAGGGAGGTAGTTACTAGCATGAGTCAAGTCTCTACAGCAGCAGCTGAATGCCAAGTTCATACAAAAGCATTCAGTCTATCTAAAGTAAGCATCGTTATCAGAGGATCAGAGAGGGTCAGAAGTTTACTCATGGCCACACAGCCACTAAGTAGAGACCTGGTATTCAAACTAGAGAGCAGACCCCACTTTCATAAAATGACATACTCCATAAAGGAGGCTTTTCAGAGCAGGGTCTCAGATGGGCTGTGGTGACAGGAGATTTTGAAAGGAAATACAGTGAGAAAGAATACTTCATATGCCAGGTCCCTTTACAATGGTCTGACCCCTAAAGAAAGAATTCAAGAGGTAGTCACTCACACCTTAGTGAGAATTAGGCTTCCTCTAGTAGCATCAGATTTAAGAGTAGTGGTGAGAGCCTTGAAGAAACTCATTTAGTGAGAGGCTTGGCCAGCTGGTACAGTGGGTAGGTGGGCCGGAGGGAAAAGAAGAGTAGGGGGTCTGATGTAGGGGGATATCCCATGTGCAAGGAGACCCAAGTCTATGTACCGTCAAAGCAAGAGCTTCTCCACAGCCGTCCCCATCATGTCTGCCAGGAGTTCAGGCTCAGCACTTACCATGCTGCAGCTCTCTCATCAGCAGGTCTGGCTCCATGGACCCTCTCTACATCCAGAACCCACTTCTGGGTCCACCTTCAGACCCTGTCCCCTCCATCCCACCCCATTGTTCTCACCAGGCGCTTGCACCGGCTATCTCCCATCTGCCTGGAGCTCAGACCTCTTGTTCTCAGGCTTGCAAAACTGCCCTGCCCCACAGATGATGGCTGCCCTCACCATTTCTGTCCCCAAAGCACTTGTGAATTTTTCTTGTTTAGAAAAGGTCTCTGTCACCATTAACCACAATGTTTTTTTTTCTATATCCTCCTTTGACTACAATACCTTTGGTAAACAGTGGTGCTTAATAAATGTGTTTGGCTTGTGATCAATGAGCAAACAAAAGTCCAAGTGACAAGTGAGAGGGACAAGGCCAGACCTTCAGGGCAGGGGAGCAGATGAGCTATGTCAGGGGTGCAGTGGGGACAGAGCTGGGGGCTTGAAATGCACCCCCAGTCTTGGTTTTAGGAAAGGCACATGTGGCCCTGGGTGGGATGCTCAGGCAGGTGTAAGGATGTCTGATAGCCACTTGTTTCTATGAAGCCAGCGTGGTGCTTCCCCCTCCCCCACTGCCCCAGCATGGAGATCAGACAGCCTTCCTGGTCTGTGCAAGGCTGGATGAGAAGCGGGTAGGTGAACAGATCAAGCTGTGGGCCAAATGTATGAGTATCCGTGTGAAAATAATACCGACCTCGGGACACAGGGATCAAGTTCAAGGAGAGGAAGGCCATTGAGGCACCTGAAAATCCATTAGCAGCACACAAAAGACTTCAATTGGGGGAAAAAAGGAGCAGGCTGGGCTCTGCTCAGTGCCGGAGTATCTGCTAGCACTGTGAATACGATGTAACCCCAGCACACCAACCTGAGACAGGCAACAGTGCCAATGCCACCAAGTCCCATCTACCCAAGGACCACTGTGAGCATCATACAGTAGCAGGAGGCGCTGGTCTGCTGGAACCAGCTGTATATTCACAATCCAAAGTTACACTGGATCCCTTGGATGCCTGCAGATGGCACCCAAGAGGGCCATCAAATGACAGGAATCAGCTAGGAAAGATCCCCATTCCCGCACCTGATGGGAGAAGTTGGTGAGGATTTGGGCAGGGTCACTGGGTGCCTCTGGGCCTGTTGTCCCAAGATGATCACGTGGTGCTCCGGCACACATAGGACACTGGTCCGTGGATGTCCACAGCAGCTCTGCTTACCTTGATTCAATCACTAAGGAATGCCTGTGGCTCAGTGGGATGGTCAATCACTGGGCGACTCCCACAGCCATGACACAGATGAATTCCAGAGGCACAGATGAAGCTGTTCAAGAATTCAAAAGCCAGGAGCCTGTATCACAAAGCCAGGGTCCTGGTAACTTTGAGGTGGGGGCTGTATTTGGGTTTTGGAGATTTGGGGTGGCTGGCAGTGGGTAGGTGGTCCCCCGCTTGCTCTAACTTCACAGCTAGTCCTGCAGCTGATCACTGGCTCTGGGTTGCTTTCCTGGAGATGGCCACACTCTCACTTTAAGGACTTGCTTTGGGCAGAAGACGTGGTCCCCAGTGAGGGAATCTCTGGGCTTGCTGAGTACCCCCCTGCACTTCAGGACAGAGAAGAAACTGCAGCTCAAAGTGGAAGGGGGAATGCCTAAGATGGCAGCAGAGAGAGGCCCATGGCCATCACACATCAGGCAGCTGAGATATAGGGATGTCTCAGGGCTACAATGCCACAGCAAGTTTTACAGACAGCTGGAGGTAGAGTGGCTGAGCAGGAATGGAGGAGCTGAGCAGGGATGTGCAGGATTCAGGAAGTGGGGAGATGCTAGGCTATAGCCAGGTGGCCAGGTCATCAATAGATGTGGCCGTGCACCTACTATGTGTCAATGGGCCCAAGGAGTCCTACTGTGTGCAAGTTCCTACCAGGTACTGAGGCTAGTAAAAGAGAGGTCAGAGTCAAGTCTTGTTCTCATGGTGTTCACGTGTGGCACTAGGAAGAAGAGGGACTTCATCCCAGGTGTCTGGGACAGCCCCCTGACCTCTACTCCCCATTCCTCCTCTGTCCCATATTGCTTCCAGGACCAGGAGGTCTCTGCATTTTTGGAGGGTGTCTTGTATAGCCTGTCATCTTGAGCCCTAGTTGAGGCATTTTTGGGATCATCCTCCAATATCTCAGGAGTCTAATGTCTCTAATCTGGTACCCAGAACATCCTGTCCCCTATCCCTGGCCTGGGTGCCTGCTTTGGATGGCTTGGGTCTCAGCATCCCATACAGGGCCAGGTGCTTGGATGGAGTAAGAACCCTAGTGAAGAGGGTCCTTAGAGTCTCCAAGTTTTCTGTGCAGCTAAAAGAGTAGGGAAAAGGCTTCCTGGGCAGGGAGGACCATAGGAAGGTCAGTAATTTGCTGTGAGCTCCATGGCGGGATCATGCTATGGGGTGAGAGTCTGGCAGAGGGTGAAGGCAGTGAGAGTCCAGCTGCTTACCTGCTCACAAAAGGCTGCCACCAGAGTCATTCTGCAAGTTAGCCACCCAGGCTCAAGCCTGGGGTGGGTGGGGAGAGGAGTGGGTGGAGCCAAGGCTAGGCTTCCCCCAACTCAGCCTAGGTCCAAAGCCCAGGCTATAGCATAGAGAAATCCACATTCTCTGTTCCAGGAAGCAGAACCAAGCTCATACCTACCACCTCTATCTGGATAACCAAGACCCCTTCACTCAACCACAAATACCATTCTTCTTGCCTGGGACTGGGGAGTTACCCCCTCTCCTCACCCAGGACATTCTGTTGGGGCCCCTGGTGTGCTCCTGGCCCCAGACAAGGCACCTCCCCCCACCTCCCAATATCCCTCGTCAGAGATATTCATTCTGTAGCCGAGGAAATTCAAGATCCATAGGCAGAGTTTTAGCTAGATCTGTGGGACCACAAATCCTGTGACCACCCTGCAGGAGGTCATGTGACTGGATTTCCTTAGCCTCTGGTTCTTTTGGTCCTCAGGCCCAACCCTCATCTCCAGACAGAAACCCATTGCAGCTCTTGGTACCCATACCATCAGGGAAGAAAGGTTCTGGAGGAAGCTGTGTGATTTAGAGGACCAGCTGCTGACAACAATAGGACCCTCCCCAATCTCAGGGGGTAGGACCCTTCCCACTCCAATTCCAGGAGGCATCGTGAGTTCCATCTTCAAGACCCCACCAAGTCTGGAAGGTCATGTGATCCAATGCAGTCCAGGGGCCCAAGCTCTAACCACTGCTCCCAGCCCTCCCTTTTCAGTCCAGGACAGGTCATCTGCCTACCTATGTCCTCAGTCAGGTTGATCAGACCCCAGGCCCAACACACAGACCACATTCAAGACCCTTGGCCGAGCATGAGGGGAGGGGAGAGGAAGGAAGCTCAGCGAGCCCTTTTGGCTTCTGGAAATCTCTGAATTTTTTTTTCAGTCCCAGTTGGGTTGAGCAGTGTCCCCTCGGGGCCTTAGTGTGGGGGTGATGATGAATAATAGCCAATGAGGGGCACCAGTGAGGGTCCTCGGCGAGGAGGGAAGCCTGGGTTTGGGCCTGAAGTCATTGCAATGACCATATAACTATGGCTCCCTAGGCCTGGATGCTTCCATTTTGGCTTGGATCATGCAAGGTGGGCCTTGGCCCACTGACATCATCAGCTTTTGTTCTGAGGTCCCAAAAGACTGGACCCCTCCCAGCTCAGGATATGCCGATTCCAGGCCTGTGGTCCTCTGTTCTTGTCTCCAGATATCTGGATATCTGAGACCACTAATCAGTATTGAAGGTCAGCTGGGAAGGCCCAGCCCCTCCCCTGGAGCCAGGCCCTACCTTGGGCCAGGCCTGAGCTCAGTCAGGCCCTACCCCTCAGGGACTGATGGCCTGCTACCCAGTTTTTTCCATACTGACAATTTTGTCTTGGACAAAAGGGCTATAAGACCCTTCATGTCAGGGGCGATGGCCCCAAACCCAGCACCAAAGGGCTGGGCCTGCTGACCACACAGCCTGGGCCCTAGCTCCGGAGGAAAATACTGGGGGAAGGAGGGAAGGTGGGGTTGTCCGAAGAAAAGGGCGACATCGCAGAAGCTGCGAATATTCAAATGGGCTGGTCTGCCGCGCGCCGGGCCCTTCGGAGCCCGGGCTCCCGCTCTAAGTTGGGGTGCGCGGGAAGGCCTTCGGGGTGCTCCGGGCCGCGGCCGCGGGGTTCC